>OZ038506.1:33738733-34146233 GCA_964036315.1 Acanthosepion esculentum
ACCATTCGACCTTGCATGGAATACTGCTGCCATATATGGACTGGAGACCCTGCTGTTCCTCTTAAGGTCCTCGACACAATCCAGAGACTCATATTCAATGTGTTTGGTCCTGATCTGACATCTCGTTTACAATCGATCTCTCATAGACGTGCCGTTGCCTCTCTGTCTTTTCTACAAATACTTCCACGGTAACCGCTCCGACGAGCTACTTTCGCTGGTTTTCAATCTGCATGAATTTAAACGTGCTACTAGGTCAGCATCTCAGTCCCACCCTTTTACTGTCGAAACGGTAAAATGTAGCCGTCTCTTCTACTCCAATAGCTTCATGTCTCGCACTTCCCGTCTGTGGAACTCCCTTCCTCTTACTTGCTTCTCTGATAGCTATAATTTTCAATTATTCAAATGCAATGTCAATCAACATCTCCAGATGCCTTGATCTGTTCCCCGTCCTTCTCTTCATCCTTTCTTCTATCACGCTTCTTTACTCTCGCTCCCAATTTTTGTAACCCCTTGCGTGCTAGTGGCACTCCTGCCTTGTTTGGGGTGAAATGCTTAAAAAAAGAAAAGAAAAAAGAATCTTCCTTCAAATCAACTGGGATTAATTAAAAAATACTTTTATCTTCCATGATCTGCTCTCCATTTCATTCGTAGCATTTTTATAGCGAAAACTTTGCATCTCACCATAAGAGTTGATTTCTATTAAGCGGGACTTGATTATATGACCAAATAAGTCTAAAATAAAGGCGTGGTGTCTTGTTTTTTTTTTTTACAACTTCTCTTTTATTAAGATTATGCTTCTTTTAAGACATTAGAATTATTATCATCGCCATTGCAACTCGATCTCGATACATGACTATTTACTTAATCAGATTTAATTTAATTAATCAGATTTACTTAATCTGGTTTTGTATTTGTTATGGTCCAATATCCTCGCACCATTGTTATGGTCCAAGGTTAGGACCAAGGAAGAACAGCACGAACACAAAAGTAGGAATTAGGAATAACAAAGATATATTACAACAGAATAATCTCTGTCTTTTTTACAAATACTTTCACGGTAATTGCTCCGAGGAGCTGCTTTCGATGGTTCCGAGGCCTCATGAATTTAAACGTCCTACGAGGCTGGCATCCCGTTCCCACCCCTTCACCGTTGAAACTGTTAGATGTAGACGTCTCTTCTACTCCAATAGCTTCATGTCTCGCACATCTCGCCGGTGGAACTCCCTTCCTCATTCCTGTTTCCCTGACAAATACAATCTCCAACTATTTATGTGTAACGTCAATCGACATCTCCAGTTGCCTTGATCTATCCACTTCCCTTCTCCACATCCTTTCACCTTTCATTCCTATCTGCTATCGCTCCAAATCTTCTGTAACCCCCTTGACTTGATCGATCCACTATCTTTCTCCCCATCCTCTCCTTTACCACTCCTATCTGTTCTTCCAAAGCCTTGAATAAAATGGATGTAATGAGGAAATCGGGCCTATCATACAACCTTAAATGCAGATGCTTTCGCGCCACTGTAGAGGTGGTTTTAATGTATGGTGCCACTGCTTGGACATAAACTAAAACCCTAAAGTCTAAGCTTGATGGAACCTACACTCGGATGCTGAGAGCTATACTCAACATCTCTTGAAGACAATATCTAACTAAATCAGAACTATATGGGCCCATCTCTGATATTTCTACAATCTTAAACCCTAAAGTCTAAGCTTGATGGAACCTACACTCGGATGCTGAGAGCTATATTTAACATCTCTTGGAGACAATATCTAACTAAATCAGAACTGTATGGGCCCATCTCTGATATTTCTACAATCTTAAACCCTAAAGTCTAAGCTTGATGGAACCTACACTCGGATGCTGAGAGCTATATTTAACATCTCTTGGAGACAATATCTAACTAAATCAGAACTGTATGGGCCCATCTCTGATATTTCTACAATCTTAAACCCTAAAGTCTAAGCTTGATGGAACCTACACTCGGATGCTGAGAGCTATATTTAACATCTCTTGGAGACAATATCTAACTAAATCAGAACTGTATGGGCCCATCTCTGATATTTCTACAATCTTAAACCCTAAAGTCTAAACTTGATGGAACCTACACTCGGATGCTGAGAGCTATATTTAACATCTCTTGGAGACAATATCTAACTAAATCAGAACTGTATGGGCCCATCTCTGATATTTCTACAATCTTAAACCCTAAAGTCTAAGCTTGATGGAACCTACACTCGGATGCTGAGAGCTATATTTAACATCTCTTGGAGACAATATCTAACTAAATCAGAACTGTATGGGCCCATCTCTGATATTTCTACAATCTTAAACCCTAAAGTCTAAGCTTGATGGAACCTACACTCGGATGCTGAGAGCTATACTTAACATCTCTTGGAGACAATATCTAACTAAATCATTTGGTGCTTCAGATGTAATCCTGCCAAGTAAGCAGTTAATAATTCTCTGTTATTTTTTAATTAGTGTTCATTTCTTAGAAAAGAAATCAAATTGGCTAATTATCATAGTCCGAAACTTATAATCTGTTGTTTTTCAGAGAGAACAGTTATATTGGAAAATTCTCATTTACATTATTTACATTATTCGGACTGTTATCCTCATCTTCTTTGTCATATTCACAACGTTTCGGCCGTTGTACGCTCCGACCTTCTTCAGATGATTTGTAATTTCGAATCGAACCCT
Organism: Acanthosepion esculentum; assembly: GCA_964036315.1. Classification (NCBI taxonomy): domain Eukaryota; kingdom Metazoa; phylum Mollusca; class Cephalopoda; order Sepiida; family Sepiidae; genus Acanthosepion; species Acanthosepion esculentum. Next base: position 33,741,438 of record OZ038506.1, read on the forward strand.
TTATTTCGCCCACCGGGATAGATTGTTCTAGTTCCACGTGCCATGCCTCTTCCGGATGTCTCAGTTATTTTCCTTTAACTCAACTCTCCAAGTCTTTTGGCCCACCACTGCTGTAGCCTGGCATTGAACTCACATCTCTTTGGACCTAGTCACTGGATCTAACCAACGCCTTTATCCACTGAGCCATGTGTCCTCGAGGCATGACACTTGAAACAAGAACAATCTACCCCATCTTAAAAATTAGTCGCGGAAAAGTTAATTAAAGGAAAGTTTATTCAAAGATACGACTATCTTAACTAACTACTTAGTTGTTGTCAGTGTTGCTGTCTTGAATTGGTCATTTGATGTTCGCCGCCCGCTTTCCCCAGTCACATCGTTTAGTAAATCATGCTATTCTTAAGTCATAGTGGCTTAGTGTAAATTCTGATAGGCATTCCTTGAATTGGTGCAGATTCTGATTCAAATTCCATGACTTGGCGTACATTCTCGCTGGTGTTTTTGGATCGATTCACTGGCGAATGGAAAATCTGGAGGCTTGTAAATTAAATTTAAAAGTATTTTATGCTGGGATACGCAGCAGATTAACCAAGAGGAAAGACCATTGATGAGGATATTCTTTATATACATATGTATACACACACACACACACACACACCGACGCAATATATAAAACATCATCACTTGATAAGACACCGGAGGTGTTGAAACAAAATGGCTATTTTTGTAGTAATTTTATAACATATTTATCTTATAATTTTTAAATAAATAATTATATATATATATATATATATATATATATATATATATATGAAATAGCGAGATATATTTTAATATATTAAGAACAATATATGCGCATGAACGAGGAATGCTGGGAATTTTAAATTATACACACACACACACACACACACACACACACACACACATATATATATATATATATATATATATTTATATATATATATATATATATATATAGCGAGAGAGAGAGAGAATCTAGTCGATTTCATTCATTCATATTTTCCCTAATATTATTCTTGATATATAAAAATTTGTATATCGTTATCTCATATATATATATATATATATATATATATATATATATATATATATATATATATATATATATATATATATAGTATAGGTAATAGATCCGTTGGTATATAATCCAGGGCGATCCTCGTAATATCAGATATTAAAACTGATCCACAGAGAGCTCAATGTTTTTATTACAACAAACAATATATTTTATACAGGAAAAACTCCATAATTACCTCATGTAGGTATAGTCTATTTCAAACTAGCACTGCTATGTACCAGCTATCTTCAGTCCATAGACTGTCTGAGGATAGCTGGCACATAGCAGTGCTAGATACCCACATGTCATTTTGGATTTTTGCTGTATCATATATATATATATATATATATATATTATACAGTAAAAAAGAATATATATATATATATATATATATATATATATATATATATATATATATATATATATATATATATATACTGTGTTTATTTAGTCAACATTCTTTCATTGATGCATGTTTCATTAAATAATATAGAAAAGTTTTGTCCATTTATTTTATGTAAATTCCTTTCATATCATCTGATAAGCTTAATAACATTATCATTAAAAGATGAAAGAAAATCACCATATTGATACAAGTTTTTTAATCCTATCTAAGCTTTCGGCTTACATAAGCCATTATCAAAGATGACAATTACATTTCAATATATTAAACAATACACGGACAAAACAATAATGACGCGTGGTCATGTGTGACGTCACGAGCTGAGGAGAGATTTTCGCTTCAGAAAATCGTATATACACGAGTTTCTCGTTGCTTCGAAATCTTTCATGCAACAAAAACAGACTATCATTATTGTTTTGTCCGTGTATTGTTTAATAAATTGAAATGTAATTGTCATCTTTGAAAGCTTAGATAGGATTCAAAAACATGTATCAATATGGTGATTTTCTTTCGTCTTTCAATGATAATGTTATTAAGATTATCAAACAATATGAAAGGAATTTACTTAAAATAAATAGACAAAACTTGTCTATATTATTTAATAATAATATATATATATATATATATATATATATATATATATATATATATATATATATATATATATATATGAATAATTTTGATGTAAATGAAGTCGATAAGCAAATTAGATATGATTTGATTCTTTATTTCCTGCGCGGCTGAATGAGGTTGAATATTTTTGTCAATATTCAGCGGTGAAATTTATTTAAATTATTACAATGAATCTTAAATGGGTATGAATTTTTGTGCACATTTTTAAGAATAGACTTTTATTTTTTAATTGTATAGTTTTTCAAATAAAAATCTTTTAAAAGTTCTTGGGAATGAGAATTCGCCTCGAGCATTCCAAACTTTTTAAGGGTTCAATTCTTGCTAATGTTGCAGACATTAGTCGGTTGTTTGATGTGCCGATACCGACTTGTATCTAAGCGGTAAGTGAGAGAACCCGTTTTTAATTTCCATTAGCATGTCTGATATCAGCCTCCAGGAGAGTGACCCGTTGTGCCTTCACTGACTATCGTCTTCAGCTGACATGAAGTGGAAATCGGATATTAACTCAATTGCTAAGTCTGCAGCTAAGAAAGTTAGTTCACTATGTCATGCTTGACAATTTTTCTCGCCAGAATCTATCTTACATATTTATAAGTCTGTCGGAGTTACATGCTCCTTACTTCCCTAATTGACACTAAGGGTCTCTCTCCCCATACTATAAATACGGGGCGACTTCTTACCTTGATCTCTCTTTCCCTCAGGCCTCGTGCCGCATCCCACCTCGCGTGGAGGTGAGGTAAATCCTCTTTTTCATTTCTTCATTTCAGCGACTATAATGTAAGCTCTCTTAGGAGATAGCATTTCCCACTTGTGGTAAGACGCTATGAACATTATACACGCATACACGTACGTACAAACATTCACCAAAATACGAACATTCACAAAGAACAAATACCAATGTTTACACACACACAAATGTTATTGTCCATTGTAAAATTGTTTTGTTTAATACATATATTTGTTTATATATATATATATATATATATATATATAAATATATATATATATATATATATATATACATATATATACATATATATATATACATATATATATACATATATATATATACATATATATATATATACATATATATATACATATATATATACATATATACATACATATATATATACATATATATATATACATATATATACATATATATATACATATATATACATATATATATATATATACATATATATATACATATATATACATATATATATACATATATATATACATATACATATATATATATATATACATATACATATATATATATATATATATATATATATACATATATATATATATATATATATATATATATATATATATATATATATATCCATCCTGTTTGTCTTCTTTCATCTTCGGTTGGACACAACTAGAGTCCGCCATTTTTCTTGTAGCTGGACCTTCTTCTAGCAGGAAATATAAACGCACGTGTTTTCTTTTCATCTTCATCCTCCGGTCCTCTACAAGTCTACCACAATCGTCCCTGCTTTGAATATTGCTGCCCCATCTTGTCAGGTGTTCCTACTATATATTTAGAGATTCTTGGTAAAATCCAAAGAAGAATCTGCAATGTTATTGGTTCTGACCTGGTATCTCGGTTTCAGTTCCTTTCCCACCGCTGTAACATGGCTTCCCTGTGCCTTTTTCTATAAATTCTTTCATGGTAATTGTTCTGATGAACTTTTCGCTATGGTAGCTATTATTTACGAATTTAAGCGCAGTACTAGAAAGGAGGTAAGGTCTCATCATATTACAGTTGAAATGGCTATATTTAACCGTAAGTTCTATGCTAACAGTTTCTTCTATTTCACTTCTTGCTTGTGCAACTCTCTTCCGACTTACTTCCCGGTCAACTTTGCTCATAAAAAATTTAAATGCAATGTCAATTGTAATCATTTGTCTTCTTAATTATTGTTCTTTTATTATTCTCGCTTCTTAATAGCATTTTTCTAACCTCTTACACTCGGTACTCTCTTTGCGTCTTAGTGGCTTTATTGCCTTGCTTGAGGTGAAATAATTAAACAAAAAATGAAGTATTTGTGTTGCGTAGATAAAACGGCAGTTTTTACTCGTTGTGACTTCAGGTTGATATTTCTAACTCGAGTCTGTTTTGACTGCTTATTCATGAAATAAATACTTAGGAGAATCGCAATGCAATTTCGAATTCTCTTCGTGTAAACTCTGATTAAAATATTCATTTGACCTGAATTTCCCTATAACCGTGCACATTTCTATGTTTAGTGAAAACATGCGTATACGTTAAAACCCCTATTAGCAGGAGCTACCCGCTTTTAGCATTTGAGTATGTGCAAAAATTAAACAAAAATCAAAAAACACTGAGAGCATGAGTAGCGATAAACCCAAATCTTTTTCATTGAAGTGTAGATATGCCGTAAAACAAAATAAACCAAACCAAGCAGGACCGTAATGTTTGGCGTAATAGACTCATAAATGTCCGAGCTAGCTTGAACCAATAAAACAAACTGAAGGATTCCTATCGATTTTCGTCTATTAATTCTCAAAAATTCAAAGTTGCTACCGGTTTTCGTCTATTAATTCTCAAAAATTCAAAGTTGCTACCGGTTTTCGTCTATTAATTCTCAAAAATTCAAAGTTGCAACCGATTTTCGTCTATTAATTCTCAAAAATTCAAAGTTGCTACCGGTTTTAGTCTATTAATTCTCAAAAATTCAAATTTACTATCGGTTTTAGTCTATTAATTCTCAAAAATTCAAAGTTGCTACTGAGAGTATGAGTAGCGATAAACCCAAATCTTTTTCATTTCTCGTCGCAAACGGGGTAAGATGCGAATCTGATTATTTCCAGGACACACTCGTGACTGAGGCATGAAACTTCATTCACTCTTTTACGCAACAACAGAGTAAGTTCAACAACGTCCATTTCTTTCTTTTTACAGGGATTATAATGAGAATATTCCTTAAATTCACACTTTCGGTCAAGAACTATCCTGGAATACATTTTATATTAAAAGAGTGCCTGCCAGAATAAAAAATCTGTTTAGTAACCCTCATTTCAATTTTAAAACATTTTCTTGAATTTCATTGGTTGTTAAATAAAAATAAGCTTCGAGAAATTTCCATAACAAAACAGTCAAAATTTGTGCAAAAATAGACTCAACTGATATAAAAAAATCTTTCTCAAATTCATCCCTAATTTAAATGTTTCAATAAATCCTATTGGCTAAAAAATTCAACGTTCGCCCACGATTTTCTCAGAAAAATTCGCAACAAGCTACGAAGCCGCTGGAGCCGATTTTGTTGTTAAAAAAAAATACAAATAGAAACAACAAACAAATTTTCGTCGCATTTTGAGACTCACACACGCAAAGATACACACGGGAATTATGTGTCAAAAGTGCCACCAAAGAAACAAACTTTCTTTATGAGAGATTAGGAAAATTCATACAACAACTTTTTCACTTAATATCTTTCATAGAAAAATCTTTTGTCTAATTTAAATTCATCCTTTCAATCAAAGGCAGACAACTTTTTAGACATTGAATATTTCCGAAACAACAAAGAACTTTTCCTCTATACTTCACACATCATTACAAACAAAGAAATTCTAAATTGTGTATATAAAATTTATCTGTTGTTTCAAATATGTATTTTTTGTCGTGATTGAATATCGTTACCATTTGGCCATTTCTTATAATTTATGTTTGTGGATATTGCATATTTTATTTGCATTCACGCATCCCTCTTAGATCCACTACATCTGCATCTCGCTTTATTCATTCTTTTGCTTGTCTATTTCTTTCACACAATTCGACATGTGAAACCCGTGTTCCTTAACTGACGATACTTTCTCAACCCCAAAGATTAAAACAGAAACAACACACTACATATGCATATTTCAGTTCTGGACTGAACGCTAAATAAAATTAGATGCAGAGAAGCGTTAAAAAAAGATTAGACCCAGAAATATTTTTACCCAAAAATGTTATACTGGCCAAGCAACAAGCACGATCGAATGGAGTTGGATTTTAGGTGACTAAAAATTCGAAGTGTCATCACATTTCTTTTTCATGTCAAATTTTTGCTCCTGAAAATGAAACGGGACTTAGTTTTCAAATTTGCTTTTTAACGTAAAAAAAAAAATTAAAAGCATAAAAAAGTTAATATATTTCAAACGTATTTAAAGTCATTTAAGTGAGGTACGTGATACGCGTCCTGGGTAAGTCGATAAACTACATCCGACGATAGTAAGGCCTCTGTTCAGGAGATTTTGCGGAGCATGGAACCATCTCCTAATTGCTGGTGTTCCCAGGTCCACCCAAACCCGAGGTAGTGGCACCTGTTAGGGTCCCAGCTATGGGCAAATAGTTAAACCCCTAAAAGGGGTCAAAACACTATGAAAGTATAAAAATAGGGTTTTTTTTTTAAATTATTACCGGCAATACATTTTGGGAAAAATATTATCAGTGATAAAAATCTTATCGGCATTAAATAACCCATTGAGGTGTTGATATGCCTTAAAACAAAACAAACTAAACCAATACGTGATACACGCTTGGGCGACCACGTCTCTTTCGATTCATGACTAACGATGCAGCAGGATGCTGTTTCTTTTTTAGGTAGACTGGTTGCTATCCAAGGCTATAGGACCAAATCTGTCCTGCTTTTCAACCCATATCTGGGAGATAAGAAATGGATTCATAAGTTTCCCAAGGGTATTTGCCAACTCGACTGGAATTCGAACTCGGCTCTCCGAATTCTCATTCCGAGCCATTATCCTCTGCGCCACAGCACACTTTTAAATTTTATGGAATTTGGAGATTAATTCCGACATGATCCTTGATACTCGCTACAGATTCATGGAGATGAATCATTTTCATCATTCTCCAAAAGAATCCTCACACTTTCTGTTTTATTATTCTTGCCAATATGTTCTCCGACATTCCTCAAGTCTATATTTTGCTATCATGTTTTTATTCATTTGAATACATGATCCTAGACACTTGCCACAAAGATTCCTGGACACAAATGCAATCGACGATCCTCACACCATAGAATATCATTCAAGGACTTTTGGCGTAGATTTTCAATAACAAAAACAATGCCTTCATCCATTGGTCTTTGTCACAGACATCAGGGTGAATCGCTGATCACTACCTCTCTTGATGCAATGAGGAGATATTTGTGCGAACCTACTTACGCACAAACATATACATATAAACACAAAATCACATGGACAATGCCAAAAGTTCGTTGGCTAATAAATCACTAATACATTTTCTACAGGCAATTTACAAATCGCAGTAATGCGACAATTTTGGAATCGCTTTATTTTTAAGTAGTCAAATTTGTGCACTTTTGGAAGAAGTGGCTCACTGAAGCTTTCTTAAGTCTCCCAAAGCTCGCTCGCTGATTGATTGATGCCAACCAATCAGATCGTTTGCACGTGAAGAATAATTTTTCCCGCGCAACGAACTGGAGCCTATAGTCGCTTATTTAAGCCAAGATTTTTCTCATCTCAATTAGTGAGACTTCAACTGCTAAACGAATCTACGACAGTTGAAACTCCAGTTCTAACCACGCGCCAACCTTCTCACTCCCACGCACACCCACATGCTGATGATAATTTGTAAACCTTCACAAAAAGTTCTTTTGACACAACAATACTTTTCAACATTAATATCACAAGAACAATCATATCATGAAACACTCATGAACATTTATCCAGTGAACTTTAAACCAAATAATTATCTCTCACTGAACTCTTAAATTGCAGCCAAAGGGAGACAACTCTTGATTAATTCAACCTTTCTTACTTAAATGAATGTTTTCTTTCACATCTTTGTTTGATATTGTACATCTTGTTAATATATATATATATATATATTTTATGCGCAACAATGTCTTGTGCTTATTCTTCTTGCGTGAATCCTGTTTTCTTATCAAAGTTAAATTAATGCGGTGAAGTACCCCACATATTCATCAGCAGTACAAGAAAATTTAGATTAAGAAGTCGGGGAGGATTCTTCTCTCGTCAGAGCTCGTTCGAGGAAAAATAAAATAGCCGTGGTGGGTGGTGGGGATATGAAATTCCCATTTAGTAATAATATATTTTTTTATTTAGTCGTAGTTTGCACAGTTATTTTGTCTTTCCTCAATCGGAACTCAGACGAGAGAGGAACGAGAACCAGTCAGCGTTTTCCCATTTCTTAATATTTATTTTCTTTTTTGAATTTATGATGACATTACTTGATTCTCTCTCCGTTTTTCCCTAAAATATATTTGCTTTTGTGGAATCTTCCACATTAGCCTTTCACCCCTTTCGGAATGATGTATTCTTCCCTAAAAAAAAAAAAGCCTTAACCAATCACCACTTCGTTTCTGTAAATGCAATCTTCTATTGGTTAAGAAACACTAAATTGTAGCAAAGTCGAAACAAATCCTTTTTTTTTTCCCGCCGAGCTCCCTGGAGCCGATTTTGATACACCAAAGTCTATAAAAACAACCGCATGACTCAATTCAGTCAATTTTGCTCTTTTCCTTTTATTTTAGTTTTCCTTTTTGATTTTCATTTTCTTTAATTTCTCTTTTAAATATATTTTCTTTTTAACCCCTGCCAGTGTTTCGCCCTTTTTTTTCTTTGACTTTAATTTCTTCCTTACGTGTTATTTCTTTTTTTGTTTCTATCCTTTTAATATCCTTTAAGTTTTCCGTGTTTTGTTTTTAAATTTTTCTGTGCCATATTTGTGCTAATCCTTGTATTGTCTAATTTGTCTATTTATTTTGTTTATTATTTATCAGGTTGACTCGCTTTCGTAGCGTCAGACATTTTGTTTTGTGACTAACTCTGTCTATTGTTGTAAGTTTCGTATTTTCTTTGTATATCGTTTTCCTTTTTCTGGCGTTTTTCGTTTTTTATTTCTTTTTTGTGCTTTCTTTTTCTTTTTAAATTATTTTTGTTTCGCCTTTTGGCGAATTTTGGTTTTTAATTTTTGTCCATTGTCTAATTTGTCTTTTGCCCAATTTGTCTATTCATTTTTATTCGTAGCGTCAGCCATTTTGTTTTGTGACTAGCTCAGTCTATTGATGTAAGTTTCGTATTTTTTTTATTTTTGTCTAGCGTTTTCGTTTTATTGTGTTTTTTTGTTTTTGCAAATTTATTGTTTCGCCTCTAGGCGAACTTTGTTCTTTTATTTTTTGTGAATCTTGTTTTCATTGTCCTCTTTCGTTATTTAATTTTTTGTGTATATTTATACATCTTTTCTTTGTTTTTTTGTATTTTTTTTTTTTTTGCTTGCTGTCTCACTTTCGGGCGAGCTTTGTGTTTTTTATTTCTAATATTTGTCTGTCACCTGCTGTTTTTCATTTGTCTGTTAATTTTTTTTTTCTTTTTTTAGTTTCGCCTACAAGGCGGAATTTAACTATTTAATTAAAGATCTCAAGCTAAAGCTAGACCAGCAAAGGAAAACAAAATCCTCTCCCTCCACGAAAACACTTCCTGCACAGTCTCCCCAGCTCTCTACATCCAGTCAGCAAAAGTCCTCCTCTTCAAAGAAGGCCACTCCCTCCACATCCTCCGACCCACCACTTTCTCCTGATCCCTTAACCCCACTTTGTAGAGAGAAGTCCTCACCTGCCTCTCCTTCCTCTTCTTTTGCCCTATCCCCAATCCCTGTCAGTAGAGACCTCAGCCCTTTTAGACAAATATATACACCCCGCCACACCCCCAGTCCTTCTCCCATTAAATGCTCGGAAATGCCCCCTCCACTAAACAAAAGGCCCAGAAACCCCACACAGGATGCAACCGGAAGCAAAAAACAAAACAAAACAAAAATACATTTACAATTCCAGTTTAGATGTTTGTAAGATCTCTCCCATTCAAACTGAGAAAGCCAGAGATTATGGAAAGAGGATTAAAAATTTTAAATACCTGTTATCCATAAAACAATTCGGAGACAAAGACATTGAAGAACCTAGTAATTTCCCAAACGCACAAAGGGTGCTAACAGTAATCAGAACTGAGACAGGGGCAAAACAAGTTTGGTCAACGTTGGACGAAGCTATAGTTTCATTCAAAATGACCCCACCCATTGCTATCGTCCAGAACGAGAAACTGAGAAAAATGAAGCAATTTTGTGCTGGGAGGGTCCCAGTTTTTGTTCACCCCTCCCTTAGAGCACTAAAATTGACATTCCCCTGGGATATCGGCGGAATCTCCCAAGACGGTATCATCAAGACTGAGATGGGCCATGGGTCTATGGGAGAGGCTGTCGGTATCCTTACCTCGACCATGTTCAATTCAGGAAAGCAACCCTAACCGGTCTTCACTATGGCTCTCTGGTTAGCAAGAGTAAATGTCCGAGGCCTGAGGTCGGAGTCTCGAAGATCGAGGCTCTCTCGCGACCTTCAGTGCTTCGGGGTGAATGTTTGTTGTGTTCAGGAGACACGGTTTTCTTCTCATTACCGTGAGGACGTGCTGTCTAGGGGGTTCTCCCTTTATTCAGCATGTTTTGATGGTCGTTCGAGGGGTATCTCTTGGCTGGTGAGCAGATCTTTGAAGGCTGCATGCACTCTTGTCTTCGCGGATCCGGCGGGCAGGCTTTGCGTGCTCTGCGTCTCATTAGGGTTTATGCGCCCAATAACAATTCTGAGCGGCCTGCTTTGTTTCAGCAGATCGAGCCGTTCTTGACGACATCTCGTCGGGTAGTTTTAGCGGGGGATTGGAATGCCGTCCTTGACCCCGATATAGATCGTATAGGGCAAAATCCGGGTACTAACAACCGGGAGGTGAAACCATTTAGGGAATTTATCGGCAAGTTTGATCTTGTCGATAAGTACCGGAATGAGCACCCTCGGGAGGTAGCATGGACTTAGACAAATAGTGGCAACTCGGCTCCTGGGACGCTTGCGAGCTACCTCGACCGAGTTTTAGTTAGGAGAATCGATGTAGGGCTCTTAGGGTGTCCAAGCTTCCATTATATAGTTTATACGGATCATGGGCTTGTCCGGGTCCGTGTAAACTTAGATAAGCCTAAGGTTAGGTTGGCTGGTTACTGGAAATTAAACTGTTCATTATTTGGTGAGCAGGATTTCCGGGACCAGCTGCTACTAATGATACAGAGGGAATTGACGGGGCGGTTGTAGGGAACGCCTGGTGAGATAAATTAAAATCCAAAATTAGAACGTTTGCTGCTGATTTTAGTCGTCGACTCAATCTAGATAGTTTAGCGGCGCAAACGGCTTTAAAACAAAAAGTTGATCGGGCAGTGAAATCCCGTGATAGTGGGGAAATCGCCTTAGCTAAGGCAGAGTTGTCCTCCTTGCTTATCAAGAAGGATCAAGATCTGGTAGTTAGTGCTAGGTTAAAAAGAATGTCCTCTGATGCGACCAATATGGCCGCTGAATTGCGTGCAGAGGAAAATCGGAGCGCGTCTCACATTGCCGGATAAGCGGACCGTGACTACAAACGCGGGCATATGCGAGGCCTTTCGGGATTACTTTCAGGAACTTTTCACCAGGGAGCCCGTTCTGAGCCAGCTCAGTTCAACGCCTATTTAGCCGACTTTCCCTGTCTCGAGGCAACTGAAGCGGCTGGTGCGAGAGTTCCATCACAGAGTCGGAAATCTGGGAAGCGCTGAAACAGGTTGGCCTGGGTAAATCACCGGGACTAGATGGTCTTCCCTACGAAGTTTCGCCCGTTTTTGTTCCTTTGCTGACACTGATTTTCAATCACTAGATGAGGCAGAGGTCTATACCCCAACGCTTCACCAGGGGTGTGATCATGTTGCTGCGTAAGGACAAGAACGGTGGGGATGGGTTAAATAACTTTCGCCGTTTAACTATGTTAAACACAGAGTTAAAGATTTTGGCGAAGACCTTAGCCAAACGTTTGCAGCTTGTCCTGTCTAGTCTGATTGGCTCCGAACAGACTAAGTGCTGTGAAGGGCAGGACTATTCAGGATAACCTGCATGTGGTACGCTTGATCTTAGAACAAGTCGACAGTGAAGCCGCGCTGATCAATTTAGATCAGTCCAAGGCCTTCGATAGGGTTGAACATCGTTTTCTGGAGGTTGTCCTTTCGGCGGTCGGTTTCGGACCCGACTTTCGCTCCTTGATCCGACTTTTCTATGCGACCCCGGATGAAGTGGGCGCCTTCTGGAAGGAAGACGTCCGTAGAAACTTCCCATCTCTTAGAAGTGTGCACTCGTGCGAGGAGGAGGCCCGCTGTTTACCCCGACCCGAATGTCCCTTCTATCATGAATGTCGTGTTGCTCTGAAACGCCTCTTATGGGCGTCGGAGAGCCTCTCCAATGCCCAGGAGTTGCCTAGTAGGGCATTGTATCAACTGTTAGTCAGTGGCGGCGTTCAGGATGATCTGATTGACGAGCTCGGTCTTACGAAACGGAAGGCTCGCTCAATATGGCCTTGGGCGCCTGGGTTGAAATGCCTCAATAACGATGAGGCATCACTCACCTGGCTGGTGATTCGTGGGGCCCTCTGGGTCACCAAAAGACTTTGTTCAGCGGGCTTGGAGAAATCTCCAAACTGACGACGCTGTATTTGGGAAGTCGTGACCATTGGTCACGCCTTCTTCCATTGCAGGGTGGTAGCGCCGTTGTGCAAGTTTGTTGAAGACCTCATGGTCCGCATGCTGCAGGGAAAGTTCTTTGTCCTTGAGGCCAGTTCTGTTTGTAGCAATGCTGTGTCGCAGATGACGAAGGCTGAACAATGTGTTCTTTTGCTTACTTGGTGTCATGAGAGTCGTGATTTGGACGACGCTCTCAGAAGGAATTCTATGATGGCGAGAAGTTCACTTCTTCCCAACTGATCTTGTACTTTAAGCATCAGCTTAAAGTCAAGATTAGGACGGAAAGGCGGCGGCTGACCTCATCAGAATTTGGCAAAAGGTGGGTGAATCTTGCGCGCTTGTACGGGTAAAAGGGGCTGATCTGGAGTGGCATTTTTATGTCGGTTAGGCATCAGGATATTGTTTTCCTGGGTTGAACTTGGGCAACCCATCCCTGGATTTAGGCTAGAGTAGGTTTTTTGTATTTGATTCCTTAGTTTTTCTTTTACAGTAAACTTAGCTAGGGTGTGTTTGCTCATTGGCCCTTTTTTTTCTTTCCCTTTTTCTTTTCTTTTAGTTTAACTCCCCATCCCCTCCCTCGTTAGTTGGTCAGTTATGTCAGTTCTCTGGTGGATGCGGGGCGCCTTTCGTTTCGCGTATGTTTTTCGTATTTGTTGTTGTTTCAGAATGAGTGCCTGTCTGTGTGATTGCTTGGGATGGATGAATGTTTTTCTATATTTTTATAGTCCCGCATCGATTTCGTCCAGTTAACTGATATTTCTGCCACATTTAAGGTTTTGGGGGTGGGGGTATTACTAACACGATTTTGTTTAGTTTCTTGTATATATTTTATAATCATACTGTATATAATCATTGGGAATTTTTAATTTGTTGTTTTTTTTTATTCCCCTACCCTCACAGACAACGATTTGTACATATGGGGACTATTTAGGATTTTCATTGAGACAATGAGGTATTTTGGTGAATGTAGTAAGAAAGGTAAGCATGAATGTGTTGTTTTGCTGGTAGGAATATTGTTTTGTATGATTGGGTCAGTGGTTGTGGCTAGCTAAGTTTAAAATTAAGACAATTGGTGACCGTCTTATCCCCATCCCCCTTTTTAGGCCTTGTGCCACATTTTCTGTATTTTTACAGGAATAAATATTGTCAGTCATTGAGTTTCAGGAGATGCTACCAAACTCCACGCGTGTCAATTCACTGACTCAACATCACTTCAAAATTCTCAACAAACTCAACACAGCACTCAATCACCCATTGTCCGCGTGGTAATCAGCTTTAAAAAGTGAACGTTTTCACTACACAAACAGTAATTGTACATTTCATCAATTTAGCCTATCAGTTAAAGGTAAACAACTCTTCACAAATTTAATTCTAACTCATAAATAACAGACGTATACACACTAACATTTGAACGAACACATTTGAGATCTTTCTTTGCAGAAACCAAATTATTTTATTTTTCCTAACAATCCCAAACCATCAATTTTTATTAACCACATTTCTGCATGAACATTCTTCATAACATTTTTCTCAATTGCCACATCAACAAACACTCTGTTTATCCTTGCATGTATATCTATTGTAGATATAAAAATCTCTTCATTGTTGGATCTCTAACCACTGTGTTTTAGTAATTTCTTGCAATGCAAATTCTCCTTATATTCTTTGTTTAATCTTCGTGTTGTGGGATAATGCATTATAAGCACGCATAATCTTTGTCTTACATAAATTTACCTTCTGTTACATTTTCACTCAGCAAGCAACTCGCAACACTTTTATAACATTAATGAAATGAAAATATCAAAAAATATTCACTTGTTACCAAATAATTTTACAATAGGTTATTTCTAAGAATGAAAACTACCAATTTAAATTTAAAAAGTAAAAAAACTATATCGAACAAACAAAAGATAATGTAGCGGACCGTGCGGGGTGAACATGTGAAGAGATATCAGAAGGTTGAAATTTCCTGCTGGCCGGTCCAGCTACATAAGAATGTCGGACTTTAATTAAGTCCAAAGAAGACAAAGAAAACAAACAAGACCGATATACATGGGTAAACAAATATATATTAATAACAAAACAAGTTAAACAAAGACATGGACTGTTACATAGAGTTTGTATGGAAAAATTATGTGCGTGTGTTGTAAGTGTTCGTACGTACGTGTATTGTTCTTAGCGTGTTCCCAGAATTTGGGAAACGCTGTATCTGTGAGAGGTCACATATTGGCCTAAGTGGAAAAAAAGAGATTTTACCTCGCCTCTACGCGAGGTAGCGGCCTAAGGCCTAAGTCGAAAAAGAGAGAGATTTTACCTCACCTCCGCGCGGGGTAGCAGCCAAAGGCCTAAGTCGAAAGAAAAAGAGATCGAAGGGTCAGCCAGTATTTAAAGCCAGGGGAGAGAGACCCCTGTTGAAGGATTAAAGAACTGAGGAGGAGCTAACTGCGACAATAATAAAAATTTCCAATTTTTGCATTGGACAAACCAATCATGTTTTATGTGGAAATGCCGTGGGTCACATACACTGCGGAAAGGACACTTTAGGACATATGCGCACGTGACCCATTATAGACGCTTTCTAATTCATTATCTGTGAATCACATGACCAGATGTAAATCGATATTTGAAATACTACTTTGTAACGAGTAGAAAACAAATCTTCAAGGGAAGTAACTTAAGCATAAATATTTAGAGTAATCTCCCTTTGAAATAATTTTTATTCCATCAATTTCCATTTATTTATATATATAAAATTCTGTGATTTCCGTTAGTCTGTCCGTCCGTCATACCATCTATAATCGCCATACATTGAAATCAAATTTTGGGGAAAAGTGGAAACGGGTGAGGGGATACAAAGTACTGTTGGTTTTACAAAAGTGCATAACTTAGTACAATAAATTTTCATTCATTTTTGGGGGGAGGAGGGGGGAATTAAAAGTCTTATTATTTAACATACAAAATGCACCCACTATTTTAAAAACAATTTAATGATTAAAATAACAAATACTTATTTCTTAAAAATTAAATATTGTTTTTGCATATCTTTTCTTTACGTTTTTATATTTCATCGATTCGTTTGCAAAATTGAATGAAACGTAGAGTTTGTAAAGCCTGACAAAAAATAAAGCAAATGACGAATTAATCTGCTCCATTGTATAAATAATACAAAATTAATAATAGTCGTATAGTCATCATAATCAATATATCATCATTATAAACAATATAACAACAAGAAATAATAACAGTATATGTCCATATCTTTGAGGGTTACGTGTCTGCCTAGTGGAATTGTCGAAGTTAGCTCCTCCTTAATTGTCCAAATATTTCACTATGACACACTCTCCCTACATTATAAATACTGGGCGATTTCTTTTATCATTCTCTTTCTACTTTGCATTTCAGCAGACACATTTAAAAGTGTGATCTCTCGCAGAAGATAGCGTCTTCCCATTTGTGGAAGACGCCGTGAACATTATACACACATACACATATATACGAACATTCACCAATATACAAACCCTTTACGTTCACACTCAAACACAAATGTTGATGTCTTTGTCATTTGTAAATTTGTTGTTTGATACATATATTTGTTGACATATATATATATATATATATCGGTCTTGTTTGTTTTCTTTACATCTTCGGTTGGACTCAACTTGAGTCCGGCATTGTTTTTGTTGGACCTTCTAGCAGGAATAAACAGCACGTGTTTCTAATTCAACAACACGTAAACCCCCAGTCCTCTACAGAACGACGAACTGCTTCCACAATTGTACTACTGTTGTCGGAGTGGAAAAGATAAGATTGTTCTTGGTTTTGTTATTTTTATCTGGGATCATATCACCGGGTTCACAATGTGGAACTGTACGCCCCCCCCACACACACACACATACACATCCTCACATATGCTCATATATGTTAGATTAAGTGTATACATAATAAACATATATGATTTGTAATATGTTTTAGGTACCTCCACGAAATGTAAACAAAAACAGTATAGCTTGACAAGAAAGGCCTTAAATTTGATGAAAAAAATTTTTATCTGCTTAAGTATATATATCATTATTAAGAAGAAATACCGAAGTATTTTTTTATTATTTTTTAAAATTTTTTACTCATTCTTAGCATGTCCGAAATTTTAGTTAAAAATCTTTCTTTTTTTGTCAGCGAAATTACTAAAAAAAAATCGATATCAGCCATATTTAAAACATTTTTTAAACTAAGTTAAAATCCGAGTTTAAATTTCTTTTAAAAATCAATTATAGGTTTTTCAAAAAAATTTTAACGAAAATTATCTAATTTAAAGATTATTTAATATATTTCTAAAGAAACTTTTACTTACTTTCTTCAAAGAAAAATGTGGTTTAAAATAAAGGGAGGCGATCTTAACATCTTTCGCTATTGACAGGCAATGAGTGATGTCTTGTCATCACATATCGACAGCTAACGTGAGATCCGAATGATCATACGGAAGGACATAAATGACGTAACGTAGCTGTAGCCCCCTAAAGTCAATACATATCTGCTTGATAAAACATTTCTATTCCAAGTAAAAATCATCACAAACATATCAATAGTTATTTTGTTACACTACACTACAGCTTATTTGCCCTGAAAAAAATATTGAAAAATAACTTATGTCATCATCTGAACAAAATATCAAGGAAACTTTTGATCTGCACCCCATGAAACTAAGTATTTCCTGAAAGCAAAGAATGCTCTTTCATTTCTGAGTGAAATTGGTTGGTGACAATGATTATAACATTTTTTACTGGGCATAAAATATGAAAAAAATAGTTAAAATTACTATATCTGAACATAAGAAACCAGGATTTTTTATTTTTTTGCATGTTTTTTATTTTTTATTTTTTTATTTTAAATCAGCATTGAGGAAAACAGTGTTGAAATTAAGCCAAAAAAAATCGACTTCGACATTGCTGGGTCAAGGGCCAGCCAGCCAACAATAACAAGTTGTCATCACCTTGTAAAAAAAAACAATTTTTTCTTTTTTTCTTTTTATAATTTAAGTTTGAGAAATGGCTTGATGTATTTTTGTTTTTTAACACATTTTGAGCAGGGTGATGACAATGAATTTTTATGAGCTGCAGGCAGAATGGACCAAGGACTCAGAGGCAATACTGGATAGTTTGTTTGAATTCAATGATCACCGAGATAGCTATATGTTGTTTTGTATGTCTAGAAATGAAACAAACTAATAAGGAGCAAAAAAAATGTAAATTTATAGTAGTATTTTGATAAATAAATGAATGATGACAAAAATTAAATAATATCAGCTATTGCTAGGTAGTTTTCTTTTCTTTTTCTTATTTATATGAAAAATATGTAAATGAAATGAATTAAAATCTCAATGAAGACTATTAACTAAATCAAAAAATATAAAAAACGAAAAAAAAAAGAAAAAAAGTGTCGAAAAATATCTGAGTGCGCCAAATTTCAGTGCTCGGTTGGATATGTTATCTTTCTTATTTCATAACAAAAAAAATATACATGAATTAAAAAATCTATAAAAAGAATTTCACAAATTCAAGAAATATATTGAAAAAGTAGCTATATAAAAAAATTAAAAAGAAATCAAATGGTACAGTATGAAAATGAATCGTAATGGAAAAATTGACAGACGGCTCACTAAAATAAAAGTGAAAACTGTAAAACTTCAAAAAATTGAAATTGCAATGAAATATATAAAATGATAAATGAAATAAATGGTATTTTTAAAAATGTAATAATGTTGATGGTGAAAATGGCTTCGGATGATGTTCAAATTTTTGTAATGAGTAAAAAACGCTAATTCAAAATGCTCAACATTTGTCTCGCTAAGAATTTGCAATAATGAAGCACACCATTACACTCAAGTCACGTGATCTTTTATTGCTTGTTACCTCCCGTACTTTTTAATAACAACCGTTTTAACGATTTTTTGAAGACAAAATTACATTTCTTAATTACATGCTGTCTTCGGAGTAGTCAAAACGATACAATTTACAAAGCACTAAAACAAGATCTATATCATAAGGACACTTAGGAAACCCGACGCGGCTTTTAACTAATTTTAAAATAGTTTAACAACTTAATGTAAAAAATGTATTATAATTAAATAATTAAGAAATAACTGTATTAAAAATTTATTTTTCATCGAAAACATTTTTTGCTTTCAGAAAATATTGTCCATATTAATAAAAACAACTAAAAGGAAATAAAAGCATTTGAAATTAAATAATATATTTGTTTTATTGAGTTTTATATGTTACAGTTCAGAGCTGATTTTCAGGTACGGGCGGTCCAATTAAAAAAAAAACGTGATTTGCATTCTTCAAAGGCTTGTGCTTTTAACTATTGTAATCACTAAACCCGATGCGAGCGAATTTCTAGAGTTTTCATAAAATTAGTTGGGGGGGGGGTAATAAATATAAAAAAAATATTTCTGTCATGAGTTTAATTTAAAAAAACATATTTATAATAATTTCGATCATCTGTGAATACTTTCTGAAAGTTTCATTAACATCCGACAATTATTTTCATTTTTGCAAGATTTCCAAAAATAATGGGTGTCATACAAAAAAAAACGTGCTAAAAATTGTATGTTATTTCACTAGTGACGGTGATACGAAGATAAACAATGATTTTTAATCAAAATTTAGAATGTTCTAAAAAGAAGGAAAAAAATTTTTTAAATAATGAAAAAAAACTTTGGTCTTTCCTCTTCATGATAACATAAGCATTTAGACGATAAAATTTTGTTTTCGTCAAGTTTGGCGTCTTTTTAATCATGCTATGCTCTTTTTTTTAGCGATTTCGTGGAGTTACTTATGTTAAATATTCACTGATTGGTTAGATCCAGCCAATCAGAACAAAGGTGAGTATTAATCTTTTTTACCGCCAAAATACAAGGTTGTTCGAACTCGTATATAAACATTTTTCTGCAACAACTTACTTCAGTTGCGGCCCTATTACTCAAAGGACAGATGTGATGAATTTTCGTCCAACTCACTTCAGTTGTGGCCTCATCACTCAAGGGACAGGCATGAATCTATTCAAGACAAAACTTTGCCCAACTCACTTATTCTTACTAAGACTTTTTGTCAACCAACAATTGGCACCGACAAACTCTGTAACATTTGACATTTAATCTTCCACGGCTAATGGGAGGCAACTTATGCAATACTAACTATTTTCGCATAATGAAAAATGCCACAAACTTAACAAAAATTAATTTTTTTCGTCAAAATGCTTATGTTATTATTAAGATGAAAGACCAAAGTATTTTTTAATTATTTTTTTAATATTTTCTAATACGTTCGAAATTTTGGTTAAAGTCTTCTTTTGTTTACGTCATCGATGCCGGTAAGACTTGGAATCGACGGAGGTTGTCCGTAAAGGGCAGGGCGGAGGTGTGTGTTACATACATTTTCCCCCTGATCCTTTATCGATTGTCAGTACTTCCTCTCTGTAAGGCCCACAAGAAGGCGCTCGAGCAAGCGCTATCCTCCATTTTATGGAGGGGACGCACGAACAGGGTCGACAGACGAGTCTGCACCAAACGTCCGTGTCATGGGGGGCTGGGAATGACACACTTGAGGAGTCACATCCGTGCCAAAAATGAAAAAAGATTTAGGCGAAAATTCAGTAGTTTAACACTAACAGTGTTTATTAAACAGTGTTGCAGATTTAAGTGATAATTCAAAGAATTATTATCAGAAGGTTTTAGTTGATAAAGTTGCGTGAAGAAAAAATTTTATTTTTGCTTTCTGCCTGGCACAAGGTCAGTATTATTTGAGAATGACAAAAGACTTTTCATAAATGGAAATACTAAATTTTATATAGATATATAAGTTGTGCTGCAATAAAATATTCAAAGAAACTGTATCCTTTGAAAAGCTTTTTCATTTCAGTTTTTTTTTTTTTCCTGACAATAAAGTTCACTATCGTTCAGAAAAGTTTTTATGATAGTGAATTATTTCAGGAACTGTCTTCTGGCTTGAAATGTTTCAGCCATTTTAAGTTTGGATGTTTTTGATTTGCTCTTTTTCTTGTAAGTCAGTTTGGAATTCAAATGCTGTTCTTATAAAACAAATCAAATAATAATTATTTATTTTTTAGTTGAACGAAGTTATCTGCCTTCAACTGGTTATTCCAAGAGAAGAACTAGAATAAAATAAACTCAAGAAAGATTAAATTTAACAATGGTTAAAGTTTGTATGTGAACTTGTATAAATTCGTTGTTACCATTGAATATATTTTCTTTATGAAACGTGTCACAGTCAGTATTGGAAAGATTGTTATCTGAATGTGAGAAAAAGGTTTTTTGTACATTACTTGTTGCTATGTAGATGCTTAGTTTACAGTAGCTAATGCAGCTTCTCCTGGTAGTGAATGTTGAATTTTCTGATTCAGTATTCAAGAAAAGGTTTATTCAACTTTGGCTACAATTCTCACGAACAGTTTTGGCTTCCCTGTTAGAAGCTTCTAGTCGAACTGATCACTCAGGTTTCGCGCTCTTTCGTTTAAATACTACTTTGGTCACATGATTGACAAAACAAGGCTAGAGACCCTTTTCCAAGAAAAGTGATATAAGTTCTCTTCTCAGTAATGTGTAGGCGTCGTACAGTTTGACTATTTTATTGTTAAATTTTTACGCCCGCCCCCCCCCCACATACTTTATTGTACATATGGGGTTATTTAGGATTTTCATAGAGACAATGAGGTATTTTGGTGGTTGTTGAAAGAATGGTACGTATGAATGTGGTGTTTTGGTGAAAGGAATATTGTTTTGTATGCTTGGGTCAGTGCTTGCGACTAGCTAAGTTTAAATTTAAGACAATTGATGACCTCCCTTTCCCAACCCCCATTTTTGGCCTTGTGCCACATTTACTGTCTTTTTTCACAGTAATAAATATTGTCGTACAGTTTGACTAATCACTGATTGGACGAAATTACTTTGTATAAATACTTTTTTAAAGCGTAAAATTTTTGCTACATGAAATTTATATTGATATTTAAAAACAGTAATATTTATGAAATATATTCACATTTAAAAATTAGTTAAAATCAGAACTCTAAAAGACTACAAAGTAAACATTAAATAAAAAACAGATAATAAATAAGTCAATATTTTCGTATCCTTTTTACACGTGAATGGATAAAATTTAATAAAAATAAAATTAATTCATCGACATTTATTCCACTAAAAACGTATTTAATAGATTTCCCAAATTTTTGCCTAAAAAAAATAATAATTTGTCAGGAACTCCGTAACAATATTAAATTTTGAATATTGTTACTTCAAAAACATTGTCTGCTGCGAATCTTAGCCGCGAGTAGTCACCAGAGTTTAAAAAAGTAGTCATCACTTCCCAATTACAAACGTGTGACTACCGCCATTATCTTTATGATGCTTAAATAAATAGAAAACACGTTCACTCTTAGAAAATCAATGAACCATTAGCTTTCTTCACTAATTGTGAAAGAAATGTGTAATATAGATAAAGCTAGCACTTTTCGCACCAGAAAGTTTCTATTGTAGAGAGTAGAGGGAAGTTACTACAGGTATCGGGTTATCTCCTCTTCGTTTCGTAACCCTTTCAACAGGGGTCTCTCTCTACCGGGAGTATAAATACTGGCTGACTTTTCGCCTCTTTCTCCTTTACACAGCTCTTTCCACGGCTTCGCACACGTGCGGCCAAACTGTGTTGATTTCGGCCGCGGGCCGAAACCTCGCACGTGGGCGAGGTACAAAAAACTTTCTCTAACATCTCCAATATGTGAACTCTAATGCACAACCAGCGTTTCCCATATTCTGGGAACACGCTAAAACAAAATTCACAACCGTACGGGCATTTCAACTCAAACACCCACACAAACAACTTTCCATACAGACACTAACGTTTTATTCATGTTTTAAATGATGTATTTGTAATTCTTGTATCAATCTGTTTGTCATTAATATATAATTTGTTTTGTACATATATATCGGTCTTGTTCGTTTTATTTTGCTTTCTTTGGACTCCATCATAGTCCAACATTACGATGTAGCGGGACTGGCCAGCAGGAAGTCTTAGTCCAGAGATTTTATCCTCACATTAACCCGCCGGTCCCCTACACAGGTATTTAATAAAATAAAAAAAAATGCGAAAAGGTGAAAAAAAAAAGGAATGGGTAAGATAAAATTTGTCTTGAATTTATTTTCAGTTTATTTGAATGAAGGAATGGTAACAAAGTATTTAAAGAGTCTTAAGTGTTATTTTAAATGTTATATATATTTATATATTAGGTCATCTCATAAGTTCTGTCCGAATTTTAACTTTTTGTTAAAATGAACGAAATTTAAAGAGTATTTTATAATGTCTAATGGAGCTGAACATTATTTTTATGTTTAGATGCATTTAAACTGATCAAATTTTATTTCAGAGAACAATAAAATTAAATTTTGTTTGATTAAAACCCTGCTAACATGGAAGTACCCAAGAATCATTTGAGGCACATAATGCTTTATGAATTCAAGAAAGGAAACTCAGCAACAAACGAAGCGGCTAGAAACATTCACTCAGTTTATGGAGAGGAATGTGTGAATGAAAGAACTTGCAGAAGATGGTTTGCAAAATTCAGAGGTGGAGATTTCACCCTTGAAAATGAAGATCAAACCGGACGTCCAGTTGAGTTTGATGAAAAGCTTCTTGAAGCAACCCTTGAAGAAAATCCTGCTTTATCAGTTGAAGAATTGGCAGTGGTTCTCAGTTCAAACCATACAACTGTTCATCGTCATCTTCAACAACTTGGAAAAGTTCCTAAACTTGGAAAATGGGTGTCTCATGAATTGTCTGAAAACAACCTCAAATCCCGAGTTGACATTTGCTCTTCTCTCCATTCTCGCCAACTTGTTTCAACTTTTTTGGATAGACTTGTGACTGACGACGAAAAATGGATCTTTTATCGAAATGTTAAGCGTCGTAGACAGTGGCTTGGTAAAGGGGAAGGACCCCAACCACAGCCAAGAAAGGAACTTCATGGGCAAAAGGTTCTTCTTTCAATCTGGTGGGATTGCCAAGGAATAATCCACTTTGAATTCTTACCACCTAATGCAACAATTAATGCTCAAATATACTGTCAGCAATTAGAGCGTTTGAACCAAGCTTTGAGGAAAAAAAGACCTGCTCTAGTGAATCGAAAACGGGTGATGTTTCATCAGGACAATGCGCGACCACACACAGCAAGAATCACGTCACAAAAGATCGAAGAACTTGGTTGGGAGAAAATTCCTCATCCACCTTATTCTCCCGACCTTGCTCCTTCAGACTACCATTTATTTCGTAGCTTACAGAATCATTTGGAAGAAACAGCTTTTGTAACACAGGAAGAGGTTAAAACTGACATTTGTGAGTTCTTCGAATCAAAGCCAAAAGAATTTTTACAGTAATGGAATTAGTAAGCTTGTTAATAGACGGAAGGAAGGCATATATAATCAGGGGAAATACATTGTTGATTGAATCTGTAATTAAATGTAACATTTGGTCACTTGTTTTCTTTATTCAAAATTCGGACAGAACTTATGGGATGACCTGATATATATATATATATATATATATATATATATATATATATATATATATATATATATATAATCATAATATCGTATAAAAGCGAGAATGAATAAATAAACATGCGATTTTTATAGTTAAAAAAAAATGTAATTTTATTGAAATTGTTCCCGATAAAAAAATGTCCCACAAAATTCTAAGATCAAAACTATTCCTTAAATTCCATGTGGGGCTTGTTCTTTGCTTCAGCTATTTCGTATTTTTTTTCCTTTATTAAGTAAAGGTTTAATTCTCACATTATAGTCAGTGCGGCTTGAATTTTTTATATGCCTATTAAAAACACTTTATACACACACACACGCACACACTGTCTCTCTCTCTTTCTCACACACATACGCATGGTTTCACGCAAATTCATCTGTAATTATACAGTCTTTAATTATATAGATGCAATTCTTAACAGGTCAAAAAATTTAACGTAAAGAAGATAAATTTTACAAAGCCCGTTTTTTTTCTTCGTGGATCGTCATTTACTGTTGTTTGTAGTCATGAATAATGACAAAGTTTCACGTATCATTTGTCAATACGTGGGTAGCCAACTCTATCAAGTTACATTTAACAATTGGGCCCTGCGTTCCTGAGCAATTTTAACCCTTCTGCCTGAACTCCAAAGTCAAAATTGTTACGTAATGTTTCACGGTAGATATAAAAATAGTTACAAGTGTTTCAGTTTACCCAACGTTCAACCAGTAGCTTGGGTATTACGTCATGTTTCTCTTCCAACAGTAAAACGGTGGTCAGGGCTCAAATTATTCCGGTAGCTACACACAATATAACTGCAAATGACATTGTTGTTTTATTTTTATTTTTTTTACTTATTTACTTTCCGGCACTTAAATAAACTGATCCACACGTGGCATGCCAAGCAGTCTCCAATGACGCTCAGCCGCAAATGACATCACGAAGTCCGAACCAATAACTACTACAATGCAAAGAAGGTATTTAGCTGTTTCAATTTTAATATATATTAAAGTATATAAACTATATATTACTATATAAAATATATTGTAGAACAGGTATTTTGACCTTGACTTATAAAAAATACGTATGCTGTTGGCACACTGAATGATTTTATAATCCTAAGTTGGCACATAGCAAAAGGTTGTCGACTCTTGCTGTAGTGTAGACCTTCTTCAGTCCACGACACTTATTAGAATTCAAATTCAAAAGTATTGATTTTTTTATCGATTTAGAAGTGGGGCCATTTCATAACATTGATACTGTGTCAAATAGACCCCTGACTTTCATAAAGTTATTGGACAGATGTTTTGCTTACGAAAAAAGACTTGGGTACAAAAAGATTTCTTAAAGAACAAACGGATACGTTAATTAAAGAACACAAATTTATAATAAAATTATATATCCTTTTTAGATTTTTTTTTATTCATTTTAGAAAAATAATTATTAACGTCAAATGTTTGTGCTTCTGAAAAAATCTGATAGAAAAAGTTTTTAATTCTTTAAATTCAGAAAATATAAAAATAAAATATACAAAATCTTAATGGTGTGTTAATAACTTAATAATTAAGTTATTAACACATTTTCAAACTTGACATTTGTAAATAACAGCTAAGAAGTCCAATAACTATTTAGCGTCCCGGTACCACTTTCTTATCAATGTTGAATTTTGTACAAATCTGTGCAAAAAGTGGATCAAAGAGCTTACCCAGCTTCATACATATTTTCAGGAAACCTCAGCTTTTAATTGATCAATAAACACACAAGTGGGCGTTGCAATCCACACACGTACAAGTCCTTTACGAGCGCGTGGCCAAATCACGTTTTCCCGCTTTTTTGCCAGGATCCTGTCACGTGATTACATTACTTATAAATATCAGACACGAGTTCATTCTCTCTCTTCTTCCTTGATTTCTCTCAATACAAAATGTAGTTGTAAAAAGGGATTCGTGTCTTGACCATGTGCGGTCAGACGTCATGAAAACATATTCACACATGCATGTACGTACGAAATTTTCCAAACTACATTACAAACATACGAAACATTTCCAAACCAACAACAAGAACTTTTTTCTTTAAAAAATACTCTGATCAAGTTGTCGCACACATCTTTACAAAACAAGATTGTAATATTCTGCGTATAAAAAATATATATTTGTTGTACCAAACATATCCTTTTTGTCGTAATTGAATAATATCGTTGTCATTTTACTTAAATCTATGTTTGTGGATGTTGCATGTTTCATTTACAGCGAAACATTTAAAATATTCACGCAACCTTGTTAGTTCCACAACAACTAAGTAAGTCATGTATATTTACCCGGCCTCTCCACTAAGGTAGGACGTGACACAAGGTCATTTTATGTGCGTAGCGCCATACACATATAAATGTATATGGCCCAGTCTCCGCAACGACTGTCACGTTGTTATTGGCATTGCACAGACCCTACCTCTCTTACTAGAATAATATCGGCACAACCCCTTCTTCCGTCAACGGTTGCCTCAAACCTTTTCTCTTTCTCTTTTCTTCGTCGTCGTTTCTACCCTTTGAGCAACGACCCAACACTTTCAACGTTAAGGCACGTGACCGTTTTGGAATGGACACCCATTCAAAGCGGTTTGACGGTTGGCGTTTGCCGCCAGTCAAAGGTCACGTGACTTATTGGCGGATCCCCCACCAATAAGCATCCACGTGCGAGACACGATCTGCGGGCATCGAGTCGGGAAGACGCGTTTTCCGTCTCTCCCTCTTCGCCATACGGCCCAAACACCTAGACTTCGGTAATATGCCTTTTACAGTCAACTTCTTTGCCCGAAGCTACTTTTCATCATCCTTGTCTCGATCCTAGCCCAACTCTCCGACTTTCCTACATAATACGAGATTCTCTTCCAAAAATGGAAAAGCAAAAGGCATTCATCATGAACTCTTCTAGAATCTCTACCTGTCAACTATAAGCGACAGCGAAAGGCAAAGTTCTACGTATTTACAATTAGATCCATTCTCTACCGTGGCTAACCTTGTCAAGAACTATTGATATCCTAACGGAGTATCAACTACGCTTGTACGTGGGAGTCTGGTGATATGACACAAAAGGTCATACTCAAAAGAAACCACACTAAGCGACCAGGCCTCCCCGACAATAAAGAGGGTGCTGCCCAGTGGCTTGAATCCCGGAACTAGGCGCCTTCTCTCATCTAAAATGAGGAGAAACGTTTACTCCACTTCCGGCACAAAAGTTAACTCCTGTGCCAAAAACACAAAACTGTGTCCCTTTCTTGATCACTTTAAAAAAAATCAATATTTTTCAATTCAGTCACGTGTCGCGGTATATGGAAGGCCTCATCATCACCATCAGCTCCTCAACTACTTTAACCGTCGGGGGTACCTGAGAGCAGAAGACATAAACTTTTATTATTATTATTCCTCATGGTCCTTTCACTGGGCTTTCAGATAGCTTGACGTCGCCCATCTCCTCTCTAAGGTCTTTACTGACTGTCGAAGATCACATAATATGGTGTGGGTCGTCCTCGGTTCGTACAATAGGCCCTCAGATTTTGAGAGCTGCTAGCCGAGGCTATATGACCCAGTATTCCCTGCTATTTACCCATAGCTAGGGAGAGAAGAGATAGATTCCCATTACGTGGTAGTACCCTTCCCAAGAAATTGACCGATGAGCTGAAATGAAGAAGGAAAGGAATTCGTGAGCCTATGTGAAATTGTTTTTTGAAGCTATGAAAACTTTGCCTTCACAGAAATTAAGCGGTCAGCCGAGAATAAAAAGAAAAGAAAGTAGCTAGCCTACACGAAATTCTTTTTGGTATAAAATGGGGAGAGAAATCAAATTAAAAGAAGCGTGCCTGAAGTCATGTGAAAAGTTTATCGTGACCAGTTTTGAAGTTCTTGCCAATGTAAAATTATTCGCCAATTATATTATCGGCCTCTAACCAAGCACACAGTACTTCAAAGAATTTTCTTTCAACAATCCAAGAAAGCTAAGTATTTCAAACTATTTCTCTTCATCTACTTTTGAACATATGCAGATCATATATCCGTTCGGTGAGTAACGAAGTCTCTTACCTTTTGTCTTAAACATTTTTAATATTATTTTAATATTTAATCTGTTTTATGAACAATTCCTTTATTTTGTGTCAGATTTGTATGAACATTTTCTTTTCATGACAATAAAACTACAGACCTTAAGAATTCTGATTTATTTTCCTGAAACTAGCTACTGAGACTACTTCAAGTGTGCAAATTCGTGAATAAATTCCTTATCTTGTTTTGTTAAAATACCCTTGTGTTTCCTCGTCATTATCATCCTTCGTTAATCTTCTTGGCGTGGGTAAATAAACTGTTCATTTTAACCCCTAAGCACCATATAAACTCGACTGATAATTCGAACTCAGCTCTCTGATTCCGCGATCCGAGCCGCTATGCATTACTCCACGTAAGGTGTACAAAATTCTAAATGTTTCCCCTATTTTTTTTTATTTTTTTTACAAATGAACCAGTTTGTGGAATCGTCCACATTTTTCCACTCACCCCCGTTAAAAAATAGACTATTCCATAAGAGCTAGTTTCGACCAATCAACACCACACATTGCGAAACTCGGCTTATTATTGGTTGAGACGACCCCAGAATGTGTTTTACCGCCAAAAGTCGCTGGAGCCTGTTCCAACTTTTCAGAGTAAATAAACGGACAAAATTCAGTCCAATTCACCAGTCAGTAATTCACCTTCAGAGAGATTTCCACAGAGATCCATGCGTGTCTACATTTTGACTAAAGGACTTTGCGCGCGTCAACACCTGACTCAACTTTCAACCTCTTTCTGTCTCTCTCTGAATTCATTGCACATTTCTAAAAAAAAAAGTGTTATCTACACTACTAAACAGAAACTGCAATTCAAGCATTAAGATTAAAAAAAAAATACAGTCCAGGGTGAATAACTCTGTCAAAACAAGAACAAACAAAATCAACAAAAATGTCGCATTACATTACTTTAAAATTTATCCTTCGATAAATTTTCCTTAAATTTACATGTGAACATTTTCTAAACAAAGGAACATTCCTGAACTGTAATTCATTAAGATACTTAATTCACATTTCCTCAAACATCCATATAACCAAAACTGAAACACAAGCTTTTCCAAATTGTATTATAATTTATTGTATATAAATGTTCAATGTTTTTCTAATTGAATTCACGACTACCTTTGTTTCTTTGTTCAATATTGCCTTGAGATTTATTCAACTTGTATGTCTATGCTTAATATTGTTGTGATTAATATGAAGAACATGCTTTTCACGCTTATCATCTCAAACCAAAAAACCTTCTGATTTCACACTAATTTCATAGCAATCCCAACAAGTTTATTAAATTGGTAGTGCGTACTTTCACCAAAGGGCAAAGAGAAAAGAGCTAAAAAGATGGGCAAATCTTCTCGTCTTTTGCGGATATTGAATGACGGAGGACAACAACAAACAAAACAAAGACTTGAGTAAAAAAATATATTGCAAAGTTTATTTTTGTTAGAGAAAATACATCGACAAAAATAAGGTTACAGTGCAATCGGCAAAAAAAGGTCCGTGCATGTTCATTTAGAGGGCACGAAAAGTATTGTCCTAAGAAGGACAATTTTGTAGTCGTTGAAAAATGCTGTCCTGAAAATGACAGTTTTGTGGCCGTTGAGAATTATCATCTTAAAAAGGACAGTTTATCGCATATCTTTGCTACTGGGTCGGCTGTCTTTTGCTGGAACAGTTACTACACTTTGATCCTGATCATCTTAGCTGCGAAATGCTGCTTTTCGAGCTTTGAGGCCTTTTCATATCCTGAATCAATTTTACAATAATCGATGGTTCTGGACGGTTAAGCTTCTTCCAGTTGTGTTTTTTTGTGTTTTTTTATGTAAGCATGACAAGACACAACACGTCAAGCACTAGATCTTCTTTTGAAAACATGTTTTAAAATTATTTTTAAAATAACGAGGAAATACGACTAAAATATTTTGATTTGCTATAATTCGAATGATTTTGGTTTTTGTTTGTTTTTTAGAAGTGAATTATAATTTGAATGAAGAAACTGTCGCAGTTAGCTCCTCCTCAGTTTCCTTAATCCTTCAACAGGGGTCTCTCTCCCCTGACTATAAATACTGGCTGACTTTTCTCTATCTCTCTTTTCGACCCAGGCCTTGGGCCGCAACCTCGCGCTGAGGCGAGGTAAAAAAAACTTTCTCTTTTTCACTTACACCAATACGTGACCTCGCACAGAGACAACGTTTCCCAAATTCTGGGAACACGCTAAAAACAATATACGCGTTCGTACGGACACTCAACACACTCACCATAACTTCTCCATACAACACTATGTAACTTGTCATGTCTTCGTGTATTAATGTTTGTTTACCCATAATATATATTTGTTTGCATACATGTATATCGGTCTTGTTTGTTTCTTTATCTTCTTTGGACTCCATTATAGTCCAACATTCTCATGTAGTTGGACCGGCCAGCAGGAAATCTTAGCCCAGCGATATCATCTTCACACTCCGGTCCTCTACAAAACTGTCAAATATGTTTAGCATTCTAAATTATCATTTTCTTCTCAGAAGTTTCCACGAAAATAATCTTGGGTCGAATTTAACCGGCGTGTGGGTATTACATGGTCGGGAGTAGAGATTTTCAAGTGTAGAATAGATTTTTAAATATCGAAAATTTTATAAAACATTGTTTGGGGTTTTTCGGAAGCCAAATTTGAAGTTTATAATTAGTCAGAAATAAAGTAACTTCTTTAGTAACTATTTAAATTATTTGAAGCATTTCCCTCATTCTCTCAAGTTAGTGAATCTTCTTAGGGGCAGTTTGAGTTAAGCAGAGTAATAAATTTGATCAACAACAGATAATCTATTGATTATTTTATTGAACCAGTTGCTAGGTCTGCTGCTAAAAACGTTTGTTCACTGTGTCGCGCTAGACAATTTTTCTCACCATAATCCGTCGTACACAATGGAATACCATTTGTACATGCATTGGCGGCTAATCTCAAAAATGACCTACAATTTTTTGTTAACTTTGGCAAGGAATGGCGTGTTAATTTTAACGTCTCTAAAAGGAATCTGCTCTCTTTTAATTGTCTCAGATAACTTTTTATGCCTGTCACCAGCATGGCTGATGCTAACCTCCAGACGAGTAACTTGATGTACCTTCTTGGGCTGACATTTTCCGTTGACATGAAATGGAAAGATAATATTGAATCAATTGCTAGGTCTGCTGCTATGAAAGTTGGTTCACTGTGTCGTGCGAGACAATTTTTTTCTCGCCAGAATCTGTCTTACACATTCATCCATGCTTTGAATATTGCTGCTATATCTGGTCTGGTGTTTCTGCTATGTATTCAGAGATTTTTTATAAAATCCAAAGAATGTTCTATCGGTCCTGACCTAGCGTCTCGGCTTCAGTCATTTTCTCACCGCCGTACCGTAGCTTCCCTGTGTCTTTTCTATATATACTTTCATGTTAATTGACTAATTGATCTGGTGAGCTTAGCCTAACTGTCTGTCACAAGCCAAGTCACAAACCAAATTCTATTATCTTTTTTGTACAAACTTTTCATTCTTGAATTCAAATTTTATTTGTCCACTGAACTCTGAACATTTCAACAAGAAAATTCTTAAGTACATTATTCCTATCTTGTATCAGATATCAGTACAAGGGAAGCTACTTTTCTCTGCCTAAATATTAATACGTATGCACAATTGTTGCACTGGTTGATTTTCAATATATATTTTATTGTTGAATGCAATTTGATCTCTTGTTCTTCTTTCCTTGTGTTTTTGCAAATTTAAATGTATGTGCTCTCACTAAAAACGCAGCCTCACTAACAACCTCATTAACAATTTTAAAACAAATCAGAGCAGCATACCACAAGTTCACATTCTAGTCTGTTTTACCAATCCTCAATCCACCCTTTTTCATTACTTTCAAAAATGGCTCCCAAAGCCTTGATTCTTATCAGAGACAAGAATATATTTTCTAACTAACGAGAGAAGTAGAAAATATAAAAAGGAATTCCACCACCATTATTCTTTCCATGGTGCCATAAAGTCTGGAGGAAACCTCATAGCTTGTTCACTCCAACCTCTTTCATTACTTTCAAAACCGGCTCCCAAAGCCTTGTTTTTTATCAGAGATAAGAATATGTTTTTTGACCAATGGAGGAGCCAGGAAATTTGTACAACGATTTTGGAGGGAAAAGTCCCCGATCCTTCTGAGCCTCCCAAATCTCCATAAATTTGGAGAATCTTCGCCTATTTGGCAGTGAGAATCCAGCCCACCGTCTGTAAGGCCGGTGATAGAGAGCACTAGTCAACTTCGGAACCACTTTCAACCAAAGAACTACTTGCTAAGGGGCTGTCGAGAACGAACGTCAGCCCACTATTAAAGACCAGTTGAAAGCTGCCTTTCACCTCCAAGACTTCTGTCGTCGACCTACGAACTCACTAAACTGCAAAATTCCTATATTTACCAACATTTTCCTACTCTACAAGAACCGTGAGTGTTTCTAACCCTTAACAACCTCCTACTCGCTTAAAGAACTTTTAGGCGCTCAGAGAAATATTTGAGCAATGCTTTTTTCTGTTATGAACATTTTCTCTTCCCTTAAAGGACTTTTTCTTCTCCCTTTCTTTCTCCTAATTGTCTTTTTATCTCTTTACCCTTTTTTTCGGTATATGTAAATAAACACTTTCTTCTTTTATTGTTACGCACCGAGAATGAGTTTTTCATTATTCGTCCGCTTCTAAAAGAGAGAGATTGTCCGTTCTAATCTTGCTGTTTTTATTCGCGTTTTGTCGCAATATTTTAACCTCAACACTTTGATTCGGGAAACCGGGACAAATTTCCTAGCAACTTCTCCTTTTTAGTTTTACTTTCTTTAAACAAAATGTAATATAGTTGTGGTGTTATTTATTGTTGTAAATTTTGAATAAATTAAGTTCTTCAAGAAAAATTACAAAGAAATGAGGCTATAACATTTTCTTCTTTAAAAAGAGATAACTAAAACTTAATTTATTTTTACTACTTTTAAAATAATAATTTGAAAAAGAAGATACAAAAACTTAACTTTAATGTAGATAAATCTGTAGCATCCCGCTACCACTTTCTTATAAATGTCCAATTTTGTACATTTTTGTGCAAAGAAGTGGATCAAAGAGTCTGCTCTCGGCTTAGTAAATATTTTCAGGAAATATCATCTTCTAATTGGTCAATAAACACACAAGTTTCCCGCTATTTGCTGTGATCCTGTCACATGATTACATTATCTATAAATAGCAGACACAATCTTGCTTTCTCTCTCTCCTTTCTTCATTCTCCTAAGATGTGATCTTCAGCATTCTCGTCTTGACCATGACGGTCAGACGTCAAAAGCATATTTACGCAGCCGTAAACAAACAACTAGATCACTACAAATCAATTTTATTTGCTTGAAAACAATATAGTAATTAAATAAATTTTTATTTAAAAATATTGGAGGGTGGGCTTAACCCTCCTACCCACATCCAGAAAGTGCAACCATGGTTTTGTTGCAGTGGGGTTTTATCTGGACTGGAACCCATGATTTTTTTTAGTTAATACTTAAACGTACGGGGGAGGCGTAACTAGCCACCTCCAGAAAGTACGGTGTTGTTATTGTTATAGTGGGGTTTTATCTAGAATCCCCATAGTTAATAATAATTTTTTTTTTAAATATTAGGGAAAGAGGCCTAGGCCACTAATCCCTTCCTCACTTCTGCAATTACGGCCCTGATATTGTTGTAGTGGGATTTTATATGGACCCCACCACGATTTGCAGTTATTTAAAAATATAGGGGAAGGGAAGTTAACCACCAAATCTTCACACCAGATCGGCCCTAAAATCAATTTTCAATTGACTTTTAACTTTTATTTCATAGTTACCGGATTTTCCTACCTTGTCAGAATTACCGAATTTTCCGGGCAACAGTAGTTATTCTATCCATGAAGAGAATGCTTTGGTGATTGTGGTATGGTATATAGAGATAAAGTAAAGGCCAAATTTATTGTCTATATTACCATTTATTGTTGACTCCATTTGGTTACAGTGTTTAAAATGGTTGACTATCGTCATAGTTCTTTTTTTGTGATTTGAGAGTTCATACAGGGTTGTTGTGTTCCTTCTGATTGACGGAAATGAATTCGTTGCATTCATCCTTTCTTCTTCTTTCTCTTCTGGAGTTGTACGTCAGGTCAAACTCACAGCCGATGAATCACCAACCCTTGCGTCACGAAAAGCTACCTAGAATCAAGTTCCTCTCCATGCGGCATCTCTATTCTCGTACGTGGTTTTCTTCTTTTTATTGGGGCTGACACATCCGTGTTTTCCCGTTTGATTTTTGGCGGGACGTGTTGTCATTGTTTGATTTTTTTTTTTGACGTTCACTGGCCCACATAAATCCAGATTCATGTCCGTTACCGAGGATAGGAACAATAGAAGGAAAGGAAATATATAGAAGAGAGGGAGATAAGGTTTTCTGAGTAAAGAGGAAAGTGTATATTTTCGGATGGTGTTATTATTACCTAATCATACTACAGTGGCATATATGCTTTATGTAAATGTAGTATTATGGTGAAGGATTAAGTACGATTGGGTCAGTGAATGTGACTAAATATAAGAACAGTGATGATCAGCTTTTTCACATTTTTCGACCTTTTATGTAAAATATACATGAATAAATACTCTGTTGTTGGTTAAATTTATACTCCTTTTCCTTCATAATTTCACCTCAAGCAAAGCAATACACTTAGCGACTATTATTGCACAGTCATGAAGACGCAAGCGGTTACTGAATGTGGAAAAATGAGAAAAAGAATATTAAGGAGAGAGAACAATAAAAGAACAGGAATTGAGACAGAAGATAACGATTGGTATTGCATTTAATTTTTTGATGATCAAAGTTGACTGGAAAGTAAAAAACTAGAAGAGAGTTTCACAAGCGAGAACTTACGGTTATATCTAGCCATTTCAACTGTAAAATAATGAGACCAATCTGCCAATCTAGTATAGGATATAAACTCCTATATTTTACAGCCAATAAGTGAAGCACAAAACAAATGTCGCTTACAAATAAATCCTACTAAAATCAGTCGATACGATAAAACTTTACAATTCTGTCCAAAACACGGCTCCAAAATTAAATAATTGGTTTCTGGAACCTGATTGGATATGACAGGTCACATTATGTTCTTTCTACAACGTACGCGCGGTTGGCACCAAATTACCTTGAGAAAGGTCAGGATTTGGGTTACTCAGTACATCCCCGAGCGGAACTCGTAGCCGACCCCAAAAGTATAAAAACGGCTTGTCAGGACCAGATCTGATACTGGACGGATCTGCGAAAGGGATCGGTCAGTAAACAAGTCCCAGCCTCAACGCACGTTACATAATGACAACGCTTCAATCAGCTATGATCTTTCTACATACAACGCTACGACGAAAGTAAGTGTTGTTTCAGCTTCTCTTTGTTCACTGTAAAGTGTATTTTATTAGCGTGTGCTTCACACATAAACACATTGGCAATATATCATTTCGAACTATGCAGACTCACCTGCAACAAAATGACATTGGCTTATTTGTCTCTTCATGGTGTATTCATAATCTTCCTAAACCAGATCTTCTTCTGATTCATGTTAAACAAATTTCCACCACTGGCCGGATGTGAACGCTTCGAAATCCAAGACCGAACTAAAAATTCCATCAAACACGCATTGACTCCGCACACATCTTCCGCTCCCCACCAAAAAAAAAACAACATACAATCCAATTTTTTACCCAATAGCACCCACTCCCGAAATAGGAATTGGAGCTGAGCTGAGTCTACGAAAGGACATAAAAGCCTATCAAAGAGACAGCCAGGGATCACACGCTCGTCGGAACGCCACCTCTATACCCAAAGACAACTGGCCTCCCATCTCCAAGGACAACTCGCCAAAGCCCGTCACCGCGGTAAGTTTCGACTCACCCTCCCTCTCCTACCGTTAGCCTCTGCGGACGGTTTTATTTACTTATCACTTTCCTTCAACGAGAGACTTTCACATCACTTCACCATCGTTGTATTTTTTTGTTAATACTGTAGTGTACAATTATTTATTTCTTAAACTTCTGTCGTTTCTTCTTGTTTCTACCACCATAAGCTTAATATAACAATGGCCACAACAAGAAAGGATGAATGCAACGAATTCATTTCCGTCAATCAGAAGGAACACAACAACCCTGTATGAACACTCAAATCAAAAAAAAAAAAAAAGAACTATGACGATAGTCAACCATTTTAAACACTGTAACCAAATGGAGTCAACAATAAATGGTAATATAGACAATAAATTTGGTCTTTACTTTATCTCTATATCTCTTTATCTCTATATACCATACCACTTTACTTTATCTCTATATACCATACCACACTCACCAAAGCATTCTCATTTTTTTCTCAACATTAATGTATCTATATTGTATAAATAGAAAAAGAAGACCAAGCTAAATATGACAATATTTAGTAGCTTGATCTTCTTTTTCTGCGAAGAAATGATCTTGTTTATAATTTTGTATTGTAATTTGTGGACATGACACTCGGATTTCATTTTTCCACCTAAAATGCGGATACACCGACACCCACACTAATCCTGCGCCTAATTCCTAAAATCAAGATACCAAATATAGTGGAATGGTAGTTCTGTGTCTGTGTGTGCGTGAGTAGAAGAATGTAGATACGTGTGCGTTGCTGAGCTCTGCTGATTTATTGTTCTACTATCTTATTTCTGGAGTACGAACTGTTTAAATACTTTTGGGGTAGGCTCCAGAGAGAAGCGGGGAAAATATCGAAAGGAATATCTAAAATACACGATTGGATAAAAATTGATCAATCACTGATTTTTTTTACAAACCCAAGTTAGACAAAGTCATGGCAGAAAATTTTGTGTGAATACTGCGATAGGTAAATTGTCCCGTTGCAAACAGTACTTATTTTCTAACCAATTATAACTATTTTGTCAGCGTGGTAAATCGGAGTAGTCACTACAAACTTGTAAAATATTGTTCTCAAATTAAATTCTAATAAAGTAGGGGAAAGCAACATGGTCAAATGTTAAAAAAGTTAATCTAATGTTAGTTATTAATTATAAACTTAATTATAGAGTTCTGGATTCAAATTTCTTGTAAAAAGTGTTTTTTCTTTCTTTTTTTAAATAAATTTAGTTTTATTTTCTTTAAACAAAATGTAATATAGTTGTGTTAATTAGTTGTTGCTGTAAATTTTGAATTAATAAAGTTTTCTTCAAGGAAAATTGTAAAGAAATGAGGCTATGTAGTTTTTGCTTCTTTTTAAAAAGGAATAACTAAAATTTTATTTATTTATTAAATTTTTTTTTAATTATTTTTTTATTAAAATAATAATTTAAAAGGAAGATATTTACTTGAATGAAAAAAGGCAATATAGTAATTAAATAAATACTTATTTAAAAAATAAGTATTTAAATTGGAGGGGAGGGTTTTCTTTTACCCCTAACCCTCATAATCCAGAAAGTACGGCCCTGGTGTTAATGTAATGGCTGTTTATCTTGACTGGGACCCACGATTTTTTAGTTACTTATTTAAACGTAAGCTTTTAATTAAAATTCATTTATTTTTTAAATTTTCTGCTTAGCTTACCTGAGGTGATAAATATTTGGAAACATGTTTGAAACTGATTGGTAAAAGAAATTATATTTGAAAATGCTGAAAGATTTATTCTATTTGTCCACTTGGGGTCTTCTTTTCAGCACACTAACTTACGTATTACTGTCAGTGTTTAAGTTTATATTATCTTCATTACTTCATTTATTTTATCTGCCCACCTGTGGTGTAATCAGATTTAATAATGTAAGGGACATAACCCTGTTTGGAATAGTGGCCGGAAGTAATACTTCATAAAAGCGGGAGAATAAGTCTTGCGGAAACCAATCGTATGAGTTTGTTTGCCGTGATGTTAGTTAAACCAAAAAGCCTTTAGAAGTCGTGTATTCTTGTTGCTTGGTACTCACTTTACAAAAATACGACGTGCTGTCAGAGTGACTTCAAGGGAGTGTATTACTTAAAGAGTTTTTTTTTTTTACCAAGTTCGGAAATTTGACTGAAGTTGCAACATGAGACTGCCTATAATAACGGCGACAGAACAGCAACTCTGTGCTAGATTCAGTATCCATCTCTCGGAATCAGAATGGGAGAAATATATACAGAGGTGTGACTGCTTTCATGAAGCCAATCTTCATACTATTAAGAAAGCGAACAAGATTTTACCGTATGGGTGACGAAGTTGTGACGTTTTAGGACTAAGAAAAAAAGAGCAAAACTGCGATCCAGTTAAAAAAAAAAAAAAAAAAAAAAAGCTGATATTTTTATCACATTGTCAGTAAGAATGTCATAAAAGCGCTTGCTTTATGAAAAGGCAAGGACATCGTTAACCTGAAGTATTTTATGACTGTTCACTAAAAACATTGCAACTACTAAGGGCTCTTGTCCGGCAAACTAACGGTTTTTAGCCAGATTTTCAGTTCTGTTGTAGTTCTGGCCTAACGCCAAAAAAAAGTTCGGCTAGTTTGACAGACAAGCAGTGAAGCGAGGACACAAAAAATCGCCAGAAATCTGTTCTGCGAGAGTAAGGAGTGAAGTTCAAACGATTTCCTAAAAACAAACTAAATCTAGCAAAAATGTACATTAAAAAAAATAACACACTAGATGTTTTGTGAAACACCTCCCTGTCATCCCCAAAAAGTATCTTCGCTAACAGTGAGTAACATGACATGCCACGCGCGTACGAAAAGAAAGGTCACTACAGGCGCGGGTGGTGTGCCCCAACCAAATAAAATACATAAGAATAGAATACAAGTGGGTAGCAGATGGAAATCTGGATGCTAGACTTGAGAACTGACAAGAGAAAAGTAAAATTCAAAATGGATACCAGAACCGATGAAACAGTCCTCTATTTCATTTCTTTACATTTGAAATGTGGTACATCAGAAATAAAAAAAGAAAAATCACTCAGAACATTAAAAAAAAAAATGTACTTTTCTTTTCTTACCGGTTCATACTCCAGTTATCTCCATGATACTTAACTATTAATATGATTTTGCTGAGAAAATAATTTCATTTATTTAAATGATTTTGTTTTTGCCAGCCAGCGAAACCATAACCATTAGGTGAACACCTCCACCACTCGTCTCGTAAGTAATTCTGTTTTTTGTCTTTTCTTTTTTAATTGCGCATTGCCTACCTACCAACAAGGATTTCTTAGAAGAAAACAAACGAACCGAAAAATGCATTTTTTTTTAAATAAATCTTTAAAAGTTTTTTTTTCTTTTTTTTAACAAACACTGTTAATCTGCACTTGCAGTATAAGCATCAAAAGTCCGGTGTTGAGGATGTACCATTCTAGTGTGAAATTGCCTGGTTATTTCGAAAATGGCATTAAAACATTGCGCTCGATTACCGTTTAGAGAAGTTATGGACAATGTATTGTATTGTAAGTTCAACTATTTTCTCGTCGCGTTACACGGAACACGTCCGGCATTACTGGCTTTGTTTACATATGTTTGCTTCGAAGAGTCATGTTGCGCAAAAGCTTCACTTGTCTTTATTGTGTAATGCGCGAAAAAAGCAAAATCCGACGATTAAAAATTAAAATAAAATAAATTACGTGCCTGAGAAGTAAAAAAAAAAATTTCTTTTCAACGATTTTTTTTTTTATGTCGTGAAAGTTTAAATTATATTTTAGGGTGAGATTCTGTTTCATTAGCTATAAGCAGATTTATTAAGGACAAAGAAAAAAATATTTATTGATTTTAAAAAATTAATTTTACAAAGTAAGCTCATTTTAAAATAACACGAAAATCGCACCGTATTCAAGACCAGTAAGATACCAAAAAAAAAAAAGGCCGTTAACTAAGCAAGCTATGGCGCATTAAAGGAAAATGTACGTAAACAATGCCAGTAATAATGGTGGCCGGACAACGTGAAAAAAAAGAGATCGAATTTACATTGACGATAAATCCAAAACTGTAATCAAGCGCAATGTTTTAACGTCATTTTCGAAATAACCAGGCAATTTCACACCAGAATGGTACATTTTCAATACCGGGGGATTTTGGTGTTTATACTGCAAATTAACCAGAAAATCTTTGTTAAAAATTTTTTTTAAATTTAAACATGCCCCCCCCCCCGGGCGCGCACGCACACACACATAATTTCATGCAATTTCGAGAAACTAAATTGCAATCTCAAAGTTTAAAAGCAGAACAAACACAAGGCCAATAATGGCGGACATCTGAAATGCGACCGAGTTCGAACTTTTATTGTCGATAACTCCAAAACGGTAGATCAATTTGTTTCTCGAATTAAGCATGTAAATTTTTTACCCCTAAATACGATTCCAGAAATTTTTATTAGGTACTTAGCGCGAGGCTTAAAAAGCAAATTACCCGCCTTTATAATTGCTCTTACGAATCAAGATCGTTGTCTTAAAAACTCCTTTCTTTTAACCCCCTCCCCTCCCCAGACGAATAATGTAGGTATCTCCACTTTTTCTCTGGAAAACAGCATAGCGTAATGAAAAAGGCCACAAACTTAATAAAAAAAAAAAAAAATTTCTTAAAGGCAGTATTTTCTCATTTTTAAGAAACTTGTAAGCAAAACAAAATTATCAGTTTTATTTAAAAATCTTACAAAAATGAAGTATTTGTGATGTTTTTTGGAGTAAAATTGGCAAATTTAAAGTTTATCTGATTTGAAATAAACATTACTTTGAAAAAAGTAATATACAAGCATTTCTTAACGACAGGTCCTGTTTTTCTTTTATTGACAAGTTCCAAGCTAGTATGGATGGCCAGAATTGGCATAAATTTAAGAAATCTAAGAACAATTTTTTATTTTTTTAACTACTTAGTAATTTTTACAAATTAACATTTTCAGCAATTATCTAATCTTTTAGTTACGTTTGAATATTCTTTCTGAAAAAAAAATACTATGAAATTTTCTTAAATTGTTTTTGAAATTAAAATAAAGATAAGCAAGAAAATTAGTACAATGATGAGGAATTTTTTTTATAATTAAAACATTCTTTAATCATTAATAGGTAATAAACTTTAAAGCTAACCATTTTTCTATTTTCTTCATAGTCCATGTAGTTTAAATTTTTTTTTTTTTTTTTTTTTTTTGCTTTAAGTAGAAACGAAAAATCAAAACTTCTCTACATGTCTTCAGTACATTTGAATTAAAATGGTTTTTATGTACACAAAAACCATGTAAATAATTGGCTAATATTCATCAAACATGTCACCTTTTAATGATGTCCTGTATGAACTAGCATACTTAGAAATAAAAAAGATTCTTTTTTAAAATATTTGGAGGTATCAGATTGTATTAAGCTTTACAATATATGATTAGTAAATATAGCTTTACTAGTTTACTTAATGACAATATTTCGTAAGTTACACCATTGAAATGAATTTTAAGATTTAAAAAACTTCATAAATTATCCAATTTAAAATTGGAAAAAATTAGAAAAGTTCTTCAGATAATATTGTCTTTAATATATATTCATAAAAGCAATTAAAACCTTTCATGTCTTAGTTTTATTGCATTTTTTTTATTCAATTCAGAACAGATTTTTGGTAAGATGGTGTCTGATTTTGAAAAAAAAAATTGGTGACTTAAGTTTTTCACAGAATTCTGCTTTTAACTTTTATAGTCAATAAAAATTATCTCCTTAAATTTCTCAGGTTTTCTTAAAATTAAGTGGATGAAACATGGAAAGAAGAAAAATATTTTTTACTAAGGTTCTTCTAATAAAAAGATTTCAAAAATAATTTCATTTGCAAATAAGTCCTTAAAATTTCATTAAAATCCAACAATTATTTGATTTTTTTTTTGCAAGAATTTCCAAATTTGTGTCTATCAGTGCAAAAGAGGAGGGGGCTAAAAGTCACTATGGTAAAAAAAAAATTGATACCTTCACTTTTTCACTGAAAAAACATCATAGCATGATAGACTCAAATTTAATAAAACAGTTTTATCAAGATGTTTGTTATTAAGAGGAAAAACAAATTATTTTTTCATTTTTTTTTTCATTCTTTCTAGCACGTTCAAAATTTTAATTTAGATTTTTTTTTCTTTTTTTTTCTGCATTAGTGGTCAGTGTAATATTTACAATTTGTCAATGTAATCTAGTTTTGAAATTAAAACTAAAATAAAAGCTTGAAGAAAGAATTTTCATTTTAAACCTGCAGTATTGTTTTTTGTGGTGATAACTACTTAAAATATGAGAATAATGTTCATAGATTAAAAAAAAAAAACACCTAAACGCACAAATAAATTCAAGAAATACCAAACAATCTTTATATTTATATAACCAA
Source organism: Acanthosepion esculentum (assembly GCA_964036315.1). Lineage (NCBI taxonomy): Eukaryota > Metazoa > Mollusca > Cephalopoda > Sepiida > Sepiidae > Acanthosepion > Acanthosepion esculentum. The sequence continues at coordinate 33,784,175 of OZ038506.1, forward strand.
TAGTTTACGGACATAATTTTGTATTGCATACAGCTTTATTAAACTTAGAGTTAATTTTATTTTTTTACATTAATTACAATAATTTAATTAAAGAATCTAATGAATTGATACTCTTGATTTTATTTCATTGCTTTTATTTTTTCAATTATTTTTGTGTGTGATCTCATAAGATACTTGCCCAATGAGGTCAGTTTTAAAAGGTACCTCCGAAAAATGGCAACCCCAAGGTGTAAAAAAACATTAACATTGAAAAATCTTTCTTGAAACTTTTATTTTAGTTTTAATTGCAAGTTAATAAATTAAATTTAGTATTTCCGATAAGCAAAATACTTTGCTGTATTTCAAACAGAATTTAAATTGATTGGTATTATTTTTCTTTCTAAATATGTTGAAATTGTCCATATTGACAAATCTGTCAATACAACAAATCTTTATTAAAAAAATAAAATATACCTGAAACTTTAATGTTTAATTTGAATTAAAACATTACTTTTGATTTTCAAAAATATCACATTTTTTTTTTTTTTTTTTTTTTTTTTTTTTTACACTGGTCAGTGGGATGTTAACATATATCAACAACTTGATTTTTGCAAGGTTGATATAAGGGGGTAAATACTTGTAAAATTACATGACAAATACAATGTAAGCCCCTTTTACTTCATTTCTTAACTCCCCAGTAATCTTTAAAATTTTGATTCTTCTAATTATTCAATTTTGCATGCTTTTTAGTTTTACTTACAAAGACACTTGTTGGAAATGTAAGAAAATTACCAATAGATTTTAAATTTACTATAGTTACCAGTCTTATTTTCTGATGTGTATGGATGTCTGTATTTACAAAAACATACACTAAAAATTCAATTTCTTTTGAAAGTACTGGGGGTGGCTGCTTGTTTCCATTTATTAGTAAAAAATTTTTTTTTTTTTTTTTTTTTTTACATAATAATTTTCTACAATACAAATTAATACAGAATTTTAAATTTATAAATTATTCTAATTGAAATTTTTAAAAAATTAAAAAGAATTGTAAATATTCATTACTCATTGAAAATTTTTTTCTTGATCATAATGTTTTATTTGTAAAAGCAATTGAAAATATTTCTAATCTTAATTTTATTGTATTTGATATTTTATAATTGAGAGTAATTTTTTCTCCAACTTCCTGTTTGACAAAAAAAAAATCTGATTATATTATAAGGAGAGGACTTATAACTAATATTATGCATTATTAAGTAACACAAAAAAAATGATAGAGATATATATATATATATATATATATATATATGTGTGTGTGTGTTTATTTATAGGGGTAAAAACTTAGAGGCCTATTTCAGTTATAACTTATTTTGTGAATATCTTTATATTCAGCTCTTCATACAGAAGGCTCTTGGTAAATTGCAGCAATTTTGGCAAAAAAAGGTAAAGCAGGAGAGGAGGGCAAAGAAGAATAACAGATTTATGGAAATAAAAATATAAGTCAAAGTGAGAGTGAAAGAAGGAAGAAATAAATGAAGGAATAGTAGTAAAATTAAAATAGGATGGCCTAACCAAGAATTCCCCCCCCCCACCAGGGTTTAACAAGTTTTTACAATGGGTGTGTGAACAGTTGAAAGAGTTACTGTAAATTGACTGATAGAGGCTGTTAATTAGGCAGCAATAGTCATCATAAATTCAAATTAGTCTAATAAAGATAACTGTAATGAATATAATATCCAGCACAAATAAATTATTTAAAGTAAAATAAAGATTTTTAAAAATAAAATGCAATAAAAGATAAAAGTAAATTAATATATAGATAAATTTAGGATAAATTTAATCATAGAAGGATAAACATAATAAAGATACATCTGTTAATAATGGTACTAAAAATATTAAATCAAGTTTATAGATAACATATACATCGGCAAGGCAATGATACATCTAACCACATATTAAGAAAAAACACAAATGCATGATATGCTCTTTAATCACATGTACACACATATGCTAGTGCTCATATGAAAGAATCAACACTTCAAGTGTATATCCCCCAAAGTCAAAGTTGTTAGGGAATTTTAAACTTATTCTTATATCTACACTTGAAAATAACTTTGTTTCTTTGATTCAATAACTAGTCAGCACCTCTGTATTTGATTATTGCAATCTTGTATGCACATACTGCATCTGTCCCGGAAGTTGTTGAGTTTGGGACTGACAGATGATGTCCCATTTCATTTGTGAGCTGTGACTGCTGTCCGTTTCCAATTGCCAGTGGATATCCCTATGTCTATTTTTATCATTACTATTTTCTTTTGGCAAAATGGTAGCTTGCTGCACCACATTTTCCAAACTGGGCAGTTGGTTCTGCAATTGCAAGAGGGCTTGTTCTCCGTTGTGTTGCTATCATAAGATGTTTTTAATGTTTGGTTATTGTGTCTGGTGCTTGCTTTCTCTTCCTGTTAATCTAGTATGTCTGTTCAGAGGAATTTTCTCCATTTATTAAGAACCTTTGGTCTGGAGAGATGAATATAAAAATATTAATGAAATAAATTATAACTGAAATGGATCTTTAAGGTTTATATATATATATATATATATATATATATATATATATATATATATAATCACACACCAAAATTTTTTATAAAAAAAATTCTAAATAATTCATTTGTAAATAAGTCCTGTAAATTTAATAAATACAATTGTCAGAATTTTGCAATAATTTGCAAATAAATTTTTTTTTTCTCTGCAAAAAACTCAAATTTCCCATACTAATGTATCCAATGATGCCAGAAAAATGTTTTTTCTTTACATCTAAAAAAAAAAATCCTTTGTGTTTTCTTAATGACAAAGATGAGATTATGAGCCTGATATAATCAACCAATTACCTAAGTCTCCTTTTGTGAAAAAGGCCCCTGCAGAGTCAGAAGTACATCAAGGTGATGTTAACATATTTAATATAATGCTGGTGTTGTCTGCCACAAGTATATACTTCTGGTCTAGACATTTGAATTTATGCAGTATAGCAAAAAAAATTCTAAGAAATAGAGTAAGAATTTCTTGTTACTCTAGTCAGTTTGTAACTGACAACTTCATGACAATGCACTTAATCCTTTTCATGTCTTTTGCAGAGTTATCACAAAGTTCTGTCAGCCTGAATTTTGCAACTTCTAGGATTCAAGTTTCCATTGAAGCTTGAAGACTTTACAGTTTTGAAAAGTGAGACATTGCAGTATATGCTGTCCTAAGAATATCTTGAAGGAATTAAAACACCATTGCCCAAGGTAAGCTTTTGATATTACATGGTTGGGTATTTTATGACAGATCTCATCTATAAAAATGATAGCTTAATTGTTTATATAGGAATAAAGTTGCTGCCATCTCTTGAGTTTGAACATAGATTGCCAGTGAGTAAACACAGGTGATCACATTACTGAATTTAAGTAGACCAGGTGACCATAGAGGAAATGCATAAGTAGGAAGTGGTATGACAACTAAATGATCGCCATTCTACCATCTTCTATACTAATATGGATCACTATTTCTACTCTATCCTTTATTACTATATGGGCCGCTATTCTCTATACTATTTCACGATACGGGTTACTATTCAAGCAAGGACTATTAGTGCGAGTGATATTCGAAGGCGTCCGACACCAGCATTGTTCAATGGCATACTATAGTTGCATCTGCGATTACAAAGTCTCTACTATAACAAGCTTTATGAAAATGACAGCAAGTATTTGTTGGCATCACAAAAGTGGCAACGAGTGTTCATTGACATCACAAAAACTTATCATCCATGGCATTTCTACATGTCCAACTTGTGATAAATTATTAAAAATTGAAATTTTTTTTATTTTTTTTTATTTATTTATTTTTTTTTTTTTTTTTTTTTTTAAGATAATACAATGCCCAAAAGCCACTCATGGTAGAGGGTTACTCAATGTAAGAAGTAGGTGGAGATGGAAGAAAGTGAAGGTTATGTGAATAAGGGGGGTATTTGCAGAGGTTAAGACTAGTGTTCAAGGTAAGTAACAGTTCTGGTGGGGAGAGCTGTCTCGGAGGAATACAGAGGAAATATGGGTAATTAGACTTTGAATGTAGAATGGTGAATTATAGTCATAAAGGTCTGAACTGGTGGAACTGAAGACTGAGGCTCTTCTGAACATTTCCCATAGAAGTGGTGGTAAACTTGGAACAGTGCATCTGTAGGAAGTTATCCTTGCAAGATTACATAAACAATTTTGAACTATCAAAGCTGGAAAGTGAGGAATAGCATCAATACGGTTTTTGGTTGGCCTAACTCTTGTTGAGATAATGTATGGCAGGTGTCTGGTACCTTTTTGGAGCAGTACAAGAAGCCAACCATTTTTCTAATATATTTAGTGATGGTTAGTATGTAGGAGTTCCATTTGGAGTTGATGCCATAACTTTCATGACCAATTATATCTAGACAAACACAAGATCAGTCTCGACGTCTTAATTTAGCTATGTTATTCTTGAACACAATAATGCAACACATTGCTAAATATAATTCACTTCCTCATTAAACTATTTAACTCTTTCCACCTTTCAAATAATCTAATATTATTTCAGCCATTGATGGTATTGTCTCCTGTGAAAATCCTTTGTACACCATACTAGAAGAGTGTTGTTTACTTTGAGCTGAGCTCTATATAGAAGCTAATTGCATTTAAATCAGCTAGGCACCTCTGCTGGTTAAAAATGATTCAATCCTGGAGCTATATTTAAGTTCTGCCAATTCCCCTCCCACCCAACAGTGAGGTTCACCAAGGAGCCACATGAGGTAGGGTTACAGAGTAAGAGGCACAGTTTATACAGATAAGTAGGGGACGATAACTGCTAACCCTAGACGTGAACAGGTTAAGATTGTAGTGATTGGGGAGGGGGACATCCTCTTGTGATTCAGTTTTACAAAGCAGTGAAGATTCTGTGTAGCAGAGAAAAATGATGACTTGCCTCATCAAACAAAGCAATGTGTCACATGTATCCTACATTGGAAAAGAAAGAGTGCACACAACTCTTGTTTATCATACAAATATTTGTTCATGCATCAACCAATCATTGACTCAACGTAGATCTAAACAGGTACCGCATGTAACTGAAAAATTGGCCCTATGAGTCATTACAATGTGCAAAGGAGGATTTCTTGAGACCTGCAACTGCTATATTGAATTTTATCCCCTCAAAATTCTATAATGGTCTAGTTAGATCAATTACGACCATAAAAGTGAGTTTGATCCTCGCTGTGTGCCCTATGCTTTTGGCTTTGTGACACATCTAAGCTACACTTCGTAAATCACTATAACAGTTGTTTACATTGACTTAGTATTTTTTTTATAAATATTTCAGTTATTAACCTTAAGTTTTTAGTTTATAAAAAATAAAAATGAACTGTAAGAATTTTTTTTTTTTTATCCTTTGCAGGTTTTCTTTTCAAATGGGGTGAAGTGACTAAATTCCAAAACTTGATCATCATTTGGCTCTCTGGAATAATTCTGGCAAGGATATCCACATTTCTCACTTTTACAGCAATGTTCCATTTATCCTATTTAGTTATTTATTTTTTCACAAATCTAAATATATAAAAAAAAAAAACAATTTGTAAGATGGCATGCAAATGAGAGTACTGTATTTAATGGCATCCTTTTCTCTTCATTTCTGCAAGGAATACTAAAATTTTTGGCTGGTATTCCTGGAATTTTGTCCATCTTTACTATTTGGTCAAAGTTCAAAAATAAGTTTTTCATGCCTTTATTACAGATTTGATGAAATTCTAATATTTTAGAGTAAAAAAAAAAAAGTCATTTCTTATATCTACCCTCAAATACAGTACTTATTTTTTTATAAGCCCTTTTATAACTAAAAATTCTCTTGGTTCAAATGAAAATTTTACACCTCATCCCAAAACTTATGGTAGTGGCAACATTCAGTTATGTTTCTTCACCAGGTGCAGAGCACATTTTCAAAGAAAAAACAAATTCAAATCTCAAACCTTTTTGTTTTGAGATTATGATTCCATGGATGATTTGCAGTAGAATGAGAAAAACTTAATATTTTCTTTCTTTACAAAACATTTCAGAGATGAAAAGCAATAGAATTAGGGAGAATCTCAAGGTTTGGTGATACTAATTTCTAACTTAAATTTAAAATTTTTTTTTTTTTTTTTTTTTTTTTTTTACAACTGACCAAAATCGAAATTTTTATTATTGCTATGTGTGTGGTGAATCACAATTTTTCACCGTATTCTGTTTCCATTCTCTTATGACACTAATTAATTCTGACAGAATCCAAAACCTGCTTCTCTTACGAATTTTTCATCTTCTGCGAAAAGAAAATATCTTTCTTCGTAAATGAAATAAAATCTCTTAACCATTTTTCTTTTGTTAAAAAATAATGTCGCTTGGTATGTCTTTCGATCTAGCTCTTTCTTGCCTTGAGTATTTCCCGTTTTTAATTTCTGTGAATAATTAATTAGCCAATTACCATAGCTAAATAGTGTCACAATAGATTTTGTTGGTAATTTGAATCCTCCTATGTAGTTTGAATTTGGTAATATGCTTCTCTGCTATGGCTGATATATCTGGTACATGCCATATTCTTCCAACACTTGAAAGTATTACATTAAAATCCCTCCTAAATACAAAGGCTGGCTCTACCAGTGCTATATCATCTGAAATAATCATTTCTATCCTTGGTTTGGGTAAAAAATTTAACAATAGCACTAGATAGAGATAAAAAAAAATAAAAGATCAATGTAAAAGGTGGAATCGTAATATATGGCAACCCATTGTCCTTGTCATTCATAATGGAAAATTGATGGTTCTTCATCAGAATCACTACTTGAATTCTTGTTACATTTTCATTCTCCAATTGCTTTAGGGGTGAATTTATCTTGCCTGGATTTCAGTGGTTGATGCGGTCAGCTTCCAGCTGACCTCATCAACCACTGGTTTTAATTTTTATCTCCAAGACAAATTTTAAATATTTCAGTTGATCCTTTAGAGCTTGCAAGACACCGACACTTGCAACACAACTTTAGTCATCTTTAAGAGAGAACTGATTTTATAATGCCTTTTTTCTCTGCAACTTTACATTCTTTTTCTTTTTTCTTTATTTTATTTTTGGCAATTTTTGCCTGTATACGAAGTTTCATGAAGGATTCTTGTTCCTTGTCTTTGTTGCATTCTTTTAGCATGTTTTCTTCACCCGCTAAGTGCCAATTGTATATCAACTGCTGGTTTTCCTTCTGGTCAAGATGTTGTTTGATTGGGCTTGACCATATTGGATGTTGACCGATTGTGTAGCAATGCATGTTACTTGGTTTGCAAGCTAAAGTCAAAATCTCCAAATGCATGCTTCTCTGTAAGATTTGTTGGGGGGTAGCTTCTCAAGGCAAATCTTGTCTCTTTATCAACTTCCTTTCCAAAACACCTACTTCTAAAATGATACAGCTGATGTCTTGTGACAACAAGGAACTTCTTCAGTATCTTGGCCAAACATTCCAACATTAGTTTAGGGGTTTTGAGTGCTTCATTACAAAGTAATGCATCGTTTTAAAAAAAAATTTACCTTCAAATATACCTTTACAGTCAATACCTAACATTAATTGTGGATACAGAATTCAGAATTTTCAACCATTTGTTGCACATATTGATGGAAGTCAACATATTGTACTAAACTAGTAACATGATTCCAGAAGGGCTTTGTTACATAAATATTGACTAGTCCAACTACAATAATAAGGGAATAGTCTTTCATCCAGAATATCTGCCAGAACATTTTGTACTTTCAGATTATTGGATCTTTGTCAGAAAACTGTGTAATGACTCAAACTTTGTCGGGAGAACTCCCTCCTGGGCCATTCAGGGAGTAGTTTTTAACAGCACCAGCACTGCTTACTGGCAAACTTCACCTTGCTTTGCTTTAAGTCTTCTTTTGCAGATTAGGAATATTGATGCAAGACTTACTCTATGCTTAATACATGGCAAGTGAGAGTTGAGTGCTGAAAGTTTGTGCATTTGTTTAATTTATGCAAAGATGCACCTGTTTCATTTAGTACAAATGTCACAATCCATGAAGTTTTAATCTGAAAGGCAAAGCCATTTCTCCATTTTTGTGAGCCACTGCTCAAGAAAAAGATGCTTTCTTTTGAAAGATAAGTGATTGCAGCTTTTCTGCAGTTGACTCATCAGGCTCAGTAAAGGATAAGTACCACCAAAATGAATACTTATTTCCTCAATGAATGTAAAAAAAAAATAATACCTCGTTTTAAGATATTTGCCAAAAATCAGGAAATTATCAAATTCAAACAATTTTCAGGACTTAATGATTATGATTGCAGATTTTCTGCTATTGAATCATCAGGCTCAGTAAAAGATAGCTACCACCAAAATGGATTCATTTTTTCCACAATGAAAGGAAAAAAAAAAAATGATTCTCCAACTCCTTTATTTGCTCTTGGTTCATGCCCTGCATCAATGATTGAAATTCTTTTCTTGCACTAATGAAGTTGGTCCCCCTGGGGTCACAATGCTATTGATACAGGGCATTAAATAATTATTATTACAAACGTTCTGTCCATTTTTATTAAACAAAACAATTTGTGAATATCTTGCTAAATGTCCATAAATTTCTTTGATATACTTGTAATGTAAGCTTTTTCCTCAGGACATTTCTAGCCATACAACTTGGACCCTATCTTCTGTAGATTTCTTCACCTTGGGATGGCTGTAGAGTTGGGTTGGTTACATACAGTTTTAAACTGGCCAAGAAGTTGGAGCTAGTTAGGTCGTCAGTCTTCTAGTTCTTGGCAAGTGTTCAGTTTCTTACTGACAAGAAAGAGTGGGGGTTACCCTTCCTCTTGATTTAATAAGCCATGTTTTCTTAGATTGTGCTGATGAAAAGAAAGTTGTGCTCTTGTTGGAAGAAAGAAGGCTTGATCTTGGTTAAAAATGATAGTTTTAATAATAATAAAGAGAATATTTACAAAAATTTGATATAGCTTAACACCTGTAGAAAGTAGCAAAGTTAAATTCCTCTTTTAAATATCGTTTACAAATTTAATTATACGTTTTTTCAAAATTTATTCAGAGAAAATTACAAAATTTAAAGTTTATTTAAAATATTTTGAAAGAAACTTTTACTTACTTTCATCGTAGAAAAATGTTGTTTAAAGAAAAAAGAGAGCCCGATCTTAACAACGCCAGCATTTGACAGGTGATGAATGATGACGTGAGATTCGAGTTTGCGTACGGAAGGACAGAATGGACATATTTTTTTTAAATGGACTTGCTTAAGTAGTACCTTGTAATAATTAAAGTAAAAAAACCTTCAGCATTACAATTTTTTTTTGTGTTTTTAGTACTGTAGCTTTCACTATAAGTTTGTTAATACTATCTGGAGAAATTATTAATACTATAAAAAAAATAATTAAGATACAAGTGCTGCACTGCTGTTTCAGGGCCCATGTAGACCCCTCTAAATAAAGTCAATTCAGATCTATCATAAAAAAATTTATATCCTCAGTAAAAATAATCAAACATAGTAAAAGTCACAGCCTATTTTCTCTGAAAAAAAAAAATGGTATTTCATATTTTTATTGGTAAAATAAAAAAATGATACTTTATCTGAACCCCATGAAACTAGATATTTTCTGAAAGCAAACAATATGATCTTTCATTTAAAATTAAAATTGGCCAGTTTAAATAACTCAAATTTTTTTCAGGGGCCAAAATGAGGAAAAAAATGTAAATTTTGCATTTTTTGAAGTTCTAAAGAAAAATTTTCCCATTTAACGCATAAGATTGAGAACTTTGCATTCTATGATGGGTTTAATGTTGCTGACGAATGGGAATATTGACCTAATATTTTGTTGGATTTTCCTAAATGACAGAAACAAGCATTTTAATCAGCTTTGGCTGAGTGAGATAAAATTTCACAAGACATGTACATTAAATTAGACTATAATTTAAAGTACACTTATGAAATTTCATTGTCTTTTTTATGCTCACTTTATTAAATTTTAAAAATCTCATAGAAAAATATAACTGACATAATACAAAAATAATACTGTATAAATTTCATTGAATAGGTAGCTAACGTTTATAATTGCTTTCTGAAATAAAGACTGAAATCTACTCTTAAAGTCTTAACATTCTTATAAGCAATTTTATTTGAATTTTTGAAATCAGTTACTTTAGACATGAAATGTACCCGGTTAACATCTGCAGCTACTTTTTATGTTTTTATTTTATTTATTTGAACCTTAGAAATTAGTTACTTTTTTAGTGATTTTAGGTATCCTCATTTAAAATGTTATACATTTTGTTAATTTTTATCACAATTTTACATTTAGTTATGACAGTATTAAAAATGATTTTTATGCAATAATTTACACTTTTGATTTATTCAGTCAAGTAACAGATCAAAATTGAAGAAATATGCAATTCATGCTATCAGAGATTCGTGAAAATTTGGTGGCCCTGAAAAGGGCCGTTTTTGGTGGCCATTATTTTTTTGCTATTTATCCCATAGCTGGGCCACTAACAGGTGCTCCCACTTTGGTTTAAAGTGGACCTGGGAACAATTAAGATGTGGTTCCATACTCCTCAATCAGTAGCCCTGCTGCTTGATGTGGTTGTCTTATCCGGGTAAGTGGCTGTATATTACATCCAAATCATGCATAATATAGTCTGTTGCCATATGACATTTATGCAACTCAGTCTTCATTTTCCTTTTCATAAAAAAACATAATATGGGTCACAAAAGCCATTGACCCAACCAACAAATAACTGATCAACAGAATCCACATTCCAAATATGTGTAATTCTTTGACCAGTTAGTTTGCCATGCAGTATTTCAAAAACTTTTTCAACACGCTGAAGTTCCAAAGATGGAAATTCTTCCTGGATATTGGAAATTGAGTGGCTTATTTTGTCCAATCTTTTCTGGGTTTGGTTGCCTTCTTGTTTCCTTCATTCGTTTCCTCATTTCGGCTTCTACAATTTTTTGATTTGACTTTCTCTCAACACACATTTGGTTACTATATTTAATTGCCATATTTAAATATGTAATTAAATCGGCATCAGTCAGCTCATTCAAAAACCTCCAGACATTGTTCCTTTTGGATTTGATTAAATTACTAATGCTGGAAACATAAGCATTTGGTGAAGTCCTCTTTTTTTTCACAATACTCACCAATTATACTCTCTATTTCCATAGTATGTTGTCGTACAGAATTTAAGACTGTTTCTGTTGATTGATCAACAGTAGAGAAAGACTTCCTATACTGTCTTTCTAATACTTCTATTGTTCCTTTGATAGAAGCAGAAAACATTTCATGAAACAAAGAAAGATTATGTGGGGCAACCAGGAATTTATTTTTTTTCTTCTTGAGGTAACATGTTACCAAAAAAGTCTTTTTCTATTTGGGGAAAAATTGGTAAAATTAAAAGATTTTAAGGTTTCAATGACACCTTTCACTATAGGCATTGTGTGAATTGGGTTTTTTGTCGCACTTTGGTCCGTGTAAAATGTTTTCATCCAGGGTCCTGAAAACGATTTCCCCACTATCCCAAGCACTTGCAGTTCGATAACAGCTGCTTCATCATTTATATACATTTGTAATTTTTTTACCATTCTGTTACTTGGTTTCAAACTATTAACAAATTTTTTTAAAATAGAAAATATCGAAAAATAAAGAGCAGCAAGCTTAAAAATCACATGTAGCCTGTGCCCCAGAAATCTGGGAATTGCAGAGAATGGCAAACCTTGCTCCTCAATAAAATCTCTCATGATTAAAACATGGCGATTATTTATCACTGTATCGTAACGAGTTCATGGCCATAATAACATGCCATGCTACACACTCGCCAGAAACTCTGTTTTGTTCACATGCATACAGTTCCTTCTTAATTCTAGCAGAAACTGCTTCCAATGGATGAACATTACAGTTCAACTCTATTAGTTTTTTTGCCAGTCTTTTTCCAATAAAAACAGTCAAGTGGTTGACTGGTGCCCGGTCAGTCAAACAGCACTTGATGTTTGCAATAATTTTTTGGTAAATTTCATTTTCAGTTAAACCAGATGCTTGCACATTCAATTCCGTAATCTTTTTCATGCTCCTCAAAATATGTTGCCGATAGTCCTCTGCAGTTCCACCAGCCAGATGCTCAATTGACACAAGATGGGATGATGATGGTGTTATCATCACACAATTCACATGAATTCCATCTTTAAAAAAATAAATAGCAAATTAGGCCTAAATTATTTTCTTAACTAAAAAGCTAAAATAAATTACTTGATGTATGACACAGACTAAAAAGTAAGATAAATACATAGCAAAATTGAAAATATTTAAACAAAATAGGAAAAAAAAATTCCCTTAAATCTTGAAGGGACGATTTCCAAAGCCTGTTGAAATATAGGGACGATGGAACACGGAAGTGAAATGAAGAATTGCCAGCAGCTGAAGACTTTTATATGTCAAGGGGCTTTCCCCAAGTGGGAGACAAACCTTGAAACATGTGACCTTTTAACCATAATATCACTTGCGAGATACCATACCAAGAAAAAAATCTAACATCTTGACACGCAAAAAAAAATATCTTTAATTACACTGTGCAACAAATTTCAAGTTTAAAAAAACGGTACATGCCACGTAAGACCTGTTTAAGTGTTAGAAAAGTAGATTGATACTAAATCTGACCTTTTTCCCCCTTAGATTAGACACCGTTTTCATGTACTTTAAATCATAATTTATTATTATTGGTTATGAATAAAAAACAGAACTTTCAGGTTATACAACATTTGTCCTCTTAACCCTCTTGTGTATAGTGTCATGCTCTCTTTTTATATTCCAGCAGTCGTCTGCCAACATGCCAGGGTTCCATTTTCCTTTAAAACGTTTTTCCATCACTGAAATATCCTGATGGAATCTCTCGCCATGTTCATCACTCACATCACCAAGATTTTCCGCAAAGAAGTCCAAATGAGAGTGGAGTACATGAACTTTAAAGGACATGTTACACCCCCATATCATGATAATGACGTATTAGATCATTTATAATTTGCACATAGTCTTCTGAACGATATTTTCCAAGGAACTTATCACAAACTTTCTTGAATGACTCAAAGGCAAATTTTTCTTTTTTTCTTGATGTGTGTTGAAAGTTTCATCAAGTGCAATTTTTCAAATTTGAGGACCTATGAAGATACCTTCTTTTATTTTAGCTTGACTTAGGGAAGGGGACTTTTCTGCAAGATATGCAAATGCGAGGGAATCCTTGTCCAGGGCGTTCACAAATTGTTTAAACAAACCAAGTTTAATATGCAAAGGTGGTAAATGGATTTTATCACTTTGCAGAAGTGGTTTGTGCTTAATATTATATTTCCCTTGCTCAATTCCATCTCTAACGGGCCAATGCTTGCGTACGTAATGTTCCTTTTTTTCTCTGGAGTCCCATAAGCATAGGAAACAGCAGAATTTAGTATAGCCAGGCTGAAGGCCTATAAGCATGGCTATTAAATTTTCATATGATTCTTTTATGGTTGCGCTGTAAGCTATGGGAACATTTGGCAGTGTTGCCGTTGTGTAGCAAAACAGCTTTGATGCTTTCTTTGGAGGCATCTAAGAAAAGTCGCCAGTTGGTGTTATCATATGGTATTTCTAGTTGTTCAAAAAGTTTATCGACGTCATTACAGAAGCATAAGTCATCTTTATCTTTCATGGTAAACAATACATGCAGTTTTTGTGAACGTTTTCTGTCCAATGTTATCTTCACTCCTTTTCTAAGAAGATTACGTTGTTTAAACCTTGATGCTAGATGCTCACTTTTGTCTTTGGTTAAATAGAGATCTCTGCATAAGTCATTTAGAGCCTCTTGAGAAAATATTATTGGTTTATTCATGCTTTCTAGATCATTAAGTTCTAATGTTTCATCACTGGAATGTTCATTTCCACTGCTAGAACTCCACATTTCTTGATCTGGGGGTTTTGGCACAGGCAAATCTTTTGAGTACTCAACTGGTCGCATTGCTGATTGCAAATTTGGGTAAACAATGTGTTTCTTTTTCTTTGCCGTAGTACAGCCCGTATAGTCTTGCTGACAGAAATAGCAATCATTAGAATGATCTCTCTGCTCACGCCAAATCATTGGCACACCAAACTTCATGTGAACATTTTTTTCTTGCAAACCATGTGCTCGGTGTCTTCACACATGTAAGGCAACAGACATGAGGAGCCCGTGGCTTGTCTTGGTCTCCTATGTCACAATGAAAGTACGCCTTGTACAATTTCTTGATATGACTTGTAATGCTGCACTTTTCTTTAGCACATTCACCACATATGTCGCAGAATCTGTTTGGATAATTTTTGCACTGTCTTGACGTCATTTTCGAAACCTATATAAAAAGTATAAAGAAATATAAAATATATTAAACACGGGTTTTAAGGCATAATGTGTTAAGTGATAAACATGGTTAAATATAAGCACATAATAACATAATACAAAATATGTAAGCGCAATGTTGTAAGAAATTTATTTTTAACATTTTTTGCCGAGATTCTTGAAAGTGACAATTTTGCAAAAACTATACCTAATTCAACAAAAAGAAGGCCAGAAATGGATTTTTCATGCCATTGTGAATATAAAAATGACCACAGATGTTCTGTACTTAAGTGTTGCACAGTGTTAAGGTAAAAAATTATGGTAGCATTATTTGTATTAAGCTTTTAATTTTTACTTAGTAAATATAGTCTTCACTTAAAAACTTAATAACCTACCCCATACCCTCTTTGCAAGATTTTAAAAACACTTTTTTTAAATTAAAGAAAAATGAAAAAAATAAAATAAAAATGCAAACAATTCTTGTAAAAATTCTTTATTTATTGAAAAATTTTTTTTTCTTCAGATAATGTCCTAAACGTACATTATTTATAAAAGCAAATAAAACCCCTACCCTAATTCAATAATTAGATAGTGAAGACTATATTATTAGCTCTCCATTTTCCATCTTCCATCCATGATGATCAGGGGATGGTATTTCTGGATTTGCATGGAGGCTCCTTTTATAGACACCTGCAAAAATCAAAGAAAATAAACTCTTGAAGGATCTTCATGAGATCCAATCTAATTATTAAAATGTCTATTTTAAATTCTGAGGCATAAAATGTTTTGTTTTGATCAACAACTATTTTTGTACTGCTGGTTTATTACTGATGTTTATATTAAATTTATATTTATGATCAAACCAAACATTTTATCCTTTTCTAATAAGGAATTAAACATAAAATTGTATATCTTTAATGTTGGAAATCTTGTAGCAAATTTATTATTATTCATAAAACCTACCTGCTTGATAATTAGCTCGCTTGATATGTTCACTTAGAGCATCTTGATTTGGAGGCATTGTAATTTCCAATTTTCTTTGGAATCTGAACATGTTGTACCTGGCTTCATTGACACTTGTGGTGTTTTGTTGCCCATACAACCTGCAAACAAACATCTCCAATGATTTTGCTGTGTCTGGTTTCACATCAAATTGTTCACCAAGATCTCTGAATGTGTAACAAAAATCCTTCTCTTTCAGTAATAAGCCAAGGGCTTTCTTTTTTTCCCTTTCCATAGAAGGAGCTCACACTATCACAACCAGTAAAGCAATGTAGACCAATCAATGCTTGGCTGATGCAATCTCCAATGCTGTCTTTTATGATCCTCATATCTATTGTTCTCAAATTTGTTCCTCTCCCTGTATGGAAGTATAAATGTGCTGGAATAAGATCTTGCAGAGCAACTCCAATTACAAACACATCAGTATCAGGACTCATGATGATAACATTGGTACTAGTGGTGGCTGCAAAAGAGGCATGCAAATAGATTCGAGTATCTGCTTCTTCTTGTGAGGTACAAAGTCTTGACTCCGATGAACATATCACTTGCCTCCTTTCCAGGTGAGAATGAATTGCATTTCCTGTTGTGTGCCAAGAACACCTTCACTCCTCTCAGCACTGGTGTTGAAACTTTGGACCATGTTTCATCCAGGAATTCTATTAAAGATTCCTTGTTCTCTCCATTCAAAAGAAACTTCTTCCACTGTTGAGGAAGAAACTGACCATGGATTCTTATCTGGGAGCCACTAGCTGCTCTTTTGGCCCTCTCAATATTTTTAATCGAGATCTGCCAGTATGTATCAGTCACAAAGTGAATTTCTTTTGAATTATTTGACTTTGCTATGTTCACTAATCTTTTCAAGATAACAAAAGCAAGATTAAAAAATGTTCTCTCGCCTGGTAGCTTGTTTATGTTTAGCTGCTGAATAAAAGACATACCATCCACTATATACATGCCACCTTCTATGGGGTTATCAACCAAAGGATTTTCTGCATAACCCTCTAGAGCATGAAGCAAGTTTGTCTTATTAGTCTTAACCAGAGATCCTTGTGAATTTGCAAGTGACAGTGGCAATGGGCCTAAAGAATAGGATAGTAACTCTTGCAGATTGATGTTTCTGATCCTACCTATCACAACTAATCTTGCTAGAAGATTTCTGTCTGCTTTCAAAGTGATATCTTTTCCATGGACATGATGTTTTAATTTTTTAGACATACTGGTGAATGTTTTCAAATTCATTTTCTTCATGTTGGCAAAAAACTCTACTTTTCTTGTTTGTAGACACTGCTCACAGAAATTTTTAAGTTCTGATTCACCCCTTGCATTGGCAAATTGCAGATCATTTTGAATATCTTGTGTCGCAACTACTCCTGATGCAATATGAATCAACTCATCTGGTTCATACTCAAATGGATTAAGCATACAGTTGATTGTATCAATGATCTTCTCAACAGCAGCCTTATCATGTTCCATACGACTGTGCAAGAGATCTGATCGAGTTTCACTTCGCTCTCCTTTGCCAGCCATGGTCTCGCATTCACGTGTAATTGACCCTCTTGCATGGTGAGACCATATCCATCTGTTGACTGCTCCTTTGCTAGTGCTGAAACCTGTAAACCCTCCTTTTGTTTTAGAGTCTCTATTAGCAGTTTGCTCGATGGTTTGGTCACAAGGAATTTTTGCAAAAGCATTTGAGCTTCTTTGAACAGCAAAATCACCTTCTATGCATTGTTGATATACTGCTGGATGAGTAGTAGAAAGATTAGACATCTCCAACCAGTATACTGGAAGATATCTACTGTAGTTGATATGGTCATATGCAAACACCCATGGTAGCATCTGTCTCACACTTGCCAAGTGAAGTTCCCAGTCTGACTCCCGAATACCTCTAAGAAAAAGTAGAAGAATCTCTACCATATCAATATAAGAACTCCAGAATGCAAAAGTTTTCTTTTTGTTGCCAACTTGTATAAACTCTTGATAGGAGGACAGAAAACTTTGAAAATTTTCTCCCTTGAGCAGTTCTTGATACTGAGGTCCTGGGAATGATTGCAACAAGGATGTCATTATTTGATAAATCCAGAACATTTCGTTAAATTTTGTAGGGACATCCAAATGTTACTGTAAAGCTGATTTATTATTTGTAACAAGATTAACATCTTGTCAAATTCAATAATTTGGGGTGTTTAATTGTTAACAACAATAAAACTTAAAAGGAAAAATATTTTTCAATTTGTTTTTTGAGGTACAAAAAATCTTTTGTTTTTGTCAAAGATTTTAAAATAAATTGATTATGCTATTTTTAGTAGTACGGTTAAAAATTGAGTTAATAAAAAAGCCCGAGAAAAATTACGGCATATGTAAACAAACCAACTTTAAATCTTGTCTATTGCTGGTTATATTTTACTAAGAATATTATTCAATTTTTTTTCCTACAAAATAACTTTTATAACATTTATTTTCTTACATGTTTCATAAACGACGATTAAATTTCTATGGAAAATCAAAGTAAGAAAATTGAATTGTCGTCTGTTGAACTAATCAGATTAATGAATGTTTAAAATCATACATTATACTTATGGAAATTTAGCAGAAAAATTCAATGTGATTGGCAATATTGCAGTAAGTCATTAAAAAAAAAATAAACACGAAAAGGTTAGATATTATTTTAAAAATAAACAATGTGAAGTGAATCTTAGGAAATCGGAAAATAAAATAAAAATCCCAACACTATTAGTGTTGTAATTTTTATTGTTACAAAATTTTAATAGTATTAAAACTTAAATTTACCTTCGAAAAATTCTGCATCATCGTGTTGTTTTTCCAAGTTTTTCTTAGCTCATTCAAATCGTTGAAAATCTGTAAAACGCGCATAACAGATTTGGTGAAATCCACCACGCCGTGGTATACCGCTTGAAACACCGGTAACATCAAAGTTTTTAGCAATTTTTGCTTGTGGTCTGTCTAGAAATTTCCATTTTAAAACACTTTCTAGAAAGCGCGTCCATGTCTTTTCTGAAAAAGATTTAACTTTGCACGTTTTAGACGGAAACATGCACATAAAACACTCTTTTTTTCCTGTTTGTTTACATTAGACATTTCTTCTTTGCTGGAGGCAGCCATGTTAATTCATTACACATGCTACAGTGATCGTGATTGGTTAATTATCAGCAGTCACTGAAAGACGTATTCTGATTGGGTACTTTTTTTGTACGAAGCCACCTAAAATTTCAGCATCTAATTTGTGGATTAAAATTCAAATTGTTAATTAATGCAACAAAATCTTGCGAGGGAAAAGTTACCGAGTGTTTATGATTTTATACGTATTATATCAAAAAATTACGCCCACCCTTTTTGTATCTCATTAAGTCATCTTTTTCCCCTTGAGCAACGGGTCTATAAGAGGTGTTGGATTCTCATCTCTAAATGAAGGACCTGGCTGTGCAAATTGGGGGTAGGAATACTTCCTCTCTTTGGGCATGATCTCTATATAATAATGATGGTACTAGTGGTGCCTGGGCAGCAGGGGCTTTGGCCAAGGACTGCTGTTTGATTATAGTAATCATCATTCATTTCATTTGTAGTGATATGTGAATACCTGTCATTATTTTAGAAAATAAAGTCTTTTACAAAGTTTTCAAAATTGTGGGTGTCCATTCATTTAAATCAGGTATAGGGTATAGCATATTAAAGTTAATGTAATACAATGTCGGATTGATAATGTTTTAGAAAAGTAATCCCTGCAAACCCTCATTAAATTAGAGCCTGTTAAGCTGGATATTGGATGAAATTAGAACTAAAGTTTAGACTAAACATCCATGTTCGGCCTTTGAAATTTAAATATTTAAATTTATATTTATTAAATGACATTAATGCTTGATCCATTTCTATTCAGACAGGAATGATATTAAAATGATTTTTCAACTATCAAATGCAGATTAAACAGTAAATAGATTTAAAAAAAAAATTTTTTTGACATAGCAGATTTTCCTCTCTCTTCTGCTGATTTGTATGAATTATTTAAATACTTACAAACAATGGAAGTCATAATTTAAAGAACAAAATCTGTTCTTGAAATTTACTTTCTCTTTCTTTCCTTATCAGAACTGTCATCTTCTGTTTGAAGATCTGATGTTTCTTCGGCTTTCTCCAAAAAATTATGGGCCCTTTCATATGCATCTGGAAAAATGTGAAGATACAGAATTGATTAAAATATATTATGTTTAGCAGTATATACACATTTTAACAATAAAAAAATTGATCCAGTTTTCAATTGTAAATTTATATTTGTTCTCTGATTTTTCCAGATATTTTTCAACAATAATAAGTCGTACAATTCTTCATCTAAATACTAGCATATTAAAGTCTGAGAAGGTTTGGGGGGGGGGTCATAACAAATGTTACCTTTGGATCCCAAACAGTGGATTTTTTGATATTGTCCAAGACACTTCTGACTTCTCTAAAACCCTTATTGCTTTCCTAATCCTGGTATCGGTGGCAAAGAGAGGCCAATATGATTTTGTTTCCCCTATATACCACAAACTGGGATCAATTCCTATCAAATTGCTTTCCTCAGAGAAGCAGATTTTTTTCATCTCCATCTTGGAAAACTAAAATACTTTTAAAAACCATAACACTTCAAGTATATTTTTTTTTTTTTTTTTTTTTTAATTAAATTTTCATACAAATTCAAAAATAATTTAAGTTCTATGTTTGAAGAGAAAGTCAAGTTGAAATACTGCTAACATAGGTTTTTTGGAAAGTGGTTTTAAAAAGTTTACTAGGTTGCTACTAAGATTAAAATAGGAAATAAATGTCTTAATTCTTCAGGAGTTGTTCACCTGTCCTGGTTTGAATTTATCTGGTTGCTGATTACAATTTCTATTTTGGTAGTGTATATCACTTTTAGAAATTTGTAGATAGTTTGAGAGAGAACTGGTAATTACTGTGAGCAAGTTGACGCACGAAAGGTTCTTTAGGTCAGTGTAATGACACGCGTGGATTCGTTTATCATCTCTCGGAGGTTGTGTGGCTGACAAGATTTATTACTGAAAATACAGCAATTGTGGCACAAGGCCGAAAAAGGGGAGGGGTAAAGGCTGATTGTAACTAACTATCCTATACCTAGCTAATCAGATTCGCGACCCACTCATACATTACAATTGACACATTCACCACAAGAACTCATCCGTCACCATTCAATACTCCATACACCATAATACCACATCCTAACAAGGGGAACCTACAAAAACGCGCCACGCACCATAAAAATTGGATGATGCTAACAATAAATTACAATTCTAATAATGAACGATGAAAGGGGAGGGAGATGAACCCAATAACTAACACAAAATCCAACAAATTTAAAACTAAACATAATTTATGTTAGTAGGGCCCGTCAAAACCTCAAAACTGAGAGGCCGCTGTATTCTGGCCATAGGGCAAAATCAAGAAGCACTCTCGCTACGGGAGTGGGAAAGGGATAAAATAACACGGGCATGAGGAAATAAAAAGCTGAGCCAGTCGAGATGAAAGAGGGTCAAAAACAAACTGGGGAGGTTGGGAATCTCGACTTGGATCATAACATAAGAGATAACTGGGAACAGGTCAGGAACACACTTACTCACATTAATTAGGTATACTTAAGCCTGTCTGACCTAACCAAGGCCCTCTCCGCCCAGGAAAAATTAGCCTTAAGTGTCTTCACCTTTTCAGCTCTATCTAGAGCGGGCCGTTTGCTGAATTCAGTGGTGAAAGACCTAATTCTATCCTTAAGTCGCTCCCACCACTTATTCCCGATAACCGCCCCCACAAGCTCCCGCTGCACTACACTAGTTCACTGCTCCTGGAAGTCCCGCCTGCCCAGTAAAGACAGATTGAACTTCCAGTAACCAGCCATTCTAGGCCTATGCTCTAATGCCACCCGGGCACAAACAAGTTTGTGATCCGAATAGCCTACCCAGTGGGACAATCTAACAAGTCTGTCGGCTCTACGAACTAACATTCTGTCAAGGTAGCTAACTACCTTGTCAGATGGCCAGCTAAGAGCCCACGTCCACATTTTCCTCCCGGGATGATCGACCTGGTATCTATCGACGAGACCATAATCGTCAATCAGATCAGGCTACGATGGCCCCTATACCGGCTAGCGCACCGTCCCCTGTCTAACTTGGGGTTCAGGATGGCATTCCAGTCCCCCATTAAAACTAGGCACGAAGAATCAACTAGGAACGGCCCCAACCGCCGAAAAAAGGAAACCCGCTCCTCACAGTCGTTGGGCGCATAAACCGCAACGAACCACTTTTCACGGCAATATCAGCCATGATTAACCGGCCCTCGGCATCGGTATGCACAAGGTCCACCTTCGCACCAATAGTACGTCTGACCAACAAAGAAACTCCTCTGGCCAACCTGTTCCCATATGCTGAATGGATGACAGTCATCCTACAGCACACACGCATCGGAAGTGCAAACAAAGTGGGTCTCTTCGATCTCGGCAACATCCACACCGAAGGACAAAAGATCCTGAAGCAGGCGGGCAGCCTTACTCCGATCTCTCAAGCCCCTCACATTCAAGCTGGCTATCTTAATAGACATTTCTAGGCCTGCAAAAAAGGAGGGTTAGTGCAAAAACCTACTCGCATACGGGGTGGAAATCTGAGTCTGATAGGATGCCTACGGACTACCACAGGCTCCCTACACCTAATTCTGACGTCATACGCCCATCTAGGGCAATACCACCGACATACGTGGGATAGGTTAATTTTAAACACCTATATAGGGAGGGGTGGAGAATAACAGGGACGCTCCCGGCACAGTATTGGCGCAGTCTCTTTACATAAGGAGTCAAAATCCACTATTCTCATATTGGAAAAGGCCTCCTTCGCTTCCGAAATGATTCCAAACCTTCAAATCAGTCCCAGTCTCCCTTATACAGGTAATGACTCCTGGGGCCTTTGGAAAATTTGTAGGATCATCTACTGACTTCCCATCTACTCTCTTCAACTTGTACAAGAGGCCCAGTTGGGCTCTTTTTTGGCTGGGCAGGTCCTTCATGAAATCATCCCTGTCCACCCTACAAACTGCTTCTGGTCCTGAGAAAAGTTTTTTTCTTTTTCCTAGTAGGTTTGGAATGTTGGGGAGGGGAAGCGGGTGACGGTAGGGGAGGTGTGGATAGGGAATTAGTTTGAGGGAGAGGGAGACGAAGCCCGTGGCGGGGAGGAAGAGAGACATTGGGGTTTGGGCGTTTCAACTCTTTCCACCTGCTTTTCAGACTTTTTCTTGTCTTCCTTTCTTTGCTTTTTAATCATACCTTCTTCCGTCTGCTGCTTTGGTGGTGGTTGAGGCTTCTCTGTAATCACTTTTTCTGGGGGCGACGGTAACTTCTTCGCCTTCCTTCCACTTCCCACCTCCTTCCACTCACCATCGGGATTTTTGTCTGCTACCCCTCTTTTCGGTCACTGCTACTACTACTGCTGCTTCAGGTATAGGTGTGGGCTGAGTTACAGGTAGAGGCCTTTTTGCAGGGCAGTCCTTCGCTATGTGACCTACGACGTCACAAACCCAACAACTCTGTTTTCTACCCTCCACCACGATCCACATCTTCCTCTCTCTGCATGCAAAAGTGTTTGGTATTTGTTTGAAGCTGTTCCGGTCCAAAGTCACTTGCACCTCAACGTCTCCAGTCAAAATACCTGACTTGTCTACTAGAGCCTTCACCTCCTCCACCTTTCCAAATTTTGCGAAGAAGGCTCCCATCCAGTCCTCCGAAATATCTATTGGCACACAGTGAATTGTTATTTTTGTCCGACGTGTGCCCAAATACTTGGTTTGTAGCTTTAAATTTTTGCTAACTAACACATTGCCTGCTAGTTGCTTGGCCATCCTGTTCGGTTGGCAGGAGAATGTCCCATAATGCGTTTGTCCTTCTCGCCAACACCTTGGGGTAAATTTTTAAAGTCTTTAAGACCTCTACCATTGTCTCCCTGCTGACTCCAGTCAGTTTACGGCTTTTGACATCGGAAGTCAGCAGGGCTATTAATCTTGTGTTTACGGCTTCCAGGGCCTCTGGGATTGTAAGGAATTCATTCTCCTTAAATGTCCCTTCAAAAGTCTTTCTTTGCTCTTCATAGAAGTTAGCGTCTTTTTTTTTTTTTTTTTTGGCTGATTTTCCTGACGACACCAGCAGTGTTATGTTTTCTTCGTTCACGCTCATGATGGCCCGAAGAGACCACCATGACTGAACGGGTCTTTTTTTAAACTTGTTCTTTTAATATTTTTTCCAATAACAGTGTGAAAATAAAACTTGGAACAACCAAAGATAATTCAAACAATTAATACGGGAAAAGAAATCAAAATTAAAGCAAATAAAATAATACAAACAAAATCAGTGAGATGGGGGGTAAAAAATGTAAGAACGAAAAGGAAAAGAACAAAATAAGCAAAAATACAGATAAACTGAAAACTTGAAAAATAAAAGAGAAAAGAGAAGGGGTTTTAGAAAATAATAAACTTATCAGTTCACACTTGATTTACAGAGGCTTGTCCAGTACATTCAATAAACTCGCCGTCATTAAATCTTTCCGAAAACCAATTGCTTTGAATCTTCGACTCTCTAACACTGAAAGGCGAATTACTGACTAAAGTTCGATTTGCTGACAAGATTTATTTCTGAAAATACAGAAATTGTGGCACAAGGCCAAAAGAGGGGGATGATCGACCCAGTATCTATCGACGAGACCATAATCACCAATCAGATCGACCAGGCTACGATCGCCCCTTCTCCCGCTAGCGCCCCGCCCCCTGTCTAACTTGGGGTCGAGGATGGCATTCCAGTCCGCCATTAGAACTAGGCACGAAGAATCGACTAGGAACGGCCCCAACCGCCGAAAAAAGGAACTCTGCTCCTCCCAGTCGTTGGGCGCATAAACCGCAACAACCCGAAACGAACCACTTTTCACAGCAATATCGGCCACGATTAACCTGCCCTCGGCATCTGTATGCACAAGGTCCACCCTCGCATCAAGAGTACGTCTGACTAACAAAGAAACTCCTCTGGCACACCGGTCCCCATATGCTGAATAGATGAAGTCATTCTCCAGCACACACGCATCGGACGTGCAAACAAAGTGGGTCTCTTCGATCACTGCGACATCCACGCTGAAGGACAGGAGATCCCGAAGCAGGCGGGCAGCCTTGCTCCGATCTCTCAAGCCCTTCACATTCAGACTGGCTATCTTAATAGACATTTGCTAGGCCTGCAAAAAAGAAAAATTATGGCAAAAAACCTAAGCACGTACAGGGTGGAAATCTGCAGCTGACATGACCCCAACGGATTGTCCCAGGCTTCCTGTTCCCAATTCCGTTGTCATCCGCCCGCCCGAGACAATCCCGCCAACGTCCGTGGGATAAATTAGTTTTATAGCTCTATATAAGGAGGGGTGGAGTAATACCGGGACACTCCCAGAGCAAAACTGTCTTAATTTTTTTTAGATATTCGTTCTCCACCAACATCTTCCTCTGCCTGCACATTAAAGTATTTCGTAGGGCTTTATAATTCTCTTGGTTTACCGTAATCTGGATTTCAATATCTCCAGTCATGATCCCAATCTTGCTTGTGAGGGCCTTTACTTCATGCACTTCGCCATATAAAACAAAGAAGGTCCCCATTCTATCTTCAGAAACATCCGCCGGCAGGCCATGCACTGTAACCTTTGTTCTGCGTGTACCCATGTATTCAGTCTGCAGGCGCAAGCTTTTGGTTATTAGCACAGCAAGATGTCCCACAAGGCATTCGTTCTCCTCGCGAGAAGCTTTGGATTAATCTTTAAGGCTTCTTCCATGTTGTCCCTGCTGACTCCAATTAATTTCCGCATCTTAACGTCAGAAGTCAGCAGGGATATTGTCCGGGTACGGATATCTTTAAATGCCTCCTCAATGGTTAAGAATTCAGTCCCATTGAAGGAGTCTTCAAACTTCTTCCTTTGTTCCTTGTAGAAGTCCGGATTTTTCGTAATCGGCCTATTTTGGGACCAGGCCGTTTTACTCGGTGACACTGGGTCAGCAACCGGTGTGTTTTATTGTTATTGTCCACCATGGTAGGATTTTAAACTCCTACACACGGTGAACAAAGATAAGGAAATATATTTAAAAACACAAACTGGAAAATAAAACTGGGCAAACAAGGACAATAGATAATTCAACAAAAGAGAAAAATGCAAATAAAAACCGGGGGAGGGTAGCAAAATAAAACAAAAGAAATAAACGGAAAATGTAAAAACTTTAACTCTGTATTTAACATAGTTAAAGGGCGAAAGTTACCTATCCCATCCCCACCGCTTTTGCCCTTACGCAGCAATTTGATCACACCCCTGGTGAAGCGTTGAGGTATAGACCCCTGCTTCATCCAGTTGTTAAAGACCAGTTCCAGCAAAGGAACAAAAACGGGCGACTGCCTCAAGTAAACTTCGTAAGGAAGACCATCTAATCCCGGAGATTTATCCAGGCCAACCTGTTTCAGCACTTCCCAGATTTCCGACTCAGTGATGGGACCCTCGCACCCAGCCGCTTCAGCTGCCTCAAGGCAGGGAAAGTCGGCTAAATAGGTGTCGAACTGAGCAGAGCTCAGACCGGGCTCCCTGGTAAAAAGATCCCGAAAGTAATCCCGAAAAGCCTCACATATGCCCGAGTTTGTAGTCACTGTCCGCCCATCCGGCAATGTGACGCTCGCGATATGCCGTCTTGAAGCATTCCTACTTTCCTCTGCACGCAGTTCCGCGGCCATATTCGTCGCCTCAGAGGACATTCTTTTTAACCTAGCCCTAACTACCAGAGCTTGATCCTTCTTGGTAAGCAAGGAGGACAACTCTGCCTTAGCTAGGACTACTTCCCCACTATCACGGGATTTCACAGCCCGATCGACTCTTTGCTCTAAAGCCGTTTGCGCCACTAATCTATCTACGCTGAGTCGATGACTAAAATCGGCAGCAAACGTTCGGATTTTAGATTTAAGTTTGTCCCACCAGGCATTTCCCACCACAGCCCCCGACAGTTCCCTTTGTAACATTAGTAAAAACTGGTCCCGGAAATCCTGCTCGCCAAATAACGAGCAATTGAATTTCCAGTAGCCAGTCATCCTAACCTTAGGCTTATCTAAGTTTACACGGACCCGGACAAGCCTATGATCCGAATAAACTATATAATGAAAACTTGGACACCCTAAGAGCCCTACATCGACTCTCCTAATTAAAACTCGGTCGAGGTAGCTCGCAAGCACACCTACAGCCGAGCTGCCACTATTTGTCCAAGTCCACACTACCCGCTGAGGGTGTTCATTCCGGTACTTGTCGACAAGATCAAACCCGTCGACAAAGCCCCGAAAATGTTCCACTCCCCAGTTTTTAGTACCCGGATTATATTTTGACCCTATACGATCTATATCGGGGTCAAGGACGGCATTCCAATCCCCCGCTAAGATTAACCGACGTGATGTCGTCATAAACAGCTCGATCTGCCGAAACAAAGCAAGTCGCTCAGCCTGGATGTTGGGCCCATAAACCCCAATGAGACGCAAAGCCTTATCCTTTATGGTAGCATCCAGCACGCAAAGCCTGCCCGCCGGATCTGCGAAGACAAGAGCACACGCAGCCTTCAAAGACTTGCTCACCAGCCAAGAGACACCCCTCGAGCGTCCATCAAAACAAGCTGAATAAAGAGTAAACTCCTTAGACAGTATGCCTTCATAATCGCGAGAAGAAAAACGGGTCTCTTGTACACAACATATATTCACACCGAGGCTCTGAAGGTCGCGAACGAGTCTCACCCTTTGAGACTCCGACCTCGGACATTCAAACTAGCTAACCAGAGGGCCATTATCGAATCGATTAGGGTCGCCCATCAGAGTAGAACATTGCTGGGGTGAGGACACCGACAGCCTGTCCCATTGATCCTGACGCCATCTCATTGTCGACGGTATCACCCTGAGACAGGCCGCCGATGTCCGCTGGATACGTGAGTTTGAGTGCTCTATACAGGGAAGTGTGAACGAAAACAGGGACCCTCCCTCTACACGTTTTTGATGGATCCAAATTTGGTTCATAAACAGCCGCTGGGGGCACCAATTTCAGAGATGAGTTCGCCTCCTCAATCATGCCCCAAATCTCCCGAGTACCCGGGCCCGATCGCACAACCGTCAAGAGTCTTTTTGCTTTTTGAAATTTTGTTGGATCATCTATATCTAACCCATTTAGCTTTTGGAAGTTCCATAGAACCTTTAAAGGCCTAGGATTTTTTGTTTGTCCCAACACATTCTCCACATGGACCCGGGATACGCGGCAGACGTCTTCCCCTAAGTGATATGGCGGTTTCAGTTTCTTTTCCCCCACGACCTGAGCGTCTGGGCTCCTATTCCTTTTTTTTTTTTTTTTTTTTTTTTTTTTTTTTAGGTGTTGGGGTAGGAGTGCTTGTAGGAGTATGTAACGGAGTCATGCCAGATGGGGTCTTGAAGGGTGAAGGCTTATTGGAACTGTGTTTCTTTTGTTTAGCTGGGGAATTTGATAAAGATTTGGGCGCTGGAGGTTTAGCAAATGATGGAGGGGAAGACTGGGCAGGGCACCCCCAGCGACTTATGCTTCTTTGCCCTCTTGTCCTCCAATTTTTGTTTCAGTTTTTTAAGATCCAAGATCTTCTGCCAACTGGGCTTGTTCAATTTTTGAGTAGGCCGAGGCGTTGCCCTCCAAGCTAGTAGAGGGAATGGGGCTGTAGGTGGTAATATCCCTGGAGTCATGCTGGGACAGAGGTCCCGCTGTCCGGATCTTCCCTTTAGCCCTACCTACTACACGCCATTACCCCTCATCCTTCTCCTTATCCACACTTGTGGAAGGCGTTGGTTTTGGGGGTAATGGGGCCAAAGACCCAACCGGGGGATTTTCCTCACCGGTCCGTTTAGTAGGTAGGCCCATTACAGGCGCCACGGATTTTACAGTGTCGGCCAAAGGGGGATTTTGGTCACCAGCAACCGGATCTCCAGGGGCCTTCTTCCCTGGGCAGGAGGAGGAGAGATGACCAGTAACTCCACACCTCCAGCATATTGGTTTTCTGCCAGTCACAATGACCGGCAATCTCCGGCCGCCAAAATCCAGACAGTTGGGGATGGACTTGAAGGCCGCCTCATCGATCATGATGTCAAAAGTCCATCCCCCGTTCAAATTGTCCGAGAGAGCCCCTAAAATCTGGCCGTACTGCATAAAAAATGCAGCCAGGAGCTCTCCGGAAATTTGAGGAGGAACCTCAAAAACGGCCACCCTGGTCCTTCGCCTACCTAGATATTCTGTTCGGAGAATCAGGTCTTTCGTTATTAATTCACGTTTTGTCATTTCTAGGCAATCTTCTGGCGTGGGCAGCAGCACGTCCCACATGAAAAACTTCACTCCTTTAATGACTCTTTGGGGTTTTATCCCCAGGGACAAAAGTGATCTAATCACTGTGTCTTTCGTGGAGCAACAGATTTTGCGCGTACGCCTGTCGACCGCGAAGACTGTCACTATTCTCTGTTCGAATATCTGCAGTTCCTGGACGTCTTTAAGGATGCCATCTTTATTTACAATATGGGCATAATCCTTTGCCTTCTCCAAGAACTCTGCGATATTCACGATACAACTCGGTGAGGACTTCCAGCAAGAGGGCGATTCCTCGGCTGGTGACTTGGATTGTGCCGAAGGGGGCACCTTGTCTTTGTTGTTTGAGTTGGAGACTTGCATGGCCTCCTCCTTCTTAGTGTTGGTAACACTGGTCTCGTCGGGTTTATTTGGGGAAACTTTACCCTGTTTTTTCGATTTACTTTTATCTGGGGGGGGGGGGTCGGCCTTAGCAGTCGCCCCAAGAGGTCTTTCTTCACACTAGACCGACTCATGTCGTCGGCCATTTTTAAAAAGGTGGAGCAGACAAGCTGGACAGTTTTTAGCCAATTTAGTGCGGAGTTGGGATAGGGAGAGGAATAAAAAGGCAAAAAACAAAAGTGGTTTCTTCTAAAATTAGGAGATAAACAAATAAAACAACAAGTTTTACCCAAATAAGAAAAACAAATTCACTAGATGAAATTAAAAGAAACTATAAACTAAATAGTCACGTAGGACTTTTTTTTTTTCTTTTTTTAAAAGAAAAAATACAAAATGGCGCCCGAAGACAGCCGAAAATAAAAAAGAAAAACAATAAAACTCCTCTTTTTAAGTCGATAAAATTACAGGAAGAAAATAAAATAAAAAGTCTGGTTTGAAACTAGTCAAACCAAATTAATAAAAAAAATAAAGGTTTGCAGCCGAAGCCGCTAAAGAAATAAATTAAATAGAAAAATAAAAAAGCTAGAAACTAAAACAAAATTAAAAGATTGCGACCAAAGTCGCTAATTAAATTGAAAAATAAAACAGTGGAGAGTATAAATTAAAACAAAACTTTCTTTTTCTTTTCTTACACTATACTGAAAACAAATAAACAGAAATAAAAGCCGGTAGGACTTAGTCAAACCGGACTAAAAAAAATAAATGTTGGCCGAAGCCAAGAAAAAAATAAATTCAAACACAAGAAAATAAAAAGAAAGGAAAATAAAAACTTAACAGATAACTTATGGGAATACTTTTTTAAAATCAAAAATATCTCAAAGTACTTCCAGCCAATAAAAAACAAGTTCGACGGTCAAAAAACTTGTCCGATACGAACTTAAACAGTAGTTCGATTTGCTGACTGCTTGAACTGGATCGAATGATCCTATTTATTTATTTCTTGAGTCTAAAATCTGCTCCAGAGTGTTGAATGGGGAAAGTAGATTTTAGACAATTGCTACACACTGTATGTTGGCTCAACCAATGAAAAGTTGAGATTCAAAACGTGAAGTGCTGATTGGCTAAAACTGGTTTGGTAGAAGAGTGTATTTTAATTCAGGGGTGAGTAGTAAATATGGATGATTCCATCATTATCTTCTGCATAAAAATCATCAGGAAATTGTTCAACTCTGGCTTTAACACAAATTTTAGATACTGGTGCCATTTATTTTTCTTTTTGGAGGAGCAGGTGCAATTTTTGAACATTAGGGTGATTCACTAAATTCAGCCATTTTGGCAAATTGTTAATTGTATTAGAAAACAAAATATGAAAAAAATAATCAGGAAGGATTGCAGTGTAACTGTCAGCTTTACTGTAGTCGGATGTTTAAAGGAGAAAACTTTTCTATATTTATAAATTGTATGAGTGAAATGTAGCATTTCATAAAATAAGTTATGAAATTAAACCAAAGAAATAGATTTTTTAAATTTGCTTTGATCTTGCCTCTCTTCCTTTCGTTTTTTTATTTTTTTTATTATTTTTTTTTTTAGGTTCAAACTATTGTCTATAATTCCCATTTCCACTTTATCAATGGGACCCAGTCTCATTGGGTTGGGGAATTGGACGCTGTAACCAACTGACTTTTATCTGCTTTGCTACATAGTTTGTTTTTTGTTTTTAATATTCAAAAATAAGATAAAATTTTCTAGGAAATCTACTATTTGGGACGAGTGCAGAATTTTTAAATTCTTTTTTAGGTCGTAAGAGGAAAAATAACTACAAATATTTAAAGGAAATAACGTTACATTGTTTTATTAAAATATTGAAGAAAACTTAAGAGACAGTTTTCAAGTATTTTTATATTTGAAAAAAGAAAGAATTTATGATGGAAAATGATTGCATTAAAAAATACGAGATTCCATTTCAGATTAATGATTCCGCGATTCTGGAAAATTGGTGTCCCTACATACCTCAAAATCTCCAAACTCTCAATCGGTAGCGTTGCTGCTTGATGTATGTTGCATGAGGAACTAATTAGGGTCTACACCGCCTTGGGCGGTGGCATTGTAGATTTGACCGGGAATAAAGCAGCCATGCGATTCGACCCTCTACATTTAATAGCAAAGTGGTTCTTCCTATTACGTTTGAAACATGTCTTCCCAAATGCAGGACATAACTCTTTGCTCGGTTCATGTCGCAGCGCACATGCCCTACACTCTCAGTCACTTTGTGCCGATGGTTTTTTCATAGGTTTAATCGACTCTGTTCACTTCCTCGGGTCTCAGGATTTTGGACTGTAGCGTAGCGTTTTCTGACAGCTTACATATGTCTATGCATTTTTGTAAATCTAACTGTCTTATTTTTAGTAATTCCGCTTGTGTATGGGGATTATGTATTCCAAGAATCATCTGATCCCGCAATATTGATGAGACACAACTCTCACAAAAATTACATGTTTTTATCAACGTACGAAGCGACGTAATAAATGCTTCAACAGTTTCCGAGTCTCCGTGTTTCCTTGTTCGTATGTTTTGTTTGTTTCCCCTATAGCGTATTTATCGAACGCCTGAATTATTTCATGGGGTGTCCTCTCATCTTCAGGAGTTAAAAATTGAAACCCATAATAGACCTTTAATGCCTCGTCTCCTAGCGTATGAAGCAAAAGCGCCGTTTGGTATTGTACCAGCTGTCTCGCCAGATACGTAATAATGGCATAATTATGCCATTTCAGCTTAAAAAGTTTCCAATTTGCTGATAAATTATTTTCCATACACAGGGGTAGTGGAGGTCTTATGCCAGTCACAGGTCTAATTGCTTCGTCCATAACAGGTTCTGCCATTTTTTTTTTTTTTTTTTTTTTTTTTTTTTTCATTTTTTTTACAACTCCACGTGCACACAAATTAAACAAAACAAACGTTACTTATCTGCGTTCGTCTTGCTAAAATACATTCCTCATTTCCTCCTTCATGCTTGAAAATCCTTTGATCCCACCGCTGCCACCATGTTTCATTATCGCGTATACATGGATGGCAATGGATAAACAAAACACAGCAAAATGCAGAGGGTCGAATCGCATGGCTGCTTTATTCCCTTTATTCTGCTTTATTTAATTGCTATTAAATGCAGATCCGTAAGGAAAAAGAATATCCGTGCAGTCGAAATGCAACAAGATGACAGTGGTAGTGGTTCGGACTATGGACATGTAGACATGGTCGCAACAAAAGAAAGAATAAATTCGATAAGACCAGAGGTAATAAAGGCGGAGATGATGGTGAAAGGAAAGCCAATTGTTTTTCAGCTTGATAGTGGAGGAGCATCGGTCAATATATTGAATGAGAAGCATGTGATGGAAAAAAACACTTGAAACTGTCAGAAAGAGTGGAAGAAAGCCATTGTGTGGCAGACTGGATGAGGGGTCATACCATATCAAAGTTAATGGAGAGCTGCATCAACGGAATAGGGTGGATTTGAAAAAAAACAACAGAAGCACCCCCATTACCATCACCGATCTACCAGCCATATCAATTGCATAGTGATGTACCAGTGAATGCAGGACCAGGTACAGAAGAGACTTGTAACCCCCAGACATCTCAACAAGAAAATGATAGAAGAGAAAGAGTGAGCCCAACACCATCTCTAACAAAACCAAATCCAGAAAGGGTGAGGATGACACGGTCGAGAAGACTAATAAGAAATCCTGCTAGGTTTAAGGACTATACATCTTAAATTCAGTCCAAAGTGGAAAGGGCAGAATAATCCCTGTTAGGCAAGAGGGTAGTCAGCCCAATGAATGCCTAGGTCACTATTTTATTTTTGTCTGTTGCCTTTGATTAGATCTCTTGTTTTTATTCTTATTTTTGTTTTTCAGAAAAGGGAAGATGTTGCATGATGAACTAATTAGGGTCTACACTGCCTTGGGCAGTGGCATTGTAGATTTGACTGGGAATAAAGCAGCCATGTGATTCGATCCTCTGCATTTCGCTGTGTTTTGTTTATCCATTGCCATCCACGTATACGCGATAATGAAACAATGTAGTTAATTGTCCTATCCAGGTAGATAATTGTAGGTCATGTCCAAATCATGCATGATATAGTCTATGTTCATAAGATCCATAAAAAATAGCGTAGCATGAATAAAAAAAAGGCCTTAAACTTGATGAAAATAATTTATCATCTAAATGTTTATCAAGAGGAAAGATCAAAGTATTTTTTGAATATTTTTTTTTTTTTTACATTTTTTAATTTCCAGCATATCCAAAATTTGTTAAAAAATCTTGATTTTTTTTTTTTTTTTTTTTTTTTTTTTTTATCAGCAAAATTGACAGCAAATCAATCAGCCATTTTTTTTTTACTTTTGTTTACAAAAGTGAATGTCTCCGTTTAAAATTCATTTAAAAAATCATGATTTTTTTTTTTTTTTTTTAATTAATTTTAGAAAATTAGAAATAAAGTTTATTTAATATATTCAGAAACAAAAAGCCGGTCTGAAGTGTGGTGTTGAGTGACATGTGCGAGATTATATATATATATATATATATATTATAATGACCCCCCTCCCCATAAATAATTCGATGAAAACTCTACAAATTCAATGTTGAAGCACCCAAGTCATTAAGGAAAACTATTAGTGCTCTTCCTTTTTCATTTTTTTTTTTTTTTGTACTTTTATGTTTACTATACTTCATGGAAAAGCATAATACTAATAAAAAAAAAATAAAGATTAAATAAGACATGAAGAGTGAGATCAAATTTCATAAGAAAGGTACCTACTTAATTACCTTTCTTATGAAATATCAGTAGTGTACATTGTATGGTATTTGGATTTCCACTCATTTTATTTTTGATATTTCATTTATGAAAAAAATGACATAACAGATCATATAAATTTCATAAGATAGGTATGTAATACAAGTTGAAATGCTAGACATTTTTTTCTAATAGTTACATAATCACATACACTTTTTATTTTATTTTTCATAGCCAAGTAAGAACAGGGGGTTTAGAAACTCAATGCAATCGTTATCAGATGTTCATGAAATTTTTGTGGTCTTCTTTTTTTTTTTTTTTTTCTTAGCTATTTTTCCCCATAGCTGGGACCCTAACAAGTGCTACCACTCCGGGTCTGAGTGGGCCTGGGAACAGCAATTAAGAGGTGGTTCCACACTGTCAAACTCCAACCTAATGCTTGGAGTCCTTACTGCCAGATGTAGAAAATTGGTTTATGTATTAATAATCAGGTTGTGCATGATATAGTCGGTGGCCAATTCACATTTGTCCAGTTAATATTCTTCATTTTCTTGTTCATAAAAAAAATGTAATCTGGGTCAGAAAATCCATTGACCCATCCTAAAAATAATGTATCAACAGAATCAACTGTCCAAATGTGCTTCATGCTACAGCCAACTATATCACCACTTAAGATTTTGTAGATGTTATCTACTAAATCTTGTGGCAAGTTCAGAAATTC
The DNA here is from genome assembly GCA_964036315.1 of Acanthosepion esculentum. Classification (NCBI taxonomy): domain Eukaryota; kingdom Metazoa; phylum Mollusca; class Cephalopoda; order Sepiida; family Sepiidae; genus Acanthosepion; species Acanthosepion esculentum. The sequence continues at coordinate 33,818,852 of OZ038506.1, forward strand.
TGCCTTTATAGCAGAAGTAGTGTTAGATATCGTCATCATACTTCTCTGGAGTTGAGACCTTCTCTTCTTTTGTTGATGGCTTTGTTTCTCTTTATTTTTTTGGGATAATTTCAGCCTCTAAAACTTCTTTTTCTGTTTTTCGCTCCTTATTCTTTTCAGTGCTATACTGCTATTAAAGTGTACTGTCCTCCAGGCCATTTGCATAGCTCCATACATTATTCCTCTTTGCTTTATGTTGCTTATGCTGAAGACATAAGCATTTGGAGATACTTTTCTTTTCACAGTATTCTCCTATTACACTTTCAACCTCCATGGTATGTTGCCTTACAGATGATAGGACCGATTCCATAGTTGTCTGTACAGTCTCAAACGACTGCTTGTTACTTTCGTTCCAAAACTGAAACAGTTCCTTTCAAACAGGCAGTCATCATGTCCTGAAATAATTGTTCATTTCTTGGGGCAACCATCAACTTTTCCTTTATTATCGCTGGCAAAACATCCCCAAAGAAGTCTTGTTCAGCCAGTAGTATTGCCTTTGAGTCCTCCATTTTTTTATTTTTTTAAAATTCCCCAATAACACAATAACACTTTTCACTATTTTCATAGTGTTAATCGGATTTTCTGAACTTTTTAAATCAGTGTAAAATTTATTCATCCAGAGCCCAGACAACATCTTCCTTGGATGCCAAGTATTTGCAGTTGGATCTCTGCTGCTTCCTCCACTATGAGATCTTTTAACTTTGCTACCAGTTTATTTTTTGGTAACAGACCGGGCACAAATTTTTCTGTATTTTCAAAAATGGAGAAATACACGCCACCTAACTGAAAAATTACGTGCAACTGGTTTCCCAGGAATCTTGATACTTCATAACCTTCTTTCTTGATGAAGTCCTTCACCTGCATCACACGGTTGTATTTGTCACTGAATCATAATGAATTCCATGCAATGCACTCACAGAACTCTTGATTGTTTGCTCTTCACAGGCTTGGAAATCCTTAACTCTGTTGGAAACGGATGCACATTGCAATTTAATTCAATTAAGTGGGTGCCCCACTCTTTCTCCAATAAAAAGTCAAGTGGTTGACTGGAGCTCTCTGTCAAGCAGCATTTAAGTTTATTGATTACTGCTCTATGACAGCTAGCAACACTCATCGCAGATACTCCTGAGTATATATCAGCAAGCTTTTTGATGGCACTACTGATATGGTTCCTGTAGTCTTCAGCAGTTCCACCAGGGAGTCATTCGATTGACACAAGGTGAGAGGATGATGGCGTTGTGACCATCAACATGTTTACATGTATCCCATCTTGTCGTTGCATCAAAAATAAGACTACAACTTTCAGATGCTAAAATTGAATCAACAGGTTTTATATCTGGAAAAAAAAAAAAAAAAAAAAACCCAGTTCACCCACCATTTTTATGTCAAATCTGGGTTCGTGCACTACAGAAATAAAACGTTCCTAATGTTCAGGAACATTTCTACCAGCCACGCCACTTAATAAGCAGGCATAATGCATCTTCCTGAATTGTAAGTGTGTGGGCTTTTTTTTTTTTTTTTTTTTTTTTTTTTTTTTTGTCTGGAGACTCTCATTTTTAACTTATTTTCTTTAACAAGTGTCCATGATATCCGAGTCGGTTGTAATTGTCACAATCGAGGTTGCAGGTGTCACAAAAGTTCAGGAACATTTCTACCAGCCACGCCACTTAATAAGCAGGCATAATGCATCTTCCTGGATTGTAAGTGTGTGGACCTTTTTTAACAATGCTGTCGACTTATTGACTTGTTGTTTTGTAAAAAATTGTTTCTTTTTTTCTCACTCTCCTACCAACTCCTTGTGCCAGACACAAAATTTAGTTGGCAGAAGAAACGATAGCTGCCGTTAGTAAGCGCGAGTTAACGATACAAGACAAACCACTGCGTAAAATTTCAAAAACAGGAAAAAACATTTATTGTACAATTATTTTACAATAATCACAAAGGTACAGACAAGAACAAGAAAGGTTGCACAAAAATTTCCTCCTGTGCGCCTAACACGGCAGGATAACAATATTTTCCTGGGGTTTCTAAAAAGGAAATACCCACAGAAACAAGCTATGAAATTAATTGTTTAGTCCAACTCTGGTTTTTTAAAATTTTAGACCCTTTACAAAAATACAAAAAAGGGATAAAGTTTTTAGAGCCTTTACAAAAATCCCAAAAAAGTGATAATTTTTTTTTTTTTTTTAAGAGACCAACACTTAGCAGAACTCACAAAAGCACCCACCTCCTTTGAAGAATTTTTGTTGACAGCAGGCCGGATTGGTTTTGGAAAAGGTTGGGATTTTTGGTAGTTGAAGAAAGGCTGATTTATGGCCCACTTGCCGGTCAATGTAGAGAGAGGGTGTTAAGTGGTCTGCCAACTGCGTGTCGTCTCAGATCTCTGCCTCGGCTCCCTTTCGTTATTTTCTCGTTTCTACTCTTTCGTTTCTTAAAGCCCTCTCTTTTATTTGAAAAAGTCGGCTCCACTTGGGGCCATCCGGAATTTCTACGGGTCTCGAAAACTTAATTTTCATTCGCCAATATATAAAAAAAGGCCCTTCAAAAATTTCGCATCTGGCGGCTATTCCTGATCTGAAAGGGTTATAAATTTTTCCACAATTTCACAGAAGAAAATCAGTTTGGCAAACAATTTTGGCGGCAAATTCCTGATCCGAAAGGGTCATAAAAATCGCACAGCTTTTTTTTTTTTTTTTTTTTTTTTTTTACACACACCATCCGGCTTACAAAAAATACACCTCTCTCAAAAGACGTGTAAATAAACAAAAAAAAAAAAAAAACACCTAGACAGTTTTACATTTAATTTGACATTTTTTTTTTAATTCTTTTTTTAAATAGAAATAAAATTTTTATACTCTCCCCTCAAGAGAATGTGCAATAAACAAATCTAGTTTATTGCAAGATTCTTTGTTTTATATAAATTTATAGAAACACCCTTATGGAAAGGGATCCCTTTACACAAAGATATATTCAAGAAAATTTTTACACAAAGTAAATTGATATATAATACATTTTTTTTTTTTAATATGAGGAACATATTTGTAGACAATTTTATACGCAAAGTGTATATGACTTTTAGTTTCAATACCAAATATAAGGATCATCAGGACGATGTTTCCAGACTTTCATTGTCGCCTTTCTTTTAGGCCTTCCAGATTTAAAGGTATTGGATACCGATCTTACATTTCCCTTGGACATCTTCGTATCCTCATTAGCTGATGAATTAATTTTAGTGTTACTCACATCACCCGAATCTTCTTCCCTATTCGGCTCGATAAGGGGGTGGTGAGCATGAGTTAAAGATACTTCTAAAGGATATAAATGTTTGAGAGAGTGCAACTGAATTGATCCATCTCCTCTCTTTACTTTTACAGACCGGACTTTATGATCTTCACCAGGAATAAGTTCTAGAACCCTTCCCAATAGCCAATAAGGTCTAGGTTTAATTGGATTTTTAATAAGGACTACATCATCAACCTTAATGACATTATTAAAATTATTTTCATGAAGGTTCTTACATTGCTCTCTCAAGTTCAGTAAATACTCCTCATACCAAAGTTCCTGAAACTTGAGTAACATGGAGTCGCGAATTTCCATACTCTTAATGATATCTCTTCTGGAAGGAGGATCTGAACAGCGGATGTCTTGGCCATTCATTTTGAATAAAAGGCTTGCATTAACATTAGGACAAAGAAAATTGTTGGGCGTAATAATTTCCAAATTTGAGTCCGATGCACATCTATAGGTTAGCGGTCTAGCGTTTACTGCATTTTGAATATCTGACAGTAGTGAGTAAGTCAAAATAATCAATTTTTGAACGTCCAATAGATTTATACAGGCAGGACTTTATGATTCTTATCAGGCGCTCCCAAGTACTGCCCACCCATGCCGAGTACAAAGGTATTGTAAGGTGTTTTATGTTGTAGGAATTAAACTTGGCAGCAAATTCGTCAGAAGTAAAAACTTCCTCTAGAAGGTTACATCCAGCATTAAATGATCTGGCATTATCACTATAAATATGAGAGGGTATACCATAAATGTTGGTAAACCGGATGAAAGCAAGCAACACGCCTTTGACAAGTTCAATGTGTACAGCTCGTATATTCAGACAAGTAAAAATAAGTAAATACATTTTACTTACGTCTTTATCATCCTTCACCCAAACATGTCCAGTATAATCAATTCCCGTATGAAGGAAGGGTTTGACAAGGTTCACTCTGTGTTTAGGCAAATTAGTAATTTTAGGGTATCTAAAGGAAAAGGCGTTAAATTTTTTACACAAGTAGCATTCGGAAATAGCCTTTCTCACTGTATGCCTAGCTTTAGGAACCCAGAATCCAGATAATCTCAATTTATTTAAGGTGGCAGCGATGCCTAAATGTTCATATTTGTCATGGCAGTCATTGATTATAAGTTTGGTCAAGTGATTGTCTTTAGCAAGCAAAATAGGATAAATTGTCTCATATTCAAAAGCAGAGGTTCTACCTATTCTGCCATCTGAACGGATAATTCCTTCTTTATCCAAAAATAAGTTTAAATTTTTAACTAAATCAGGAGCCTCCTTTTTTCGGGGCTGTAAAAGATAATTAATTTCTTTTTCAAATGACTGTTTTTGCATTACTTTTATCAAATGTTGTTTAGCGCACTCGGTATGGTCTGCAACCACACCTTTCAGTCTGTTTACAAATTTAAATATCAGAGATATCACTCTGATTAGTTTTAACTTTGAAAATTTCTTGAAATGAATAATGGGATTTTCAGTATGTGCAGAGACCATGTTATGCGGTACCATGGAATTAACAATTTCTTTGTTGTCAGTACTCAAACAATCCAAACCACAGACAGGCCAAGTAACAGGCTGTTTCTTCAGCCATTCAGGTCCAGAAACCCAGAAATCAAAGTTTTGCTTAAATTTTTCAAAGGACAGCCCTCTGGTAATTAAATCAGCAGGATTCTGCAGAGTATGTATATACTTGAATTTTAGGGGCATGGAATATTCACCTACTAATTCCTTAGCTATTTTACTAATATCCTTTAGCCTGTTTCTAACAAATTGATTCTTGGTTTTAGCATCTTCGGAAAGTAACCAGGACAACACTATCTGGGCATCAACAGCCACGAAGGTATTCTTGATGGAAATATTTGAAAACATCTCCAAAATATTTCCCAAACACTTGACTGCCAGGAATACGGCAAGCAGTTCTAAAGTGGGCAAGGTTTTGGATTTCAAAGGGGCTACTTTTGCCTTAGCAAAAACTAAAGTAGAATTCCCATTCTGAACGAAATAAGCCACAAACCCATAAGCCTTTTTGGAGGCATCACAAAATATGTACAAGTCTGCAGGATATGTTTCATCCACAGCACATCTGGGAAATTTTAATAAGTCCAGTTTAATCAAATCTTTGGATAAACTAGACCAAGCAGTTTGATTTTCTGCAGAGATGACAGTCCAAATCCATTCTCTGAAGCCATAACTCACTAACAAGTATTCTTCCTTTAATTGTAATAGGTAAATACAAAGATAAAGGGTCATATATGGCAGAAATTTGTGATAAGATGTTTCTTTTAGTTTTGGCATGCTCATTGACTGAACTACTAGCAACCTGTATAGTATCCCTAGAAGGATTATATCTGTAGCCTAATACCTTTTCCAACTCGCAACCATGCTCAACAAAATTTCCATCTTTCTTCATTTGAGCTTTCAACTCTTCACAATTACTATTGCAAGATCTTAAATCAAAGTTTCCTGCACTCATTCTGTCTATTGACTCTTGATAAAGATACAATAGCTTTTCCGGAGAATTACTAGTTTTTACCAAATTATCAACGTAAAAACTCTTCAACATTTCAGTGCATTCATCTTTGGGATACTTATTGACATGATGTTTAATCACATAATTTAAGATAAATGGACTGGCAACAAATCCAAAAATTAAGGTGGTATAGCGGTAACAAACCAAACTTTGTCCCTTTTTCATAAAAAAACAAAACCTATTTTTATCTTCTTCGGCTTCAAGCTTTATCATAAGAAAGGCCTTCCTAATGTCAGCAAGAAGTACATATTGGTTGGTACGGAACATCAACAATAATTCCAACATGTTTCCCATGAGGTTAATACCAGGGTAGGCTGCTTCATTCAACGAAGGGGGCCCCATTCGTCTTAAGTGAACAATTAAAGACAGGTCTTATTTTGGTAGTGGTTTGGTCCTCAGACTTAAACACAGGTCTATGAGGTATCCAAATGTGGTCTTCAAACTTATCAGGAGCAACATCTATCTGTTCTATGATCCCTTCTTCTTCTTGCTGGTTAAATATTTCAGCATATTCTTCATACAGATTCTGCTGTTCCAGCTTCTTTACTACTCTATTTAGTACATTAAGGGCTACAACATGGTTAGAAGGGACAGATTTAATTTTATCCTCATCCCAAGCCAACTTCACATAATAACAATTGTCTTTATGTTTAATAGACTTTTCAAACCGCTCAATCTTCTCTTTGTCATAATCACTAACTGGGTCTTCATTAGGCAAGCCCAGAGACTCTATACTGAACATTTTCTCCAGGTTGCGTTCCACAAAACTTTCATTAAAATTTTCCGCAAAAGGATCCACGTGTCCCCCTTTTGGTTCTAATACGAAATTCACGTGTGTAATGGGGCAAGAAGAATACTGAGACATTACCGTACAGAAATTATCTTCAGTAGCTTTCTTACGGTTTTTGGAAATAACTATTTGATTAGGAGTCAAAAAGTTTTGTACACTCCCAAATGGAATTACCCCCTCAGGAATCTGCCAAGCGAATCCATCCATGCATTTAATCATTTGCATGGGTCCCATAAACTGGATTAAATCCACACCCAGAAGACCATGAATTGGAATGGGACCTTTACCTCCCCCAAAATTGGCCGCCAATTTGTAGTTCAACCCTATGAGATTTTCCACAACGTTATGAAACCCATTAAGATTAAATTCAATATCAAAATCATCAACCAGAACAGGCAAGGAGCGATAAAAATCATTGAAGCCAACATCAAACATTACTTCTCTTAGCTTCTTCTGCTTGGTTCCTAAAAATGTTTTTACGCTAAACTCTGTAGATGGAATTAATTCCCTTTTGCCTTTCACCTTTGTTAACACAGATCGAGAGAAATAAGATCTCTGACTTCCTGTGTCCACCAAACAATTGAATTTATAAGGTTTGTTTCTGTTAAAGACTGTTATAGCTACTATAGGTAAAATTAAATCTTGTTGTTTACTGCTGTTTTTGTAACACATATTGGTGGTTAGAGTTTTAGTTTGCTTAAATTTTAGCGGGCAAAGGGCACAGACATGTCCTTTGGATTTACAAAATTTACATTCCCATGGTAAGGCGTTATTTTTTGCAATGCACTCTTGGCTCCCATGTCTGTGACTCATGCAAAGAAAAGAAACTTCTTTCCTTACATTTCGCTAATCTAGATTCCAGAGAGGGGAACTTTGGACATGAAGTGCTAGAATGATTTTCAGTGCCACAAGACTTGCATATAATTGGGGGTTTTGAAATTTTGCAACGCAGAACAAGATTTGTTTAAATTTGATACCTTATCTGATCTACACTTTACCTCTTTATTAGTGTTATACTTGAATCTCGTTATGGCGAGAGTTTTGATCACTTCGTTATAGTTGTCAAAAATATGCATCAGAGAAGGATAATTAGTCCCAGCAATACGAATGATCTCCCTTTTCAAAACACTGGGCAACCTAGAAAAAATAGTATAGCTCACATATTTATTTCCGGGTGTGCTATTTTCTAGGAAATTTAGTTCGAATGAGTTTTTTTAACTCCAACAAGTCTGCTCTAACCTTGGTTAAATACTGTTTGACTCCCTCAAATTCAGAGTCCAGCACAGGCTTATTTTCACTTATTTGCTTCAAAATTTCGTTCACAATATACTCGTGATCCCAATATTCTTCTTTTAGCACCTGAATAGCGACATCGTAATTTTCGTTAGTAATAGTTAAATGTTGGATAATCTGCAGAGCATAATCTGCTAGATATCCTCTTAGGTATTGTAACTTGATAGCTTTACATTTCACTGCTACCATACAGTTTTGAAATTGAGTAAGAAAGTTTTTGAAGGCGAACTTGTCTTCACAGTTTTTACCACTAAATTTGGGACAATTAAGTTTGGGAGCGAAAGAACACGTACCGGAATTAGAAGCCTCATCTACCTTCACAACATCACTTTCATTATTTTTTTGTAATTCGTTCACCTATCTTAGCTAGAGCCTCCACAGTATCACATTGAAATTGTTCAAAGGAGTAATCCTCCGACTCTGACTCTTCAATGTTACTATCGAGGTAGATATCATCTATTTGGTCAGTAACCGTTTCCATGGTTTCCAACCACTTAAATATCGTTTGCTCAGGAGTAGTGAGCTGGGCCTATACAATATTTTCTTTGGCCTTCAGCGCGTTTATAGATCTCTCAATTCTTCCTTTCAACTGACACCTCTTTTTTAAAAGTCTATTAAGTTCCTCCATCTTCCCGCAAATACACCTCAATTTATTTTAAAATTTAAAGTCGGGTAATTTTACCGATTGGAACCTGAAATGCTCTGTGAATTTAGCGTCGAAGTAGGATTTTTGTTAATTTCAGCAGCAAATACTGAATTTTCGTATAAATGTATTCTTTAAAATGAAATGAAAAGCAAAATTTTGCAGGTTATTTTAACGTTAACACTCGGTTAACACGATAACTCCAGTCTAGACTACTGGATATTAATTTTGAGGAAAAAAGACATTTGAATTTTTAAAGGAGTAATAGGCAAAACCTACGCATAGATTTTCCAGTTTGTTTTATATAGTTAACATTCGTTTAACATTTTTTAGTTTAATTCAGTCACAATAACTGAAGAATATTTTTTTAAAAGAAATTACGGCAGAAATTCACCTTCGAAATTCCTCCGATAACTTCAAATCAGAATTTTTGTTTGAAATAATACCAAATTTACGTTTGTTTGGTTCGAAATATAATTTTTAAACTAAAGGCGGGATTTTACACAAATTCCCCTTCGCCTTTTAAGTCAAGACCACGCTCAACTTTTAAGAAAATGTTTAGAAAATTTTAAGGGAAGGCAGAAATCCCCTTTCGTTTGAATCCGAGTTAATGATGAGAAACGTTATCCAGCCAGACGGTACAAAGAAAAATTTCCCTAAAAAATCACGCAGAAGTGTCTTGTAAAAACGAACACAAATTTTGTTCTTTGCATTCAGGAATTTAGTAAGCGCATTTACATTAAATTTTTTGTGTGCAAAGTGTAAAAAATTTTGTTTCTTTTTTTTCTCACTCTCCCAGTTAGAATGTTCTAATAAAGACCAAAACATTTTTTTAAATTTACGGTAAATGTTTATTTTAACACCCGAGTGCTAATATATCCAAAATAGTCTTAGTTCCATGCAAATGTATATGTTGAACTCAAATCAACAATTAGATATTGAAGAAACCTACCTTTTTGGATGTTAACGACCCGAAAAAAATCGGACTCTTTCCTCGTCTTTCGTCAGCCATTACCGGCTTATTGATACTTAAATACAAAATTGTTTCAAATTTTTTTTAGCTCTTTACTTTGGGCTATGGCAATTGGGGGAGACATTTTATATGACATTATAAAACCCCCGGTTATATTTTCGTTTTGAGATAACTGTTTCATCGATTTCTACCTCAACAATGGGTCCATCCAATTTCTCCTGCACATTTTCTATCCAAAAACTGGTACACCTCACTGGAGAAGGAGCGCCAATTCACTGAAGTGTCTTTCGCAATGTCCAAGTTTTTGAACATTATCTTGTGGCACCAGCTAAGATCAAGGAAATGTGTTACAAAAAGTAGCACTTTCCACGCAGGCAAGTGTGACTTCTCCAAAAGTGTATTTTTCCTATCCCCAACACTGAAGCCACATTCTGCTTTCCGGCTGTTAGGACAATTCGAACTGCTAGGACTGGAGACAGGTTTTCTGCAACGCCATACATTCAACTTGGCACACAACAAGGAAGTTGGATGGCATTGAGGGCATTCCATGGAAGACTGTAATATTCCGTGTAGTTGGAGAAATTCTACTGAAGCCTCTTCATTCGAAAGCATTGAATTGCTTCGTACATAGTGATGGAACAATTTGTGCAATTTGACATTTCTGCGGTAGCATGTAGTGTAGATGAGGATGTGAATAGTATTCGGATGAGCAAATAGACTGACATCAACCTTGCTGACATATGTCCGTATCATGACTGGGGACCACAAATCTCGACTTTTTATATATGCAAATAACTCTTTTTTTTTTTTTTTCTTGTTTCAATTTCGTGAGCCTGTGCAAAAATTTTTATTGACCAATCGAAAAATTTTAAATTTGCTTCATTGGCTACGAGCTAAAGAAAAGATCAGTTTCACGAGCATACACAAAAATTTACTTTGCCCAAGGAAATAGGGAGCAGCTTAGAAACTGAGAAAGAAAAATTAATCATTCTCTTCCTAACCCCAATGGGGTTTGAAGAAAAAATAATACAGTCTCATGCGTGTCAGTGTTGGATGATGTTAAAAACACAAATTTAAATGAAAAATTAAATTCTCAATCAAATTCAAGTTTTACCCTTGTAAGATATTGCATTAATATATTTAAATTATAAATAAATATATTAATACACAAGAAAACTAAATCTGCCGATTTCGTTCTCGGCTTCTTCATAGAAAAGCAACAACCAAACTACTCAAAGAAGCAGACAATCTTAAAATTATTGGATAACAACCATAATACAATGTTCACAGATAAATATTTATTCTTTAAAATAAATTAAAAAAATACATGCATATTGTTCCATATACTGAGTAGTAACGAAAAGTTATGATGCACAAAAAATAAAATGGATTTACTTACATTCTATAGACAGACATTCATGTATCATTCTACAAGCGGACAACTTTAACTCTTTTTTTTTTTTTTCTTTTTTTTTATATAACCTTTTCTTTACAATAAACAAATCTTGTTACAATCAATTCAATTTCTTCAGATTCTTTTATGTTCTTCTTTTTTCAAACACTTTTCTTTTTCTTCTGTAACTCTTTTTCACCTTCTGAGGAGCTGAAAGTGTAAATAGAAAAACACTATGCCTAACTTAGTCTAGGCTCTAAATTTAAAATGTATATCTTTTTGAAATAATTTTTAAAATCCCACTTTAAAATAGAGAACAAGAATGGGGCAGTCTTCCCCCACATCAAACGATTCTTACAAATAAAATTGATTCTTAAAGTCAACAATAGTAACAAATTAAAGGCAATAATTCCTCTTCTTGGAAATAAATTCACCTCTTGCATATAAATGTTTCTTAGTCAAAGCTGAAACAAATCTAAAAAGTCGCAAAGTACCTTTGTTATCTTTAACAAACATCTACACTGACATGACAGTGTAAATGCTGGTTGTGTTGAAAAGGTTGATGTGGCTGCGTGTTGAATAGCATTTAACAATTATACATTTGGAAAAGCTTGTGTTTTGGTTAGTGGACGAAGATTTGCTTGCTTTTGGGTGTGTTGGTATGTTTGCATTACTGTCCACAAGAAATTGGAATTAATGTTTGAACGTTTTTATGTTCGTATTGTTTTGTACTGTTTAGAATGAAGTTAGCAGAAGTAGTCTACCTTTAACTGTAGATATGTGTTATGCTCGATAATAGTTTTTTTTACTCAAGTTATAGTGAGTGTTGAATAATCACTTTGGATAAGTAAAGTCACATGAGTTGAAATTCGTTGTAATCACAGTAATCTTCGAGTCAAGTTTGTGAGTGAGTCAGTTGTGTTCTTTTCACGTGGGAAAATTACAATCGTTAGTTGCATGGATTCGATCAGCATTTCTCCGTGTTTGCTGGACTGACTCAAAGATTTGTTGACATCAGTGTTGTAAAGTTCTTTAATGTCTGACTGTGTTAGTCAAGACGGGAGTTCTTTGAGAGTCACATTTTGAAGCTTGGAGTGAGCGGTCGAAATTGTCTGCTGCTGTTGTCTCTCGCGGTGACGAACTCTGCTGTGCTGTCTGGTCTGATAGACGTAATTTACGAAGAGTAGCAGCAATACCTAAATGCTTACACTTTTCATGGCAATCGAAAATGACTAACACAGTGAAATGACAAAATCTAGGTAATAAGATGGGATACAATACCTCAGCCTCCAAAACTTCTTTTTCTGTTTTTCGCTCCTTATTCTTTTCGGTACTATACTGCATGGCAACATCCAAGTAGCATTGAAGTGTACTGTCCTCCAGGCCATTTGCATAGCTCCATACATTATTCCTCTTTGCTTTGATTATGTTGCTTATGCTGGAGACATAAGCATTTGGAGATACTTTTTTTCTTTTCACAGTATTCTCCTATTACACTTTCAACCTCCATGCTATGTTGCCTTACAGATGATAACACCGATTCTGTAGTTGTCTGTACAGTCTCAAATGACTGCTTGTACTGCCGTTCCAAAACTGAAATAGTTCCTTTCAAACAGGCAGTCATCATGTCCTGAAATAATTGTTCATTTCTTGGGGCAACCATCAACTTTTCCTTTACTACTGCTGGCAAAACATCCCCAAAGAAGTCTTGTTCAGCCAGTAGTATTGCCTTTGAGTCTTCCATTTTTTTATTTTAAAATTCCCCAATAACACTTTTCGCTGTTTTCATAGTGTTAATCGGATTTTCTGAACTTTTTAAATCAGTGTAAAATTTATTCATCCAGAGCCCAGACAACATCTTTCTTAGATACCAGATAGAAGTTTCAAATTTTTTCTTCATACTTTATTGTCCTTAATATATATTATTTATAAAAGCAATTAAAAGCTTATCTAATTAGTTTTATTCCAGTTTTTATTTTATGATTTTGAGCAAATTTTAGGGAATCTGGCAAGTTTGCTGGGGAGGATATTAATTTACATTCTCCAAGGAGTCCTACTTTTAACTAATAATAAAAAAATTGGAGGACTTTTTCATGCTCTGCTCTTTTTATAGGAAATTATTGGCGGTACATACTGTAAAGGTAGTTTTCACCAAACCTGATTTGAAATGGGCATATCAAGTGGAACTGCATCATGAAATCTCTTCATATTGTCCTTAGATCAGATGGCTGCAGATGGGCTCTTGGAATCTATACCAAGAGGCATGCTGAAAATAATACTGTTGACAATGCTAGATATATTTATTTTCATGCAATGCAATAGTTTGTACAGATATACTTACATTCTGGATTAAAGCAGTGTATTGAAACTTCTATCACTTGATCTTAGTTTTTACTTAATCGATTCACCCGAAGCAAGGTGATAATGTCACTAATTTGCAAGTGGCTACTAGGAGTGAAAGAGAATGAAAAAAACTTTAGAAGGAAATGGAAATCAATCCTAAACAGGAAGCAAAAAAAAAAAAAAAACTAGGAGTGTGAAACAAACAATAGGCAAATATATCAACTCTTATTGATTTAAATAAAAATGATTTAATTTTAATAATTAACTGTTTTGAAAAATAAAAATTACTTTTTACTTAAAATATATTGAAAAATACATTTGTTTTCACTGTGTGGTATCAGGAGCACAGCCGAACCCCAGATAATTGTCCCTATTAAGAGAAATCCCAACTTTGGTATGTTTTATAAATACTAATAAAACTAATTAGGGTTTTATTTTCATGTTTTTATCTGTTATCCAATAAGTTGTATTATTTATATCATTATAATTATACAACTAAAATTGCAAATTATGGACTATACATCTCAAAAGTCCAATTGGTTCCCGATGTTATTTGTTATTCTGACTGTTGACTCTTGATAATGTTTTTCACTTAGGCAGTGCTGGATTTCTTGCAAGCATCAGAATGATGGTGATGCTGGTCAGTGCCTGCTCCCTCTTCATCACTTCAAGAAATTTCCTTATATTAGATGGAAGGAAGTAATGTCAGCTTGCATGTGGCTATGCTGTCCTTCCAAGCAGTTGTTGGTGCAAGGTAAATCGTCACCTACATAAATATTTTACATGCTAATGGGGAAAACCTGGAGCTCACCTGTTGACATGTTCTGCTAATATATGCATCTTTGAAGTAGTCTGATAGGATCAGCTTCAGGTGGCATAGTCTCTTGCAGTGTCTCAAATACATCAATCATTTTTTTCTGGTGGAATGAATGCCTAAGCTGGTACCATATGAATTTGCAAAGCAAAGTTAGCATCAGTTTGGTATTTTCCTTGCAATCCTTCAGATTGTATCTTGCAGTATGTTTTGTGTTAAGTAGTAGAAACCTCTTTTGACTGTTGTGTTGGAAGACCTCTTTAACAGCACTCCTGGCAGCTTGTTCATAGTTGATAAGGTCTTTAGATTGTTGCATTTTGATAGCAGAGCATAAACACAAGGAATGACTCCCTTTTGAAGTCAAAGAATGAATAGTGTACAGTTGGTAAAACAGCACAGGTCCAACCTTAAATGTTCCATCACCAAAACAATCGGTTGAATTATCCAGTCACCTGATATTTCTGACTGAAAAACAATCCCATGCTGATCACTCAGTCCACGATCATAAAACAAAATCTTCACCATCAGCTGTTGGCTTGTACTCACATGAAATAACCATATCAATTAGGTTTGATGGAATAGGATGTGGATCATTCTGGTTTGTAGCATCTTATTGCACTTCGAATATGTCTTACAGGTGGTATTTGAGTTGAGGCACATTCTTTTATGGACTGGACTGTTTCGGGTAATGACTGGCTGTGCAATCGCTTGTGTGTTAATAGCTTTCCTCTTTATTTCTTTCTGTACAATTAGCACTTCTGGGTGGCATATGTCTGCAGTATAGGTGTGATCAGTTACATGGCCAACTACTTCATTTCCACAAACTTTAACCTTGGCTTTACAGTTGCTATGCTGACGTTTCTCTCATAAGATATAACACTATTTGCCAGTTTGTTCTGCTTCACATAAATGTAGCCATCATAATCTTTTTTACTACATTCAATTTGGAGAAACTCCATAATGAGGTGATATCCAAATTTTTATATATCTGGAGAGTTGAAGATGCACTGTGATCAGTTCAAACACTGAATTCGGACTGACTAGTTGTTGCTACTCCCCAAATCTGCCAGGTCAAGATAATTCCATACGTTTTACGATGGCTTTAAGAAATTTATCTGTTATTGAAATAAAAGCAAAACTTTTTTTTTTAAATTTGCCCTTTCCATTGTCCTCAAACCATGAAACAAACCACTCCTCTTCTGGAGTTGGAATGTACCTCCCTTCACCAATGACCATGCTCATTCCATGCCTGGGGTTTTGGGAGTTACCAAAATGAGCAAAAATGTACTGTTTTGAAATTTAGTATAAGAAATCATCATTGTATCATCTTGGCTAGCAGTGATTGCTTATTAAAAGCCCCACCCCTAATATTAATAACAGGCTTTGGATAACAATACAGCCTCTACATTTAGATGGAGGTAATATGAAGTACTTGGATATTTGGATGCCTTGTCATGCACAAGGTCAACTTTGGAAGGAATTTTCTTGACGAAGCAATAACTGTCAATAACTGATACAAAAAGAACTAATCTTCAAGGATGGCACTTATAACCAGAAGTTTCTATTGGTCAACCCTCACCTCAAAATTATCATTTGCATTGCAAAATGAAAAAAATAAAAACACATTTACTGAGGATTTTAGCTTCCAAATAAATGCTGACAACTTTTATTCCTTTCTATTGCAGATTCACAAACTAATTCAAATCTTTTCGTTGTTTGTATTCGTACTGAAAATCTAGATCGGACGATGCGTACTAAATGCATTGTCAAAATATGCTGAAAATCGGGCCTATTTAATTCAAACATAATTTTTTCTAAGAGAAGCTGCATCATGTGTTTCTGTTTCCCTAGGCAGATGACTTTCCTAAAGACTTATTTTTGGGTGCAGCTTGTGTCCCTGCTTCCTTGTATAATTTTATTTGTGGAAGAACAATCTGAATGCATTTTACACAGTCTGTGAAATTTTGCCAATTTCTTCTTTATGGGTGGCAAGGAACTGTATTTTCTCCTTACATGCACATTTCATAAAAGAATCCTAACACACTTTGCCTGTGCTCCTTCAGTAGCCTGAATACAGCTACATCCAATAGCTGAACACCCTGGTTTGTGTACAGAGGACGACAGACAAGGATAATCTACTCGACAACTTTAGCAATGTTGTCCATGTGAGAGGGGAGCCATGGCCATCAAAAAGCAATACAACAAACTTGTTTTTATTGACAAGTGGTACAAATGACCAATGAAACTGTGTCAAACATCTATTCCCTTATCTGCCAGTGACTGCAGATGTACAGTTATCAGGGTTTTTCCATGTTCATCTATCCTAAATTACCAGTGGAGCTGTGAACTCACTAGCAGCTAAATAGAATTGTATACATGGCTTTTTGACATGTTGCTATCATGAGGTTAGGTCTCTTTTGAAGAAGACTTTCTTTCGATTGGGATTAGCACTGCATCTGGTCTCATTGCAATTGAATATACAATTTGCTTCATCTTGGGCATGCAAAATAGCAGTTGGATGTATTTCAAACTTCCTCTGCATGAAATTTGTCGCCTCAGAAGACATTCTTTTTAACCTAGCTACAAGAGCTAGATCCTTCTTGATAAGCAAGGAGGCCAGCTCTGTGCGAGCTAAATCTACTTCCCCACTATCACGGGATTTGGTTACCCAATCAACTTTTGCTTCACATGCTATTTGTGCTGCTAAATAAATTAGATTGAGTCAACGACTACAATCGGCAGCAAACAGCCCAACTTCGGATTTCAATACATACAACCACTTATTCTCGACTACAGCCTCCTTCCCATTGTCTCTTGCGCATTTCATTCTTAATGGAACCGTCGGGGAATAAATCGCCAATGTCCCAGTGATAAGTCAGTTTTAAATCTTTATATAGGTAGGGGTGAATTCAGGCTGTATTCAATGAGTTTTAACCAGGAAGTGTCTTCATTTCTAACAGTTTCTATTTCTCACAGTAATGGTAAAGCACCATGTTTTTATACTCGCTCTCTTTCCTTTCTAACAGTTCTGTACTGTGGCAATATGTATGAAATACTGAGCAAACCCATAACACTTCAAGTTTCTATGCTTAGACCTCGAATGAAAACCCTAATCAGTTGATATTCCATTTATTCCAAGTAACAAATGGGAGGCAACAGAATAAACAAGCACTTACCTGAAAAGATTGTACAGGATGTTGCAGCAAAATCCGACACTTGACAAAAATGAAATGAAATAGGCAATAAAAACAAAAGTTGTATATGCAGAGGCCCGACAGTTTATTTAGTAAGTTAGTTACATACTACATTATTTTTCAGTGTAACCGCCGCTAGTGGCGATGACAACTATGAGTCATGCTTTGGTAACCATGTCCTTGTCCATAGTGGTGTACGCCTCCATGATGGAAGCTTTCAGAGAGTCGACCGTGTTGTCGGTGTGCCTGTTAGTCTTGGCCTCAATCACGCCCCCAGAAGAAATAGTCAAGGAGATTGTAGTCGGGTGAGGAGGGCAGCCACAAGTCCAGCGACCAGTGGTGAGGAACATTGTTGAGCAGCCTCGCCTGAGTCATCATGGCCTTGTGTGCAGGTGCAGAGACCTGCTGGAAGATGTAGGGGCATCTGGCGGCAATTTCGTCCATCCAGGCCTTCCCCACCTGGTAGATCTCAGCAGTCACTCGGACCTTTTGAAAGAAGAACGGAGGCATGACGTCCCCCTTGCTGGAGATGACGCCAAGGACAATGATGGAGGAGGGAAACTTTGTATGCTTCACGACAGCACCCTCCTCTGTCTTTGCAGATACCCCTGTAATTCTGCCTGTTGCTCGTCTGGTCCTGGATGAAATTCTTTTCATCAGAGAAGAACCTCAGCATCCCGGTGGACCTGTGCTTGAGTTCATTCAGTATAGCTGCCACCTTGACCTTCCTTGACTCCTTGGAGGCATTCGTGATGAGCATGTGGTGAGACTTGTGGTAGGAGTAACCAATGTCTTTCTTGATCATTCAGTAGATTGTCAACTTGTGACAGCCCATGTCAGCAATGATTTTGGTGTAGCTCTGGCTTCCATCATTGTTGACTGTCTTCTTGACGGCGGAGACAAACTCATTGGTCCTAACAGCCAAAGAACGTACGTTGTGGGCCTTTCATTTGGCAGTAAACTCGTCCTTGTTCTCACACACCTTCCACTTCCTCCAAATGTCCATGACCATGGTCCTCTTGAACCCAAACCAGGCTATCACTTCCACAGGCTTCTTCCCGACACAAAAAGAATCCACTACCACCCCTCTGAAAAAGGGTAGAAAGAAGTGTTAGTTGACAAAATGTCCGGTATCAGCATATACAGCTTTTGTTTCTATTGCCTATTTCGTTTTCTTGTCAAGTGTCAGATTTTGCTGCAGCACCCTGTATATGTTAATGAGATATATATATATATATATATATATATATATATATATATATATATATATATATATATATATATATATAGGTACTAGCATGAGATCGCTGGAAAATGACCATAGCACGATAAAAACGGCCTTAAAGTTGCCGAAAATAATTTTTATTTGTCTAAATTTTTGTTATTATAAAGAGAAAAGATCAAAGTATTCTTTTTTTTTTGTTTTTTTACTGGAAAATTGATCAGCCAAGTTAATTTTTCTATTTAAAATTCTGTCAAAAAGCAGTTACACTTTTTTCTTTTTCTTTTTTTTTTTTAAATTTATCTTTACAAAATTAGAAATTTAAAAGTTTATTTAATATATTTAAACACTACTTATTTTATGTGCTGAAAAATATCCTTTAAAGGAAGAGACGGTCATGTGTCACCGCTGTTAAGACCTGCTGTGTGCAGATAGATGCTTTCATCACATATTGATAGCTTTCGAAATAAGTTATTGTACAGATTGACAAAAGTGATATAATTTAGCTTTTTATTGAGCCAACTTATTTAACCGTTATTTTTAAGGAAAAATTTCAGCGCTCTAATTTTTTATTGTTTCCTAGCTTTCTACGTTTACGATGCTTTGTGAAAAGTTTTAAACTAAGACTGTTGAGAGTGAGAAAACTTTTTCATAAAAAAGGTGCATAAAACTAATTTAATTAGGTACCTTTCTTATGAAAAGTTAAGTGTACATAAAATATAAATAAAATTTAATATACATTTATTATATTTTATGGTATTATTTGTATTTCCACTCATTTTATTAATTTCAATATTTCATATGGAAAAATATATCTGAGATAATATAAAAATAAGACCATATAAATTTCATAATACTTTAGGTACCCTTATCATTTAAAATATTATACAATTTTTTTTGTCTTAACTTTTTTCAAAGTAATATGACTATTGAAAATGAATTTTTTTTTTTCTCATAATCATGTAATCATAGACTTATTTTATTTATTCATAGCTAAGTAAGAAGAGAGGTCTAGAAATGCAATGCAATTTGTATCAGGCTTTCATGAAACATTTGTGGCCCTGAAAAGGGCTCTTTTTTTTCTTCTTCTTTTTTCTTTTTTTTTTTTTACCCATAGCTGGGACCCTAACAGGTGCTACCACCAGAGTGGACCTGGGAACAGCAATTCTGAAGTGGTTCCACACTCCTCCCAAACTCCAACCTAATGATCAGAGTCCTTGCTGCCAGATGTAAGAGGATGGGGGTTAGCCATTGATGATAAGATCGTGCATGATGTAGTCGGTGGCCATTTCACATTTGTCCAGTTGATAGTCTTCATTTTCTTGTTCATAGAAAATGTTGTAATCTGGGTCAGAGAATTCAATGACCCATCCTACAAATATCTTATTTTATAGTATGGCCAATTATATCACCACTTAAGATTTTGTAAATGTCATCTAAAAAATCTTGGGAAAAGTCCAGGAATTCTGCCTTAATAGCAGAATTGGTGTGCTGTATATCTTTTAATCTTTTCTTTGACTTTGACTTTTTCTTTTTTATATATATATATATATATATATATATATATATATATGCTGTCTCGCACACCCTGTAAGATCTTTTTTGAGTCCTCCATATATATTATTTTTTTTTTCTTTTTAACTCGGCAATTACATCTTTAACTATTTGCATAGGTTTAATTGGATTTTCTGCAGATGTTAAATCCGTATAAAACTTATACATCCAAGGTCCGGACAACATCTTCCTCATGGTTCCCAGCACTTGTAGTTCGACTTCTGCTGCTTCCTCCATTATAAGTACTTTCAATTTCTCAACAATTTTTTTTTTTTTTTTTTTTTGGGAACAGACCAAGCACAAACTTTTTAAGTTTTTGGAAAATGGAGAAATACACAACACCTAATTGAAAAGTCATATGCAACCAGTTCCCCAGGAATCTTGCTATTTGAAACCCTTCTTGCTTGATGAAGTCCTTCATTGTCATCACATGGCTGTATTTGTCACTGAATCTTAGTGAATTCAATGCCATGATTATTTTCCATGCGATGTACTCACCAGAACGCTTGATTGTTTGCTCCTCCTCACAAGCTTGAAGCTCCTTCTTTACTCTGCTGGAAACGGCTTCTAATGGGTGTACATTGCAATTTAGTTCAATTAGGTGTGCCCCACTCTTTCTCCAGTAAAAAAAAACCGTCAAGGGGTTTTACTGGAGCCCAGTCTGTCAAACATTTTATTTTTGAGATAATTGATTTCTGGCGGCTGTCAACATTCAACCCAGATGATAGTGAATGTAAGGTTTTAATGGCAGTGATTTGGCTTCTGTAATCTTCTGCAGTCCCATCAGGAAAACATTCTATCAACACCAGATGAGAGGATGATGGTGTTGTGAACGTCGCACAGTTGACATGTATTCCATCTTGTGTTGTTGAATCAAAAAGCAAGCTGCAACTTTCTGATGCTAAAATATATTTTCAGATTTTTAGATCTGAAAAAAATCCAAGTTCAGTCATCATTCAGCAAACTGTGATTTCTGAGTTTATGCGAAATTTATGTTCTCGCATGACCATAATAAATTTCTGCAAAAGTTCATGCACATTCTTAGCAGCCACACCGCTCAACAGGCATAATGCATTTTCCTGGATGCCAAGTGTGTGGATCTTTCTTCTTTTTTTCTCTTTTTTTTTTTTTTTTCCAGCTTTATGGTCAACCTTTTCACTTGTTCTTTTAACAAAGTGATAGTTTTTTGCTGTCTGAAGATTCTCATTTTTTATTTTTTATTTTTTTCAATTAAAATTGGTGTCTCCTTTGTGGTTGTTGGCCAGTGTCTCACTAAAGACAAATTCACAAATTGAAAAAGTATTTTGAAATAGGTATAAAAAAATTTAAAAAAATAAAAAAAAAAACAAATGGTACTTTGTAAAAAATTTACAGTGAAAAGCCAGGTATAGCTATCTGTTTTTTAATGGAAAAAAAAAATTAATTGAAATAAGACTCGCTGAAAATGAATATAGAGAAAATTGAAATAAATTGCAACGAAATAGTCATAAAAATGAAATGGTACTTTTTAAAAAGTAAAAATGCTGCTACTGGATTATCACTTTAGGCTATGAATTTTTTGTTTTAAGTAAAACAAAACATCAAAAATTTCTCAGTGTTTCACACGAACAATGTATTGAAATGAAAAGGCTTTCTAACAGTGGAGGACATTTATACCAACGCAAACCACATGACAGACTATTGTTTTCATGATGCTTCTGGTCTTCTCTGTATATTTGAATTGAGCTATTTTTGGACACAAAAAACCATGTCATTAGATCTTTATCTATTTGCAGATTGCAACCAGCTTTATTTTATAATCTGTAATGATATTTATCTACTTAATAACACCATTGACTAAACTGTACATCATTTTCATGAATTTTAGAATATTTAACAACTTTAATGTAAAAAAATAAAATAAAATAATTTAAGAAATAACAAATAATTGTTGTAAAAATTTATTTTTTATCAAACGTTTCTTGCTTTCAGACAATATTATCCATATTCATAAAAACAAATAAAAGCAACTAAAAGCTTTGGAAATTAAATATCTTTGTTTTATTGAGTTTTTTATGTTACAATTCAGAGTTGATTTTAAGGTAGAAGGGTGTCAACTAAAAAAAAAAAATTGCTTTCCTCAAAGCCTTGTGCTTTTAACTAATTAATCAAAAATGTACAAATTTGAATTTCAAGAGTTTTCGTAAAATTACTTATGGGGGTGGGTAATAATATAAAAAAAAAATTTACCATGATTTTAAAAAAAATAAACATATTTATAATAATTTCCATCATTTATGAATAGTTTCTGAAAGTTTCTTTAAAATCCAACAATTATCTTTATTTTTGCAAGATTTTCAAAATTAATGACTGTCATTAAAAAAAAAAAAATGGGCCAAAAATCTGCCATGTTATTTACTAGGACTTTCGCTGATGAGGAGAAATAAGGTTTTTCAATCAAGTTAGAATGCTCTAATACAGACAGAAAAATTTTGAAAAATAATTAAAAATTACTTTCTTTCCTCTTAATAAAAACAAACATTTTGATGATAAAATTTTGTTTTCGTCAAGTTTAGGGTCGTTCTTATCCTGCTATGCTCATTTTCCAGTGATCTTATGCACATACCTATGTTAAGCATTTTAGATCTTTGATTAAGTAAGATATCTGGTTTGCTAAAAGTAGCTACGGCTAGCTTCTTCTCTATGCATAATAACCTATATTTATTACCAGCTTTATATTTTGAAACTTTTTTTTTTTTTAATTATTTCCCATTTTAAAATTGTGTCAATGCCTTCTTGTTTTATATTCCATGTATGGTTAGATAGGCTAGTGCTATGTCTATAACTTTCGTGTTTAAAGCTGCTTATGTGGTTATAGTACCGTTTTTAAAAAATACCTATATGTACTTTTTTGCTCTCGTCAATGCTAGGTCTGTTTCTATGTACTTCCACTTTATAAACTGCATTCTTGTTGGCACCTTCCCTTAATTGAGCAGGAGTCTTTATTTCTGCAGTTACATGTAAGGGGGTATTTTGCTTATTTCTAGTTTTTTAATGTTATATTTATTAATCAAATTAGTTATATTGGGCATGCAATTGTAGCTTAATTTGATTGAATTCCTATTGAAGATTTTGTATAAAACGTTGGATGGAGGAAATTCTTTTAATAGTTTTAAAAAAAAAAAATACCTTTCCTATTTTGGTTGTTACAGCTAAGTTGTATGGTGAGTTGAATCATAGTATTTTCCTAGTTCTGTTTTTCTTCCTACCATACATATTGGGAGAGTTATCAGTATTCACATATATTAATTTGGTTTCATGTCTTTCTTCTTTTCTTTTTTTTTTTTTCTTTTTTCTTTTTTTTTTTCTTTTTTCTTTTTTTTTTCTTTTTTCTTTTCTTTTCTTTTTTTCTTTTTTTTTTTTTTCTTTTTTCTTTTTTTCATAATTCTTTCCGTATCATAATTCTTTCCGTATCATAATTCTTTCCGTATCATAATTCTTTCCGTATCATAATTCTTTCCGTATCATAATTCTTTCCGTATCATAATTCTTTCCGTATCATAATTCTTTCCGTATCATAATTCTTTCCGTATCATAATTCTTTCCGTATCATAATTCTTTCCGTATCATAATTCTTTCCGTATCATAATTCTTTCCGTATCATAATTCTTTCCGTATCATAATTCTTTCCGTATCATAATTCTTTCCGTATCATAATTCTTTCCGTATCATAATTCTTTCCGTATCATAATTCTTTCCGTATCATAATTCTTTCCGTATCATAATTCTTTCCGTATCATAATTCTTTCCGTATCATAATTCTTTCCGTATCATAATTCTTTCCGTATCATAATTCTTTCCGTATCATAATTCTTTCCGTATCATAATTCTTTCCGTATCATAATTCTTTCCGTATCATAATTCTTTCCGTATCATAATTCTTTCCGTATCATAATCTTGTTTATTTTGGTTGAAAATACTAAAGTTGGATGAATTAGTGAATAATCTAAAACTAATTTCATTGAGGATTTGTTTTAAGATGTGTTTTGGGTGGTTGGAACCTACATCAATATAGCAGGGTTAATGGTTACTTTTCCTAATGGGGAAATGGTGCCATTACACAAGTCAAGTGTAACATCTAGATAATCTGATATTTTTAAGTTGGTTTGTACATCTAATTTGAATCTGAATTAAACATCCAGTGTAACTTGTTACAGATGATATCTCCTTTTCTAGGAATACAGTTATCGACAATGATTAAACCATCATCCCTGTATAGACCATGGTTACTGGGGTCAATAAGTTCATTTAGGTTATTTAATAATAGACATCCTACTAATTCAAACAATTCAGCCCCACCATAGGATTGTCAAAATTGCTGCTAGTACCTTTCTTGACCCATAATGCCTCATTATGGTATAGTAATGACTTGTGACAGGGCATAATAACTTCAATTTTATCTTTAGATATATATTCTTTAGTTAAACTCAATGCTTCTTTGACTTTTTTTTCTGTGATTGATGGGTAGAACTCTTTTATATCATATTTTATAAATGACCATTTTTATTGTAATTATTGAACCATTTAATGCAGCCAGTAGTACTGTGCCATTGATTGATATTTAAGGTTACTCTAAGTCTCACATATTTCTTGTAAGATAACTTTGATAATTCTCTTCATTTGCATTTTAGTTGGGTTAATTAATCTACATTCAGAGTTATGAAAGTTATTTTGTGGTCTTTTAATGTTATAAAACAGTTTTTAATGTTGAATTTTTCCACTTTACTTTCTAATTTAAATTTGATAGCTAATATGCTAGCTTCCTTATTACGGTGAGTTTCTAAAGTGAGTTTTTATAATGTTTAGTTACTGCTTTATGTAATATGCAATTATATTTGTTGGGACTCATTTTATATAAAGAACTAGATTTATCCACTTTAATGAATATTTTCTTACTATTCTTAATACTTCTGAGATTTTTTTTTAATTTGTTATATAATATTATTGGTATTATATTTTATCAACTTGAAAAGTCCAATTAAGTCAGATTCACAAGTGTCTAACTCCTTAATGTGTTTCGTTAGTTTTAAAACCATAAGATTCAGTGGTACCCTGGGGACTATTCTGGTTGTTATTTAGAAAAAAAAAATGCTTTCCATCTCATGTTGGAAGGATTCATGAAGGATTGAATCTTTTTTTAATATCATTAATTGGTATTGATGCTTGTTAGGTAGTGAAATGTTTTTAAACAAATTATTAATATTTACCTCTCCCATGACGTGTAACTTAAGAGTGTTCAATAGTTAACTAGAGCTAAAATTATGTTAATAACTATGCTTGGTTGGGAGATATATAAAGCATTTAGGGGAAACTTAGGTAGGTAGTTTCTGGCTCACTAGGATTTTTATATATGATTAGAGTTTTCATAAAAAATCTGGATCATTAAGCTGGGATTCCACTTCTGCGAGATATTTACTCTTGTCCATGATAGTCATTGAACTTCCCTTGTTGGCTTGTTTTATAATTTTGTCTTTGTTAGCTTGGAAGGATTTTTATGGCCAGCCATTCCTGTCTGGTGAAGTTGTTACTGTGCTTTAGGTGGAGGTTGTTTTGTATAAATTTGTCTAGGTGGTTCCTGACCCTTTTTGTGTACGAATCAATGTGGTTGCTGCATTTGTTGGGTGGACTCCAATGTATAAACTTGCATGATTTGGTGTATGTCTTGTCTTGGGTGGTGGAAGGTTCATGATTGGTGGTGGAAAAATATTCTCTTAATTTGATGTTGCGGAGAAAGTTATCTAAGTCATAACATAAATCTACAGGGTCAAGATTTGGGGGCTAGCAAAAAGAAAGTCCTTTTGATAATACTGTTTGTTCTTCAGTTGTTGGTTTGTTGTTGGATAAGTTAATGTAGTTGGTTTGTGGAGTGTCAGATTGGATATGTCTATGTAGAAGACAAAGAGGTTGGTTAATCTGGATAATGTTCTGTGTGTAGTTGAGTTTCAGGAACTGGTCATTGTTGATTAGATTGCAGATCTTGTTTTGTGTTAGGCATAATTTAAGATGTTTGTTGTATATGATTTGTAGGGTGTGAAACACTTCGGAAGAGTGGATGAATACTAGTGAAGTGTGTAGGATAGAGCCAGATCTTTTACAAAGATAGGAGAGTGACTATTGTCTGGAGTATGTTGCTTTAAGAGCAAGGTTGTGTAGTTGGGAAGAAGTGGAGTTGTAGATCTGTTGTGACTAAAATAATAAACCTATCTACATATACACTTACAAAGAGCGAAATCAAGCTATTAAAATTAGGCCTAAAATTCTGCCCTGCTTCGAAAAGCAATATAACAGACCTAAAAAAAAAAAAAAAAGTACTTAGAGAATTTGAAGACATTTGATAAGAATGAAAATCTTACAGATGAATCATTAGTAAAAATAAATCCAATTTCTTCCCAAACAAAAATAAAAATTTTTTTGAAAAACTCAACCTACAAAAAAAAAAAAAACATAACAACATAATTATAAAGTCTTTGTACTAAATATAAGGAATTCACTATTTGAAGGTCTAATTACACCTGTACTTAGTAACTTTTTAAATTCTGCTTGGGCAGAGTCTAAATTAAGTCCACAAAGCGAAGTATTTGTGGCGAAGTAGCACTTTTATATTTGCCTATGATTTCACTAATATATACTGTCATATACATGCCATTCACTATTACATTATCTACGGTTCCTATTATCATTTTTACTGCCACTTTTCTATGTTATGCTATCACTAATACATTTATTTTTACAGTCTACAACTAACTGAAATTGTTTCAGAAACCTAGCAATGGATTGGTAACATCAGCGATTACAAAAGTACATTGATAAGCATGCCTTAATGAAGGTATTCTTATTTCTAAATTTGCTTGACCATAGCATGTAATACAGTCACCACCAGCAGATGAAAAGTGAACTGGTGTCAGCTCTAAAATATACCAACAACAGCTGAACGAGGCAAAATGAAGACACTAGTGCCTGTATCTATTATAAAATCTATTTTTGTAGCTCCTATTCTAGCTGCTGGTGTTAGCAGCAAACCTGAGGGAGCTAACGCAGTTAGTCCTACTAGTTTTCCAAATCGCTATAGGTAGGGGATGAAGGTCATAAGTTTGGTAACATTCGTACATTATTCTTTCTCTTATGCAGCCATTTAAACCATGGTTTGCATGTACGAGCCTCATCTGCAAAATACAAATGAGCTCTGCAGACTGTTTTTGTTTCGTAGAAAAAGGACACAATCCTACAGGATTTGTACTGTTATGTTGCTTGTTCTTAGGTTCTATAGCCTGGCAGACTGATGCATTTCGAATTAGTGGCATCAAGTTATCTATCACATAGTCTACCTATGTCTGTTAAAGGCATTTCTGTGTGCTGCTATAACTGGGGCAATTTGTGGTGGAAAGACCCTAACAAATTTGTGGCGTACTATTTTGTCACATGCCCCAATCCTACTTGCAATGGCCGACATCTCCTGTAAATATGATGGACGACCAGGTAATGCAGTGGTCTTTTTTAATTTCTCCAACAGCACTGGCCTGGTCTTTTTTCATAAGCAGTCACAACTGATTCTTTGAGTTTTGTATAATTTCTTGATTCTAAAACGTGGGCTGGAATGTTTGTAACAACATTGGGAGGCATGGCACTAATTACAGAGTAAAATTTTCTATCATCAGTGGTCACTTGACTCAAATGAAATTGAGAATCAATTATAGTGAACTAACTGGCAACCCTGGTCTCCATAAATTGAGCAAGTTTGACACTAACTTGCTGCACCGCCATTTTTATAAATGGTATATAGATGGAGGTTGGGCTAATGCATACACAAAGGCCGAATTTACTGTCTATAGTGTCATTTTTTTATTATTGACTCCATGTGGTTACAGTTATTAAAGTGGATGGCTTTTGTCTTAGTCCTTTTGTGTTTTAAGAGTTCATATGTGGTCGTTGTTTTAGTTGAAAGGAATTCATTTGTTGAATTCGTTCTTTTTTTTTTTTTTGTACATTCTTTTGTGGTGATGAGTAGTTCGCATTTATGTGGATATTGTAGGTGTTCTTTGATCAAATATCAATTCAATCATTTGACATCGGGCTATGCACTAGGGCATACATCCTGTCAAACTCACAGCCGATGAATCTCCATCTATCGCATCTCAAACTGCCATATTGAAAAATATCCCACTTCTGGTGCGCACATTGGTTATTCTTTCTTATTTTTTAAATTTTATTTGACCTGACACATCTGTGTTTTCCATTTAGTTCATGGCGGGACATGTCATTGGTTGATTTTTGCATAACGTTCGCTGCCCCGCATAAACTATGTCTAAGTTCTGTCACTTACCAAGGACAGGAACAATAAAAGGAAAGGAAGTACGTGTATGAGAGAAGTGCCGTGGCGGTGTATAACTCAAATTGGCCATTTTAAGGTGCAAGTCTTGGACAAAAGAAGAAGCTGGCGATGTATCCACAGCCGGTGAAAAATATTGTCCGGGTAATGACAACGACGTACCAAAAACAAGTTCTGCTGGTGAGCACTTCAAATCGTCCTTAAAAATGTTTCACAGGGAAAGAAGGATGAGGGGTAGTTCGTCAACCCAGGTATCATTGTCAAGTTTCGTAGACAGGGAAAAAAAAGGAAAGTGTATATTTCAATAATGGTCTTAGTACTAACTAATCCTACCTACAAAGGTTTTGTATATTATTGTGGCTTGTTATTTTTGATGTTATTGAAAAATGCTACTTTTCTTTTAAGTAGGTTGTCCCACATCCAGAAATTCTCTTTTTGTATGCATCCTCTTGGATGTGTAATTTTTTGATATTTTCTAGGTATCCACGCTGAGTTTTGAAAAATTCCATCAGTGTTTCTGTGTTGCAGCTGTGTTCCCCAGTTTGTTGGGATGTAAATTGTAGAAGTATAGTGGGGTGGGGGGGTTGTTTTTTTAATTCTTCCTCCAGAAATTTGATTTTTGTTGGTAATTTTGTATAATTCAAGAAGTTCTCCCATGGTTTTCTTTTCTGTTCACAGCATTCTTTTGTTGTAGTTATACAGGGTGCGAGTGCTATTTGAGGACATTTTTAGTATGTTAAATAAACAGCAATATCTTAGTAAACAATGTATATATTTAACTGAAATTGACACAAATATCCTTCATGATACTTTATCTAATTATTCTATGAAACGAACTTTGGCTTCAATGACTGCTTTTATTCAGGCTCAAAACTGTCCACAAGCTGCAATTAAGTGGTCCCTATTCATTTTGGACATCACCTGGACAATGGCAGCCTTCATTGCAGCTATGGTACTATGAGGATGTCGATTAGTCTCCCTTTCAACGACGCTACACACATAATAGTCCATAGGATTTAAATCTGGTACTTGATGACTGTAGTGGCTACGACGACTACAGCTGCTGTGGAAAAGTTTTGTTGATGTGTTTTTGTTTTTTTTTGGGGGGGGGGGTTCTTAGACTAGTGCTTTGAATAGGTGAAGGTCACTGAAATCCGGGTTTTGTAGGAGTGTTTTGAGTAACCAGGAGTGGCCTAACTTATGGGTACAATAAACTCAATGACTCTCCACTCTGTATATTCTATTTAACATCACCCTCTTTTTTTCCTTCATCTACTCCACTGTAGAGGAAAAGCTTAAGTTGAAAAGAACAAGTTATATTTCCTCACAAACAAAATTCAACAAAGTGTTTTTTTTTTGTTTTTTTTTTTTACAACACAAGGAAATTAATTTTGTTAGTATAGAATGAAAAACTGTATGTGAATGCTTAATGTAAATTATTGATGTGTGCATGTGTAATTTCAGCAACCGTTTGAATATGTGCTGTATTACTACTATTGCTACAATTATGCTTTATAGATCTTGTATATTTTTTTGTATTGTAAATCATGCAAACTAGTTTATGAAAATACTTTAAAAGCGAGAATTAATTTGCTTAAATTCAATATTTGAGAATTCAGTATTGTTTAAATCACTGTTTATACTGAAGGCTGAACTTATTAATTTACATTATGCTATTTATCCGAAAAAATTGGATCACAGGAAGTTTAGTTAGATTTACTAAACTCAGAAGTTTTATTGGTTAATAAATGTATTTCCCAGTTTTTAATTTCTGTTTTTAGGAAGGAAAATATTAATCATGATCCTTCAAATTTTTGCAGCAAACAATGGGAATGTATTCTGATTTTTGAAAGCTTGATTGGCATTTGAAATAATGTCACTGATTAATAAACGTTAATGTGAAAATTTGAGCCTCTTTTTGCACAAAAATTAAGGTGATGTTTGTGTGTTCTTATTTTTGCACAGAATTGAGATTTTACTGATACTACTTAAATCTATTCAATTTTTCTACAATTTTTAACAGGGGTTTTACATATGCTTTTTAACCCTACTGTATCATTTTAATAAAATTGCTTTCCTAAGATGGTTACATTGTCACAAGAGCTCTGGAACTCCTATCTTTGTCAGAAGGACTCCTCCTGGGCCATCCAGGAAGTGGTTTTTAACAGCACCAGCACTGTTTACTGGCAAACTTCACCTTGCTTTGCTTTAAGTCTTTTTTTGCAGATTAGGAATATTGATGCAAGACTTTCACTTGCCGTGTATTAAGCATAGAGTGTGCGTTGAGTGCTGAAGTTTGTGCATTTGTTTAATTTATGCAGAGATGTGCCTGTTTTGTTATATTTAGTACAAATGTCACAATCCAAGAAGTTTTAATCTGAAAAGGCAAAGCCATTTCTCCATTTTTGTGAGCCACTGCTCAAGAAAAAAGCTGCTTTCTTTTGAAAGAAGATGAAAGTGATTGCAGATGTTCTGCTATTGACTCATCAGGCTCAGTAAAAGATAAGTACCATCAAAATGGATACTTCTTTCCTCAATGCATGTAAAAAAAAAAAAAAAAAAAAAAAAAAAATAATACCTTGTTTTAAGATATTTGCCAAAAATCAGGAAATTATCCAATTCACACAAAATTTTCAGGACTTAATGATTATGATTGCAGATTTTCTGCTATTGACTCATCAAGCTCAGTAAAGGATAAGTAACACCAAAATGAATACTTCTTTCTTCAATGAATGTAAAAAAAATAATACCTTGTTTTAAGATATTTGCCAAAAATCAGGAAATTATCTGGTTCAAACAAAATTTTCAGGACTTAATGATTATGAAGAGGATTTCAAATTTTCTGCTATTGACTCATCATGCTTGGTAAAAGATAGCTACCACCAAAATGGATTCATTTTTTTTCCACAATGAAAGCAACAAAAAAAAAATCTCCAACTAAACTCCTTTATTTGCTCTTGGTTCATGCCTTGAATCAATGATTGAAATTCTTTTCTTGCACTAATGAAGTCGGTCCCCCTGGGTTACAATGTAATTGACTCACAATGCTATTGATACAGGACATTATATAATTATCATTACAAATGTTCTGTGAAAATTTTACTAAATGTCCATAAATTTCTTTCATACACTTACAATGTAACCCCCTTTTCCTCAGGACATGCAGCCATACAATTTGGACCCCCTTTCTTTCATAGATATCTTCACCTTGGGATGGCTGTATAGTCGGTTTGGTTTCATACAGTTTTAAACTGCCCAAGAAATTGGTGCCAGTTAGGTTGTCAGTCTTCTAGAATTGCTGGCAAGTGTTCAGTTTCTTACTGACAAGAAAGGGAAGGGGTTGCCCTTCCTCTTGATTTAATAAGCCATGTTTTCTGAAGAAAAAGTTGTGCTCTTGTTGGAAGAAAGAAGGCTTGATCTTGGTTAAAAATGAGTTTTAATTATAATAAATAAAGATAGAATATTTACAAAAGTTTGATATATCTTAGCAACTTGGAACCAAAGTATGTGTTCTCAAACTTTTATCAGAGAATTGAACATTAAGTTAATTTCAGACAAATGTGAATTGCATATGTGTTGATCAAAGAATTTCTGATTGCAGAAAATAATATATACGTGTCAAATAATTTATTTTGGCTGTTTATTTGCATTTATAATTGTTTTACGAATATATTGTGAGCTTTAGACAATGCTTTTCTTTCAATACATGATTCTAAATCCATTTTTTTTTTACTGTGCAAATACTTGTTTCACCTCACTGTGTATTATGTGGTAAGGTTGTCTAGTCTTTCAGTGTGAATTGCTCTTGAACATATACAGATAAACAAAAAGTTCATAGCTTTTTATTTTATTTCTGGTGGTGTGTCAACCATCTTTTGGGTTTCATTACCCTTCTTCAACACCCTACATTTGAGGCAGCTGTAGATGAGGGATGACACTTCCCTACTACATCCCAGAATCCAAATGCCTTTGGAATGAATTTTGTTGATGATCATGACATCACCTTGATGGTGTCATTTTTTATGAATGCCTTTTATGATCAGTCATAAAACATGATGTCCCTTTGGCAGAATGGCTTGATGTTTCACTTACCCCCCACCATTAGTATCTGATCTCCATCAAGAAATGGGCTCAATTTATTTAACTTAGAGGACAGGTTTGGGTGAATTTCTTTCCATTGTTTCAGAGCCTTGATTTCTTTACTGAATACTTCTTCTCAAACTATGTGAATAAGTTTTTCAGCATCCTTTCTTTCTGTGAGAGTTGTGGATTCCTTGGAATCTTTGACTCTGTACACGCTTCAAGAATCATTTGAGTCTTGCTATTGCCGTTATCACTCTGTTCCAGTTTGAGAACTTCTGTTAACGAACTAACAGAGATATCTCTTCCTTTGCAAACCTGTACCTTCTTGATCTCTTTCATTAATTTCTCTTACCCTAACATCTTCTTCCTTAAGGACTTCCTTTTGCCATAGGAAACTCTGTCCAGTGAACCAAGTGGACTTTACAAATTCTTTCACACTGAGTTTATGAGAAGAATGATCTGCTGGATTTTGTTCTGACTCCATATATTTCCATTGTCTTGAACTTGTACTTGATCTGTTGAATTCAGTTGACCACAAACACATGGAGCTGTCTTGTATCATTGTTAATATAGACAAGAACCATCTTGGTATCAATCCAGTAATATTCTGGGATATCCTTCAATTCAAGCCCCCTTCAAAAAAAAAAAAAAAAAAAATCACCAATTCTTGTTGTCACACCTGCAGATGTGAGTTCTAATCTGAAAATGGTTGTCACCTTCACTGGTGCAACCCTTGATGTACCCATAACAAGTGTGCAGTGGATTTCTCCAGACACAGATGTTCTTAGGTATGAACTTCATACCCAAATATACTTTCATTTAAAAAGTGAAACCTACATTAAAGTCCTCGTCAGAGCAGCCAGTATATTTGAAAATTGCCTCTTTAAGGCTTGTTCTCTGGGATGGCCTCTAAAATGCCCGTTAAATCATCGACAATAGGAGGAGGTAATGTTGGTACTAGATGTGCAAATTTGGACTTCTGGAACATAATCTTTCATACAAAGAAAATCACCAAGTTGCAAGAACCAGTTCTTTATATTGTTCTTGTTTAAAAGTGGTAAAGGTGCCAAACTGATTCATCAGTTACCATCCTGCCTAGCCTGGTCAGGTCACTTTGAGGTCACCAAAGTTCCTTTAAGCAAACATGGCACTGATGAAACATACGTTCTACATCATACATAATGGCCACTCGCCCTTTTCGAAAATGATGCAATACTCCTACTGGTGGATTTATACTGGTTTTTAGTAAAATATTTCTCAATATTTTGTCTTCAATTGAATTTATGGTAAATTTGCAGATAATACCCTAGTGACCAGTTTTTAAAAAAATGCATTATTCCTGGTGTAAAAAAGCTTGACTATTACAAAAATAGCAATAAAAATTGAGGAAACTCCCATTTCAAAGATATTGCCAATCTTAGTTGGGTTTCGGGTAGAGCCTGGCTGCCTCAGTCTGTGAAGGCGCTCAGTATGGTGAGGGATTGATTCAGGGACATAAATCAAGCCGCATGCAGTTTTTATTCCTGGTCAAATAACAAGCTCTTTTAAACTCCTCCCAGCTTTTCAACTGTTTGCATAAGAATATTCTGGTGTTCCAGGTCAACAAAATGTTCGCTGTGGTTGGTTTGATGGGGCATATGCCCATAGTCTGCTATTTGCATTTATACCAACCAGTAGTCGTTATAAGTAACAGATCCTGGTCGGATGTGACAGATTATTAGGGGAATAAGTGTACTGCATCCCTGGACTCTCCTTCATCACAGTCAGCAGTTAATGGCACAATAAACGTCGTCTTGGAAATCCATTCGATACCACCAAAGAGCCAGACTGTTTTCACTCTGCATCCCCAGTTATATCAGGTGATAACGCTTTCGTTGATTTCAACCTCAACACCTGGTCCGCCCAACTTATCCAGCACATGTTAGAGCCCAAATCTGGACACCTCACTGCAGAAAGAGCACCAATCAGTTGAGGTGTGCTCAGCAATTCTGAGGTCTTCAAACATAATCCAGTGACTACATGTTGGATCAAGGACATGATTCACAAATAACATTAGACAGAGGTAGACAGACCCGTTCCAAAAGTTTTCTTTCTGTCAGAAAATAGAGAAGTAACATTCTTCTCACGATGTCCAGTCAACAGTATTCTTGCAACACCATGTGTTTCAGGTGGCATGCTGATAGCAAGGTGAGTAGCATTCAGGGCATTGAACAGAATGCAGCAGTACTCCTTGGTGGCAGAAAAATTGTACTGATGCCTCTTCATCTAGTCAGAAATGTTGAATTGCCTCATAGAGATTGGTGGAACAATTTGTACAGTTCGTCATTCCTAAAAACGTGCATCACGGGGCCCTTCCTTGAGGACATTGTGGCGAATATGCTCATCAGTGAGTGCCTCTACATACAAATCGGCCAACTGGACCTGCATTACTGCATTATCTTTCACATTTTCCAGAAAGGCTAATGTGGCCAGCTTCTCCACTCGTGTCCCTAATTCTCCTGGGGTTTCATTCCTAAGTTGTACCAGCTTCAGGAGGGCCCTCATGGCCTCTATTACCTTTCCCTTGTTGGCAAACTCCTGAGTCAATAGATCCTCCAGCCATTCCCATGTTAATTGGGGGTCCTCTGCCAAGAGTCCTTTTATAAACTTTGACGCCTTTCCTTTCGTGGCCTTATATGCTAGGTACAAGGTCTCTGTCTGAGAGACCTTAAACTGTGTGACTCTTATCTATTGTTGCCAACCATTCTCTCAACTCAGTATTTTCACCAAATGCTGGAATCTTAGGTCTGCCTAACAATCTTCTTAGGTCTATGGGTAACTGTTGTTCTACCCCCTCTTCCTCTATGTCTACCCTATCCAAATCGTGGTCAGACATTTTTTTAACAATCAAAAAATAATAAAGAGCAACAACAATCAAAAAAAATTTGGGAGAAAAAAAACGAGAAGTGTCCTACCTGTCTGTTGGTCTTTGGGTCGTTCTTCTTTGCTGTCTGTTGGTCTTCAGGTTGTTGATCGGAGAGAGAAAAAATCTAGAGCATTTGGAACCATATAGTTGAAAATAACAAGTCCTTTGGTTCTCGCTCTTTTTTGTCTTCATTGGTCAAGTTGAGATGCTGTGTGACGTCCTGGATTTAACATCCTTTGGTTCACAGCACCAAAGTCGTCGTTGCTACCCAGCATGATCCTTTGGTCAGGGTACCAAATGGGATGGTCCGTCAGTTCTAACAATACAACCATGTAACAGCTTTACACCAGATGCAACCAATTTGCCACCAGCTGTCATTCTCAACTCGCTTCCTATGACTGGTTTCCAAAGTAACTACTTTGATCTTAATCGTAACCTAAACACATTGTGATTTTGATCCTAGGCAGATGAGATCAGTCACAGGGGCCGCTGATGCAAGGTGAGTCTAAACTGGAGGCGGTGTTGCACATATAAAAAGAAAATGAATTAAAACCAAAAGGGTTCAGGTATGTTTAAGAAAGCAAATCTACTTTATCAGTCCCATATGTACAAAAGTGAATTTTTTTTCCAACCGTCATCTTCTGAGAGTGACACTTTATACTACTAGGCAAGTTCTGGTTTTCTAAATTAATTTGGTTTAGCTTTTCCATGTTGACTTTTGTTCTTCAGTGTAACTTGCTATTGGTAGGAAGGCGAAGTCAGAGGTTCTTGTGTCAGCAGGAATCATGGAATCTTTCAGCCAACTCTGTGACTCTTAGCTCTCTCTTAGCTCTGAGTCTACTCTAACTGGCAAACTACCCAAGGGCAATTGCTTATATTGACTTCAACCAAAACCTGGTGTGGGACAAGACACTACCTGGGGTTAGCAGTGAATCCCTGATTTCCAACAAGGGTCCATTGTTGTCTGGGCCAGGAAAATTAATTACTTCCTATTTCTGGGGAGATCCCCTTGTCCATGAGGAGAGGTCACAGGATATCGATCCACCTAAACTCTGTCTTGCTCAGATCAGTACAGCATACCAATTCCTCTCATTGGGCATTGGTAACCTCTCTGTCCTTCTCAATGTTTTACCTTTGCTTGTCACTACTGCTGCCACTTGACCAATGGCTTCTCTGTCATGTTGGGATGGCTAAACTTACTTCATTAATTAACTTTTCCCTGACCTGCCCAGTAAAATTTTCATGTCTACCCAAGTGTATTTTGAGACCTGCTGTTCATTTCTGTACACACTGACAAAAACTTGACTTTTTAAACAAATGTTTTGTGAATGTTACTCTTCATGGTCAAAGCTGTGATTAAGTACCAAGTTTTCAGGCTTTGCGTTATGTTATTTATTGAGTTACCATGATGTATTCATTTCATATCCATTTTGGAGGACATTAACTGAGAAAAGTAAAGTTTTCTTGGCCAGAACAAGTAATTCTTGATGATAGATGTTTTATAATGACGTCTTTAAGGGTGGGCTTAAGTTTGTCCAGAGGAATACACTGCTACCTGTTACTTACTATGAAATATTTCTAGTGTTTTGCATGGACTCTTATAGGCTGGCTGTAAAACGTTGTTTGCTTGTTTTGTCCCTGGCCAGTACATACACATTCGATTAATGACTGTCTTGCATATGTAATAATTGATGAGGCTGTCTTGGTAGAGTAGATGACCTTCATGTCATCTTTTGCCAAAATTGATCCACAAATGTCTAATTTTTATGACAAATTGGCCAGATGACGAATGTTATTCAGTAAGCAAATTCCATGGACAGCAGTTCTCATACCTAACTAATGTTGTTTTAGCCAATGAATATGGTCCTAATTAGTTTTCAAAGAAATCTTTAATAAATGGCACAATTGTTCAAGAGTGAATTGTTGTTGTTTGTATTTTCATCTACCCAAGTTAGTTTTCGGAATGTTCACTTCTATAACACTCATTTGACACCAAACCAATGGTCGACTTTCAGGAAATCTTTTATCTTAAAATTTTATTTCGCTATGTCTGATGACGTCCATTATATTTCCTAAGTTATTCTGCAAAACCATCAGCTGGTATCACATGAGATAAATAACTCAACAGTTAAGCTAATAATCAAATTCTCTGTCTAATTTTAATTTAACAATTATTTCTGCTACATTTTTTTTTAAATACCATAAACGCACCAGCCTTGTTACTTTGGCAGTTTTACATGGAATGTTGGCAAATTTTTTGCTTTTAGACAAAAGCTCCAGAGTTTTTCTAATTTGAGATCTTTTCATAAGACGAGGTTCATAATTTGCTCTTTCACTAGCTTTACCAATTGACTGTAGATGACCAAAATCTTCATCGTTGCAGTCTGATGGCTTAACTGCAAATGACTGAAAATTTTGCAACAGTTATAATTACATTTTTTTTTTTCTCTCTGACTCCTCTCCTGATTGCTCTGCAGTGAATATAGTCCCCAGTTGTGATTTTTCTTATTTACCGAATTAAATGATTCTACAGGTCATTCAACAGCCTTCTGTGTCATTGAAGATGAGCTTGATGTAACTCTCCTGCATCTAATTCATTTCCAGCAAATTGACTACTGTAGATGCAAAATTAAAATGACCTGTAGGATCATGTAAGTAAAATTAAAACCAGGGATTTACATTTACTGACAAAAAAGTTTAAGGGCATGAATACAGGGCTCGCATTTAAATTTACAGTGTGTGTATAAGGTATTTGAGGACAAATTTATATTTAGAGAAAAACATATATAACTTGATTATTGAAAAATGTTTTTTATAAGCTGGGATTTTGGCTTTTTAGCCATATGCCTATATGGTTAATGAAATTGGGTCAGTTGGGCAGAGCCCATTCTAGGTGCCTGCGTCACATACATACACACACACACACATATATATAATGAGACAAGAAAAGACAGATTTAGTATTGCCTTCACACCCCATTTTATTAGCAGAGGTTTATAATTTCCAAACAAAGTTGTTCAGCCATCAATGTCCCAACCACCACTCATCCACAAAATATTCAGTAGTAGTTGTATTAAAAGAAAGTATAACTAAACAGGGTTGTTTTGTTTTTGTTTTTTTTTTCTGTAATATGATCTATAAACATGATTCTTTCTACTTGCAACAACACACTCTTTAAGATTTAATAAAGAAATTTATTCATACAAATACAGGAAGTGAAAAATCACTGATTTAATAAAGAAATTTATTCATACAAATACAGGAAGTGAAAATCTTTGAGACTGCTTATTTCCTCAAGAAAATCTTTGCCACAAATTTTAACTTTTGATACTTGCATCACTAGTTTTTCATCCATTAAGTCTATAATCATTTACCCTTTTGTCTAGTTTATTTTACTGTTAAAAATAGTTGTGGTTGCAATTTTTTTTTTTTTTTTTTTTTTCCCCATGATCTTTTCATCTATGTTAAATATGTGCAATGTGAGTTTAGAAATACATGTGTAATATGGCCACAGCCACATCATCAATGATGTGGCCTTGGGATCCTTGGGAGTTTTGGGTTTATCTGACATCAGGCTCCTTCACTCAGGTTAATACCCTGCTGGTGATCAAATACGAACATATGACAACACTACAATCTGTGCGAAAATATCAATCACTGAATGCAAATAACTTTAAAAGAAACCTGAAAGTCTTCAAATCAGCTTACCTCCAATCAAATTCTTCCACAGGCAAACCACCCCCATTAGAATGGGAGAATCCAAAATTCAGGTTTCCCCAATCCATAAATGGAGCATATGAGCCCACAGGCAAATTTTGATGCACAGAATGATCAAATGGTAAATTCTCTCAATCTTAAAAAAAAAAAAAAGCTACTTGTATCTCTCATATATATATATATATATATATATATCTTTATTGTAGATAACATTTTTGTTGGTATTTTGAATATTAAACATTGTACAAAAGCGATTCTAGGTAGGTAAGTGTGCAGCAAAAACTTCAATCGTATTGATAAGCTACATACATTATGTTAGGTATTTTAAAGTGTTTTCAACTGTCATACTTTATAGCAGGTGTGCAAAAATGTCAATTTATGGTACTGAAACAAGTTCTTTATATTACCATTTATAATAATGAAGCATGTGACTGAAGAATTAAAGCAAAATATATTGAAAAAAAACGATTGGATTGCCGGTGATGTACTTTATTTGTCTATGTACATCAGTCAATCTTTTGTCTACAGAAGCTGTTAGCTGACTAAATTTGTGATGTTATGGTACCAGCAACAGTTTTGATCTTTTCCCACAGTGCATCTTTTGATTAAAACTGTACACCTTCTTCATAAACTTTTCTCTTCAAGATTGACTAGACCTTCTCAATAGTGTCACGGTCAGAACTCGGAGGCCAAATAAGTGTTTATCCTTCGAATGCCAAAGTTGTGAGGTACAAAATTGTAGCCTTGGCTGAATGCAATGGAGCATTGTCATGCATAAAAATCAGCCATTTATATAAGAGTGGCAAATTATCCAACCATACTGAAAAGTTCTCCAGAAATGTAGTGTAAGAATTGCTGGTGAGTGTGACACCTTCTGGCACTTAAAAAGGTCTGACAAGTTTGTTTCCTATGATGCCAGCCCAAAACATAACACCACCACCTCCTTGTTGACATTGAATGCAATGCAGGCAAGAGGCACAAAGTGGTACCCAAGCTTTGGCCCATATATCAGGGTCATCTAGTGTAACTCTGACCTCATCCATGAAGAGGACATCTTGGGAATTGGTCTTCATATATCTCTGTGCCCAAGCAATATGCTTCTCTTTGTGGGTCTTGTTTAGGGTAGTTCAGGCAATGTCTCCCTTTAAGAATCCTGCACTGGGTGCTTCTAGACAAAGGAGCAGCCCCAACATGTTCAAATATGGCAGCACTTGTGCTACTGAGGTCTTTTCTCATTTGTCTATGTATTTTTTTTTTTTATGTCAAGCTGGGATACACTATTTTCTAATTCCTTTATCATGTCTTGATTTGGCTATAGGGTTTTCCACATATGACTTCAATGTTCTTATCTCCTGACCAAGCTATTTGGCTAATTGACCCAAAGATAAGCCTTCTGCAAGACCTAAAACAATCTGTGGCTTTTCTGTAACTGCCAGACATTGTTTCAGTGACATTCTTGTACACCTGCAATAAAGCATGGCACAGTTAAAAAAAACACAACATATGTAGCTTATCAATATGATTAAAAATTTTCACTGTATACTTACCTACTTAGACTCTTTCAGTGTACTAAGTTTTACTTCTGTACAATGTTTAATATTCAAAATAACAAAAATGTCACACACACACACCCTTTTTTTTTCTTTTTTTTTTTTTTTTTTTTTTTTAAGGAAGAAATCTGTATTAGGGAGAAAAATACTTTCATACTTAATATTGAATGGTTATCAATTAAGCCTTGGATATTCCAAAAGGAAAAACAAAACATAACTCAGACAGCTTTTGAAACACCTATCAGTCTAAATAGGATTATCCTGAATGTGATTCATTTTTCTTTGCCTCCCTCAAAAAGTGAAAATATACACACATGCACACAGCTTGTTTGGTAAGTTATGAGGTGGGGTGTTAAATTTTTCGTCCAAGAAGTATTTTCAAAACAAAAATCTGATTTCTTTTATTCACTTTAAAAATTTGTCATGGTTCAAATTATTTTCTTTTTTTTTTTTTTACCTGAACTTCTAATCTAATGTAATAAAAATAACTTTAGCACATTTGTTTTGTTTTTGTTTTGTTTTTGTTTTGTTTTTTTGGTTTTTTTTCCCCCCCCCCACACACACACACACTTACCTTTAATAAGTTGTGTGGTGAAAAGAAAAATATTAATGAAAAACTGACTACTTAATTTCACCAAACCATGTAACTAACACACACACACACACCTACTAATCCTATAATTTTTTTCTTTACCTCTGCAGCAGTTTATTCACTCTTTTGTGTGAAAGAGAATTGGGTCATTCCATGTCAAGACACAAGCCAAAAGTCGAAATCTGCACCCACCGACTCCGAATTACTTGGGATTTGGCACAAATGTTCCCCTTCATGAGTTAGGAAAGTGTACCAAATTATTTTGTGCTAGACTTTACCGTTCCAATTTTAAGGGGGTGGGGTGTATAATTTTCCTATTTTGTCTCTAAATTAAGGCTGCGCAACGTCACCGAATTTCAGTGTTTTTTAAAAATTAAAGAAAAATACTTCCATACCTTCAGTATTTCTGAAGTTTTGTATGTAGGGCAAATAAGTGTAGAATCCAAATATTTAACTATTTCAAGCCTACACTTGATAGAAAATTTTATTTTGCTCACCCAAATACATGACCCCAAAATCAACAACTTTTCACCTATGTAGCTTACAGTCAGTCTATCGAAAATACGTACTCTTCAATTTTTCATATTTCTTGCCTAACATCTACAATGCCTGCACAAGTTCAAAAAAATGTTGTGAGGGTTTTAAGTCTACTTTAGAAGATATGACCCTGCCAAGTTTAGAGTGTTTTCCTATGTATGTGCAGGATTCCAAGATTGATTATAATTAAAGACAATCATCCTAATGCTCCATGACCTAAAATGTTGATATTGTGCTAAGTAACTTCTTAAACTATTCAGTAAAATTGTTTTAATTTAAAAAAAAAATAATAATTTAAATATATTTTTCAGATATTACTTTTTGTACAGATAGATTGTCTTTAAAAAGCAGTAAACATTGCCTCCTGTATGATAATCAACAGTGCATAGAAAATTTGTAAATGACACTTAACAAATGAAGTTAAAAGAAATTCTTTCTGTTTGTTTCTTTTAATTTTATTTTGGTAAATTATTTTCATGAAACAAAAAAAAACATTTGATTTTTTTCATTCTCAAAAAAGTCATAAGATAAATGTGAATCTTTAAAATATAATATTTGTAGTTGGCACTTAACATTTATATAGTTGAAGGAAATGCTTTCATTACTTTTTTTAAATTTTTACTTTTTAAATAATTTTTCAAAATATTTGATTTTGTTTTAATCGGAATAAAATTGAATATAAAAGTTTTAAAAAGATTACATTTAAACTACTGGCCCTGAATCATCTGTCACTTATTCATTATCCAAGGAGACAGGTGGTATTTTTCTAATTACTTGGATTTTTTACTTGCACACTGGATTTGAAGTACAGTAGTTTCTTATTTCAGTTAAAGATGAATTGTTCTATTTGTACTGAGCTAACAGTTGAAACATGTCATGGTTTATTCAATGATAAGCAGGTTGGATTGATTTCAGTTGGATACAAAGCTTATTGCCTATAGAACAGAACTTGATGAGGATAAAATACAGATTTTCAAGTAATTTGGTGTCGGTGGGTGTAATGCCCTGGTGAATTGACATGGAATGACCCAATTGTCAAACTCTCTTTCAGCGTCTTGCTTTCAACTTTGATCTTCAAAAATTTAAATGTCAATCATTATCTTGTCTTAATTCCTGTTCTCTCTCTCTCTCTCTCCCCCCCTTGTGGCCTTATTGACTTAAGGTAATTTTTTTTTTTTTTTTTTAAGTACAGGGAAGTGGATAAAGGACTTAGTCAGATTTTTGGGAAGTAATCTGGGCTGATGACTTTTCAGCACCCTTCATAGATTGTTAGATATGTTTGAGTCCATGTGATAGACATAGACCTCAATTTTTTTTTTTTTTCTTTAACTTGTTGATCCCCAAGATTTCCCTATTTCAGAGCTGCCTAACAGAACAAAGCACCATAAATCACTGATACAAAGTTGCACATGTGAACTAATACTAATATACAAGATAGTATAATTGTTTATGGTGATTACACACAATCATTGTATTGACAAATTATTACTGTGGGTTCAACAGGTTATTCATGGATATTGATTGTAATTTCAGATTAAAAGCATTTCATTTTGCCTTGGACTTTTTATAATAAAAAGAAACAAAGATGATCATAAAATTTTAATTTCTTTTCCTTTTAAATTATAAACTTATTAGCTAAATGGAACATTGCTTTTGAGATATTGTGTTATCTTTCCAAAGTACCATGTCATTTTAGAAAAATGGAAGTTTGGTGCTTCAAAGTGCTTGGGAGACTTTGGCTCTGTAGAATCCAGAATAAGTAAGTATTCAAATTATTGAACAGTGGTCATTTCATTTAATTTTTCTGAGAAAGTTGAAACTACCTTAAGTTTGTACTGCATGCTTTCAGATTGACTATTGAAGCTATCAATGTGTCACTATCAGTTATCATTAAAGCCTTCTTTCTTGATGTGAACAGTATCTATTAATTTATCAAGCATTTTTAATTGATTTCATGTAAATTCTTTTCAGTAATTATCTTAAAGTTGTCTGAATTTTTTATTACAAAAGTACCCATATTTATAAGATATATTTGTTTGCTTTAATTTCATATTATTTACTTTGCATTTTTACATGTAATTTTGATAAATTTATATATATATATATATACATGGAAAAATTTAAACTTTACATATATCTCAGACATTTAAAACATTGGAAAAGTTTTACCTATTAAAAAAAATTAAATGGCCATAAACAAATGGCAGAAGTGCCCAACAAACAGAATTGACAAAGTTTGCAATAAACAAGAAAAATAGAAAAATTATATATGCAATGCAAATTAACAATAAGGCAAAATAGTAAATGAGCAACCAAACAGGTGTTTATACTGACTTACCAAATGTCAGACTATTTTCATAACATCAATGCACAGTGGCACCACCTACCATATCTTTATATATTGCTACCCATGACTTTTGGCACATTGATGTGTGTAATCATTTTGTGTATGTGCAGATCATTAAATCTACTGCCTGACGTCATTTTTGGCTATTAATTTCTGTCTGAAATATTCACTATATCCTTGATGAATTTTTATCACTGAATTAAGAGCATTGATAAGAAAGATTGTTAAATAATTTTATTTTTTTTTTATTTTAAACAGTTTTCATTATGAACTT
The DNA here is from genome assembly GCA_964036315.1 of Acanthosepion esculentum. Taxonomy (NCBI): domain Eukaryota; kingdom Metazoa; phylum Mollusca; class Cephalopoda; order Sepiida; family Sepiidae; genus Acanthosepion; species Acanthosepion esculentum. Next base: position 33,863,293 of record OZ038506.1, read on the forward strand.
CTTGTTTTCTTGCATATTCTAATATTGAACATAAAACTTTTTCTTTATTCTTCTCTCTCTTCAGCTGCAACAAATCGAAATCTTTTTAGTGGCATATAAAACTCTATTGTCTTTGAAGTCCTTGGATGCAGAATTGAGACGTTGGGAAACATGAATTTGTCAGCAAGAGGAAACAATAGAACTTCTTTTATGATGCTGAAAAAGTAAACATTTTTAATGTGTAGAGATGTTTAAAATACCAACTGGTATTTCGGCAATTGATCTTGATAAGAATTTGATCCCGCTTTGTGTATTTCAGTCTCACAGAAATGTAAATGTATTAGGTAGCAATAACCTTATCCTTTTTTCAAAGAATTGCTTACAGACGGAATCTCGGACAAATTCTTGGAACTTTTCACTTTGTTGAAATAAACATTTTTTTTATTGATAGTATCTTTTGAGTTACATTTCCATGGATGTTTTGCATGCTCCTGCTCTTTACAGTATACTTTTCGTTTGGAAATCAAAGAAACTTCACTTCTCAGTTGAGGTTACTTCTCTCTCTCTCTTTCTCCCAATTCTTATTTCCAGCTATCAACAGTAAAATAGGTATATGGCCAAATGTTGAAACATTGGTTCCTATATGATCATTAAGTTAAGCCTGGTCAGTACCTAGATGGGTGACTACTTGGGAATACCAGGTGCTGCAAGCTTGGATGTGAAGATTGTGTAATGGGTAAGTGCTTGGAATTGTTAATTGGATAGCCAAGTTCTAATTCTAGTCAGGTTCATTATATTCACTTACATGCAGCTACCCTTGGAAAAGGTATGAATCCACTTCTTCCCTAGCTATGGATTAATTAGTAAGACTTGTATAGCTAAAATTCTCAAAAAAAAAAAAGAATTCTTACAATCTAAAATTTTCTGATTTTAGATAACTTACAAAGTGTTGATAAGCTGTAGAAAAGAAATCAAATCAACAGTAAAATACACATTTTGTTAATGACAAAGTTTATTTCTTTTAACCAGATCTGTCACTTTTAATTCATTCACAGGTTTCAATGTACCTAGCATTGATTGGAATTAGTTGATGCCTACATCTTGTCAAATAAAAATTAAAAAAAAAGTAAATCTTACAATGTTTAAGGCATGGTTTGTTTTTTCATGTATCCTTTAAACTGAGATTAAGGATTCTTTCTTTTTCTCTGAGCAGAAGATATAATCCTCCCCCAACATGGCTCTCATTTTGTTGATCTGTCGTTCATGTCTCCAGCACTACCGAAAATGTTCTTGGTTGTGTTTTTTTATGTTCACAATCATCTCATTTTGACATCAAGCTGGGAAGTAACCAGATTTTAAGGAGATTTCAATCCATGGTAATTATGATTCCATGGTAATTTTAGGCGTTAAATTTTTACAGATGTGCTAACTTCTTTATCTCTGTTGAAAACCAATTTCACAGCACAAACAAAATCTGTTGATAACTAACAAGTTCAATGAAAACAAATTGAAGAATTTAAAAGTACACAAAAAGTAAAGAATTAGTAATATTATGTGTAACAATATGACTTCTCACACATCTTTAGAAGATAAGGAAACAAATTCCTTCCTTTTTAAGTCCACTTAGTTATGAGTTTTGTAGGAATTTTATTTCCAGTCCATCTTTGAATAAACTTAACTGTCAGTGTTTTGTGGAAGTTGTCTACAGCTGTCTTTGAATTGGTAAACATAAAAATTTTATCAATGATTTTAGATGGTCATAAAAATAGTCATTTGAAGATTTGATCACCTATATGGTTTTGGGGTGATCTGAACACTTCTGGATGGGGAGGTGGAAACCCCAGGATTATCCCTATAAGCAGAGAGAGGCAGGAAGTTGTGGGGAAAGTGAGTCCAGCCATGTGAGAAGTAGGTGATCAGATCAAAGACCAGTGAAGTTAGGGAGAAAGCTGGCTATCTTTCCCTTCAGCTGAACTGCTAAGTGAGAAATTGTATTGTTGTGAACTCCCAACAAGTCTTTAAAAACATTTGTCATCACTAGTATTATTGTTGAAAGCGATCACAACCTGTGCACATAGTGAGTTGGGTTTATATGCAAATACACTCAACGTTGGATGTTATCACAGGTACAGTGGGCGATCAGAGAATGTTGTCACAATTCTTCCACGAATAGCAACACATATTTAGCCTGGTTGACTAATCTTTCAGAGTAAAAATTATTCTAGCAGTAACTTGTAATAATTTGAGAAACCTTGGTCCTGGCACTGTATTCTTGTCTATCTGGGCTTGTGTCTGTGTTCGCTGGTAGCAGCAGGAAGAAGAGCGGCTTACAGAGACTTAGCTTGTGTCATCCTGTCTATCTCTCTGGCTTTGGCTCATCTCATTTGTATAAGGAAATTGGCACACCTGACTTTGATTTATTGCATGTTTTTCCATAAGGTATTTATGACCTTACTTTGTCCAATAACGGATGGCCCTCTTTGGAATGCATTTAAGCCAAACACCTGGTCTAAATTTTGGTAATAATATGAATAGTTTTTAATAATAATTTTGGAAATTTTAGAAGACCATAAATCTTTGTCATATTGACCACGAGTCAATTCAGTAGGTTGGAGATTTTAGTGATTTCTACTTGGTTTATTTCAGATTCCTAGAGCCTTCTTCAAAATCATTTTATGGCTCATAATTATTATTTTTAATCCACCCACCCATCCATTCTTTCTTTCCTTATTCTCATCAACATTAGTTTTCCAGAGTTTTTTTTTTTTTTTTTTTTTTTTCAATGTTTAATCTTAGTTTGCTGCTGTAAGTCATCATTAGGTATTCTCATACAGTAACCAGTTATCTAACCCTGTTAGACCCTTGAAGCAGCATGAAGGTAAATTTAGGTTATGCTGAAGGATGCAAATAAAATTTTTAAGATCTTGCCTGTTGGCCAGTTACACACCTAAGTAACTCGAGCATTTGAAATAATTCACATGTTGAAGGCGAACCCATTCCTGCACAGAATTATTTTTAGTGTTACCAATTGGTCCCGTACTCCATATATGGTGAAGATGTCTCCATACTTGTTATATGTAATGCAGCGACTGAAGAGGTTGCCAAAGAAATCTGATTGTATGTGGCACTGACAGAATCACAATAAATATATTGGTTTGTGATTGGGTTTGTGGAGATATTGTCTTCTCATGCTGACCTCTTCAATTGAACATATGGGCCATGCAAGATATTTGATGTCTGGTTCAATTCCAACATTCAGCTGGAGAAGAATTGATTGGAGAGTATGAAGATGGTTGAAACCACAATTAATCTGTGGTTTCAAATGAATCTTTCCTTCAAGTTGAGGTCTGAGATGCACTTATTATCCTCATCTTTTATCAACTGACTAATTCAACTCCTGTATATTAAAATAACTGTGCTAGAGAAAGCTCTGTTGAAATTAGTTTGGGGTCCCAGGGATCCCATTCTGTGTCACAAGGTCTGTTGCTGTCTTCCTTCCCAAGGCAATCTAAGAATGCAAAAGATCTGATGGCATACTTTACAATTACATTCCTAGGATGACAATCAAAGCCTTCCTGGTTTTGAGACGTGTGCACTTGGGTGAAGAGGAAGCTCACCATTTGCCTTGAAATTGAAGTGAAGCCTGGGTTCTCTGATACCTGGATTTTGTCAAGAAAGTTATGATATCAAGTACTAGAAATGGGGCCATGTTTAAGGAGCTTGGTTACATGGTTGTACAGACTATGATACACATACTTCAGGGAAAATTTTTTATCTTGAAAGTCTGTACTTTGTATGATGCAGATTCTGACTTCAGTGACATGAATGAAAGAATTCCTTAGTGATTCCCACCATCTGATCACGGATTTTAAACATTAGCTTACGGTTACAATCGAGTTAGAAATAAAGGAAAAAAATGTTGTCCTCATCAGACTTTGTCAAAGAGTAAATATGACTTGAATCGGTATATTCAATAATTTGCCCAAAAAAAACAGCATAGTTTGAGGGGGGGGGCAAACTTTATAAAAACAAAGTTTTATCAAAATGTTTTACTATTAAGAGAAAAGATCAGAGTATTTTTTTAATTGTTTCTAGCACGTTCAAAATTTTAGTTTTTTTTTTTTTTTTTTTTTACATCAGTGGTCACCATAATATTTAGCATTAGATTTTTTTAGCAATTTTTTCAGTTGAAAAACATTTGGAAGTTCTTGTAAAAATCAAAATGATTGTCAGATTTTAATGAAACTTTCAGAACTTATCCAAAAATGGATGAAATTATTTTAGAAATGTTTCTTTTAAAATCTGTTAAAAAACACACATACACCTAATTTTTATGAAAATTCAAAAATTTGACTTTGTATTCTGATTATTTTAAAAAACAGTTTCTTTTGTTTTGTTTTTTGTATATCATGAAGCATTTCTAACCAAAATTTAGCTCCCAATTGTAAAATGCAAAACCCAATAAGACTAAGACATTATTTAATTAGAAAATCTTTTAATGGCTCTTATGAATATGTTAAGGGCATTATTGTCTGAAGCGCAAATATTTTTCCAACGAAAAATGAATTTTTGCAAAAAAAAAATTTTTTTTTTTTTTTTTTTTTCTTAAATTTTAAATACAAAATGTGATAGTAGTTTGAATATGCGTCTTGGACATGCTCTTATTAAAAAGATCCATTTTTACAGATCTTAAATTTGAAAGCTTATTACAATCTAAGAAGTATTAGCATTTTTAAAATAATTTTTTAATATGCCAAAAAATGTATTAAAAACATTTCTGGCAAAATTACGGTGGCACAATTCAGGAATAATATCCCATGTTTTAAGAGTTGTTTCTCTCGATAGCAAGGATCCAACCTCATGGATTGTGCTAGCCAGAATGAAAACACGTCAAATTCTCTGACTGACTGACCCACATTGTCGCATTTTAAAAAATTTTTTTTTTTTTTTTTTTTCCCCAGTGAGACATACTGCAATTATTAATTTTTTCTTTTTTTAGATTCAATTTTAGGGGTGGAGACAGTGCAGGCTTTGGGCATATCTACAATATAAAAAAATAAAAAATAAAAATCAATAAAATACTAGACTTTTGAAAGTATTTAATTTTTAAGAATTTATAGTTAAATAGCTGGTTGACTTAACTCAAAAATATTGTCACTTCTGTCTGATAAATTGCCTTAGTTGGTGATACATTGACATAAATCTCAATTCACACCTCCAGAACCAATTACCATAGACATGCTTCACTAATTTCAATTAAAAATTAAATTTTTTTTTTTTTCTGCTAAAAAATTAAGTAATGTTTGTTTCAAATTACATTAAGTATATTTTAAGTTTTCTAATTTTCCTAAAATAACTTTTGAAAAAAGTATAATTGAATTTTACAAGATTTTTAAACAGAAAAATTTCACTTTTGTTTACAAAGTTGTCAAAAATGGGTGACATGATCGCTTTTGTCAGTTTTGCTGACTCAAGATTTTTAACTAAAATTTCAGATGTGCTAGGAATTTAAAAAATTCCCCCAAAAAATAATAATCAAAAATACTTTGGTCTTTCCTCTTAATAATAACATAAAAAAAATTTTATCGTCTAAATGCTTATCAAGTTTGGGATCTTTTTCTCATCAGTGTATTTTTTTTTTTTTTTTTTTAGTGATGTATTGAATATAGACTTGAATGATCTGAACAAAGTCAACATCCTTTCAAAAAAAGAAAAAAAATAGGATTCAAGATGAACTTTTCCAAAGAGAAACAATGATCTAAAATTGGAATGAAAGTAATGATGGTGTATACCCTGAATCCTTTATAAAAGCCAGCATGTGGAAACATTAAATACTAAACACTTCAAATACATTAGTATATAGATCAGTTACAACAAATTTAGTATAGGTGATTAGGAAATTAGATATAGAATAAGTTGTGCTAGGGATAGTTTCGCCCAACACCACAAGCTGCTACAAAACCAAAACCTTAACGTCTTGAGTCATGTTCTTAAATAGACCTTTTCAGATCGACACTTTTGTATGGATACCATGTGTGGCACCAAACTCATTCAGAAATATCAACTGTTTCTGACATTTAGGGTAACATGGAATGTCAGGATCTTGATTATGTCCTTATTCTCTCTTCGACTTACGTGACCTACCCATTTTAGTTGTTGCTGCTGTTGAATGTCCTCATGTAATGTTTCTATTTTCTGGTACAGTCCTTGGCTTGTGTTTCTAATGCCAGTTCACAAAGTTTGATGAAGGATGGCCCTTGCTGAGATCTATTCACTTCACTTCACTTCACTCAAAACCTTTTTTTTTTTTTTTTTTTTTTTTTTTTTTTTTTTTACCATCAATCTGAGAAGGTAGTTGTATATAGCCGACAGTTTAGATATTTGACTCTGGAAAAAGAGGGATATTAAAATGAACAGCCAGAAAAGAGCCCCAAAATAGCGAGGCAAAGAATATGATGGACGCAGAAAAATTCCTGCCGGAAATGGAAAAACAAGAGAAAATAGGAAAGGAACAATATCTGGACCCAACACAGCTACTTGGATTTCATCACCTCCCTGTATCATCGATGTAGATGAGTTTGTTCAGCAAGTGAAGGAATACACACCTCTGGTCAAACCAGAGGAAGGAACACATACAGATGGTCTCCTAGTAGATATAACAATTAAAGGTCTTAAAGAATAGGATTGTTACACTATATTTTGTGAATATATATATATATAAATAAAAACAAAAAAAAATAAATTCATCCAAAGAATATATTATAAAGTCCTTAATGGATCTTGGAATTCGAGTCCAATGGATTGTGTGAGAGATGGATATTTTAATATCCTTACCAGAAAAATGTGGGTTACACCACTTGACTAGAGGAACTCTTTTTCAGTCTATAAAAAGGCAAGCATAGTCTCTCTCTCTTTTTCAGATGTAGTCTGCGGCACATTCATTTTTGTGGTCTTTCACTGAACTCTTTCACACATATATATATATACACACACACTCTTATACACAACAAGCACATTGTTATAGCTAGTTTCAATGTCTTGTCTTTTCATTTCAATTGTATACACATACAATTACTTTTGTCAATATATGCATGTAATTGTTTTAAATTCGTTGTTTTTTTTGTGTTATTTTTAGCCTGACTCACATGAGTCTGCCAAAATTGTTTGTGGGGGAAAATGTCCCAGTAGTCCATAAATATTTACTATAAAACATCCATACATGCCGCAAAGGAAGAGGTGAATCCCACACCAAATGTGCTGCTTTTATGAAGAGAGACTTATGAGGATTGCACATTTAGGACAAAGGAGAACAAGAGTGACAGTTTACAAAGTCACAAGTTTTATCTTGGGCCAGCAAGTACGAGCATTCCTACTACAGTATAGAAGAATTGTACAAATTAGTGGGGGTTTAACTTAATGATAAACAGACAGAAACTACAGTTTTTAATCATTTCCGAAAGCAAACTGACCTGCTGCCACTGCAGGAAAAAAAGTCACTTATCTGCAGTCTACTCTGGAGAAAAAGGTCATAGAGAAAGTCAATCATCAGGAGGCTTCCTCATCTCACAGTACAACAGCTGAAAAAGGAGCTGTTTCAATCACACCCACCAATATTGGTCAAAGTAATCACCTAGATACTAAGTCACAACACACCTGATATTGCCAGAGACCAAAGATAAAACTGATTGAGAATGGCAAATTGTTAAGAAAGGAACAAAGTACCCACAGGCAGCAATATCTCTCCTTACTAGGTCCCCTGTGTAGATGGAGTGACAAGTAAATCCTATACAGACACTTTGAAGAGCAGAGGAATGGGGAAAGGCAAAAAGATTTTGGTTTTAAAGAGAATTTGGAGAATAAGGAAACCAAGAACGAGTCTGTGGAGGAAGTCGTCTTCTCCAAAAGGTAAGGAAAAACATTTTATGAATGATCACATTTCCCCACCCCCAAAAAACAGGCAAAAATCCTCCAGTCCCATCCTCTATTTCTCCCGTTCCTTCACCCTCACAAAAGAATAATTTGCCTTCTCCCCCTTCCCAGCCAATCACCACCACTACCATCGATAAACAAAAGTAGAGGCAGTTCAGAACAGGAGCTCCCTCATAAAAAATCCTTTGAACGGAAAAAGACGTCTGTCATCTGGACCTAGGCATCTTACAACCACAACTCGTGAGGGATCTAAACTTGAAAAAGTTAACAAAAATGTAGAGGACCCTAGGAATTTTCATTGGTCCCAGAGAATATTGACAGTAATCTGAGTAGGTCTGGGCACACGACGGCTCTGGGATATGGTAGAGGTGGGCTAACACTTGCATCAAAATACCTCTTTCACAGGCTCTAATAGATGAAGCATACAAGAAACTAAGATAACTTTGTTCTGGGAGGGTCCCTGTTTTTATGCACCCATACCTGTATAAAGCTTTGAAGTTAACATTCCCCATGAACATCGGGTGGGTGCTGTCCCAAGACGGGCCCATTAAGACTGAAATAGGACAGGCCGTCGGTGACCTGACACCAGGTATGTTCGTCTCAGAAATTCAACACCAGTAAGCTTCTATCATGGATTTCTGGTTATCAAAGTGAAATGACAGAGGGGTGGAGTCCGAGTCGAAAGGGGCTCGTCTCACTCATGATATCCAGCTCCTCCGCTTAAATATCTGTTGTATTCAAGAGACCCACCTTATTACTGGCGATTATGAGGGTGTGCTGTCAATGGAGTTCCGCCTCTCGAGATACTTTTATAACCGTTCGAAAGGCGTTTTTTGGTTAGTTAGTAAGTCGTTCTTTGGGCGTAACCTGTCCACTCGTCTTTGGAGATCGTGTGTGTTGGATGTTACCATAAAAGAGAAAGCGTTCCAACTCATTGAGGTTTATGCGCCCAATGACTGGGGAATGGGATGCCTTATTTCGGCGGATCGATCAGTTTGTGATATCCTCGAAACGGGTAGTTTTTGCGGGTGATTGGAACGCTATCCTTGATCCCATTTATTCGCTAGGAAGAGTACTAACATTCCTTCCGATATAAAAACAACTTTCGTGGGTTTATCACCAGACTCGATCTGGTCGATAAATTCCGAAATGAACAACCGAAACGAGTATATGGACTTGGACATATAGGGCCGCCCCGAGCACAGTACCTTGTTCCAGCTACATCGACTAGGTTCTAGTTTGGATAGTCGATTCAGGACTCTTAGGTTGTCTAAGTTTTCATAGTGTAGTTTATTCGAACCATAGGCTTGTCCGGGTCCGCATAAAATTAGATAAGACTAAGCCTAGATTGGCTGGCTACTGGAAATTCATCACTTTTTGTTGAACGTGAAGGTTTTCCGGGAGCAGCTGCTACTAACAATACAGCGGGAGAGATGACGGGTTCTGTGTTTGGGAAGAAATGGTGTGGACACTTTAAGGATACCATTAGGTCCTTTGCGACCGATTATAGCAGATGACTCAATCTAGAGAGACTAGCGGCGCAAAAGGCACTAGAATCTGGAATAGAGAACGCAGTTAAGTCGGGAGAGGTAGTTATAGCTAAGACTGAGCTGGCCTCCTTACTTAACAAGAATGGCCAAGCTCAAGTAGTTAGAGCAGGGTTTCCCAACCTGAGCGATATCACCTACACGGTGAATGATTTCAACTGTTGGGTGGGCAATGAGCAACTGAACAGAAAATGGTGAGCAATTGGAAATTTTAGTGGGTGATATAGAATTTTGAATATTTAAAAAGGTATTTCAGCATATGCTACCCGTCAAAAATATTCAAAGGAGATATGCAATGATAATGTATATAAAAAAATAACATGAGGCTAAATTGGAATAACTGGGTCACATTCCTAGTTATAAATATCCCCGCAAACAAGGAATATTTTGGTATTTTCGATATAGTTCTGTGTTCAAGTTTGCTTTCATTTATTCTTTTAAAATGGTAGTAGCAGCCACCACCACCACCACCACCGCAAAGTTAACGTTTGTTACCTCCCTTTGGTATTTTTTTTTTTATTCTTTTAAATTGTGTTACCTCCCTTTGGTATTTTTTTTTATTCTTTTAAATTGTGTTACCTCCCTTTGGTATGTTTTACTACAAAGTCAGTTTCCGAATCAGTAATAAACTTTTACCAAACAATTTTGGTATGCTTTTGAATATTTACTATACATGTAGGCAGTGGAAACTTTTTCCTTGCGAAAGTGGGCGATGACGCACAAAAGGTCGGAAATCCTTGAGTTAAATTAAATAGAATGTTTTGCCAAGGCAACGAATATGGCTGCTGAATTGCGTGCAGAGGAACTACGCGGTGTCGCTGATCAGTCTATCGCATATGTCATATTGTTGGGTGGGAGAACCTTGAGGCTATATGTGAGGAATTTCTTGATTACTTTCAGAAGCTTTTCATCAGGGAGTTCAATAACAATTTGTCTGACTTTCCTCGCCTCGAGGCAACTGAAGCAGCTAGTTGCGAGGGTCGCATAACAGGAAAAAATCTGGGAAGCGTTGAAGCAGGTCGGAAAGAATGAGACTACAGATATTGATGGTTTTCCCTACGAAGCTTATTTGAGGCTGCCATCCATGTTTGTCCCCTTGCTGCAAATTCTCTTCGCTGGATAAAACAGGGTACTATCCCCCAACGTTTCACCAGAAGTGTAATGAAGTTTCTACGCAATAACAAACATGGAGAAAACGGAATTGGTAATTTTAGGCCCTTAACGATGCTTAACGCAGAGATAAATACTTTGGATAAGTGATGGTGGAACCATTTGTAGATTGTGCTCGGTGGTCTCATATCCGCTAAACAGACGTGATGTAAAAGGTCGGACAATCCAAGATAACATTAATTTGGTTCGCATGATCATAGAGAAAGTCGAAAAAGCTGTGATGATCAATTTAGATCAGTTCAAGGGTTTTGATAGGGTAGACCATAGTTTGTTGGAGGCTGTCTTGTTCGCGGCCAGATTCAAGCTTTACTTTTGCTCTTGGATTAACCTCTTGTATGCGGACCTCGGTGCAAGTAAACAAGGTAAGATCGAAACACTTCATCTTGTCCAGAACCATTCATCAGGGCTGCCCCCTTTTCCCCCTACACTGGAACGTTTCCTGTGCAAGCTGAGAGCAAACCCGGTTATTGGTGAGATCTCATTACCTGGTGCCACCGCGTCGGCCAGGTACACTGACTACGCTGACACTGGTTTTACGCTTGTAACGAGCAGTTCCAAGATCGACAAAGTGGGAAGAGAAATCCAGTTTATGAGACTCACAGGGGCCATGATTAAATGCGATAAGTCTGTTGGCTTGTGGTTCTGTCCATGTACCCCTCAGTTTGACGGATGGCTCGTGCAAGAAACTCTGTGTCTGGTTCGGCCCCAACCTCAAGCTGTAGAAGAATTGTCGGAAGTCCTGAATGAGGTCGTAGCTGCAGTTAATTTGTAACTGCGAAGGATTCTTTCCTTGAAAGTAAGGATCGAGGTGTGCGTTATATACATCTAACCTCTTGTCCTTTACCGCCTTTCAGTTCTCCCACTCCGGTTCACCAACCTAGGTTATCTAGTGAGAGTTTGGTTTAGTCTCCTACCGTGCTCCGCGAGGTCTGCTGTCTCTATCTGTCCGAGGCCGGTTTTGAAATTCTGGACATAAACCCGTCGAGATACTTTGCGACTGCATTTCCTTGATTGGATTTGTACATAGGATGACAGAAACGGCAGCTTCTGGAAGGAAGTTGTCAAAACATCTTTCTCGTCTTTAAGGAATGTGCACTCGATTGAAGGGTGGTCTGCCATTTGTCCCGAAACTAGTGCTTCATCCACTCAAAGTTCTTTTTCGTATACAAGTTGACCTCTCTGAGATGCAGTCGTTGTCGAGAGAGGCATTATATTGGGTGTTAGTTAGGAGGGCGTTCACGATGATCTGATCGAGTTGGGTAGTTTCGCTCCATGCGGCGTTGGACATCCGGTTTAAAATGCCTCATTAGGCATCTGGCTGGTGATTCGGAATGTGCTCTGGATCGGTAAAAAGTCTTTTTTCAGCGGGACTGGTTGTTTCGCCAAAATGCGTCCGGTGCGGTGGAATGTAGGAGTCTATTGACCACGCCTTCTTTCACTGCCCGTTCATACGCCCCATGTGCGAACCTATTGAAAGCTAGATGGTCTGCATGCTGCACAGACAATTCTTTGTCCTGGATGCCAGTTCTGTTTGTACCAACATGAGCTCCTTATCAGACAAGAGGAAAGCACTGTGTGTTTCTGTACTTGTTAGCTGTGATACGAATGGTATAGGATATAAACTTCTATACAGTGTAACCCGGATATAAGAGAGTTGTCGGGACCGGGTAAGTCTCTTATATCCGGGTTTCTCTTATATCCGGGTTACACTGTATTTTACGGCCAGTAAGTGAAACACAAAGAGACACCTTCAAATAAATCTCACTAAATCCAGTAGATACGAAAACCTTTTTATAATTCTGTACAAAATTCTGCTCCAAAATTAAATAAGTGGTTTCTGGAATCTGATTAGATATGACATGCCACGTGATGTTCTCTCTACGACGTCCGCGCAACTGAACTCCAAATGTCCGCACCTCCCCAGTTTTTTTTTTTTTTTTGTATAATCGGAATTACCCAAAGCAAAGCAGTAATGCCACTAAAACACAAGGGGTTACAGGGTGTGGAAGAATTAGGAACAAACATTAATGATGAGCAGAAAGAGAAGAGAGTAATCAGAAGAGTGGATAGCGATTGACATTGCATTTAAATTTTTGCAGATTAAAGTTGGCTGGAAGCATGGAGCAGAAAGGAAGTTCCACAAGTGAGAAGTACGAGAGAAGAAACTATTAGCATAGAATTTGCGGTTACATCTAGCCATCTCATCTCTAAATGGTTTGTAAAATAATTTGGGGGTGTAAAACATGAAACACTTCAACTAAAATTTTAAATGATTTTGGAACCCATCCAATTTTTATTTCATTAGCCAACTTCATATTTTTTATCCGAACTTTATATTCTTCAAGGGAGACTATCGAATTTAAAAAACAGTCGAACTGGAGGGGCCTCTACTCTCAAAGTGTTTAAAACTAGTTCAAAGTTAAATCGTTCTTATATCTTTAATTATTTTAGTTTTTATCAGGGTCCCCTTGGCTGCAGCCCACAAGAAAATCCGGCACTGTGTATAAAAACATTATTTTATAAATTGATAAATAAGATGTCATTTACAAGCCTTAGTTTTAAAAAAAATAAATAAATAAACTCGTGAAACTTCGTGTGAATTTTACAGAAAGGAAATTTGTCTTCATCTACTTGTTCGATATTTTATGTGCGCACACTCATCCGATCGTGTTCAATTACAACTCATCTCTTTCGTTAAATTCTCAGTTGTCATTATTCACAATCACCAACGACTTTTTTTTCCTGGAAAAATTCGAAAATCAAGGGAGATAACTCTTTTTTCAATTTTGTGAATTACAGGTTCACCGTTTGCTGTTGTCAAGCAACACAAATCTACAATACACGAGGTTGGACTGTTTCATACATCCGTTATATATTTATTTTCTAAATCGTTTTTTTATTTTTTTATTTAATTAATATTAGCATGAAAAAAGATTCTGTTAACTATTTTGCCGTTTCAAAAAAGGAAGACGAAATTCGAGCTGCAACTATGCAGCAAGAGGATTCTAAAATTCCGAAATTCATTCGCCAAATTTCGGTTGTTGGTCTGGGTGAGGTTTCGTCTCCCCCAGATTGTCACAGTTTCCAAGTTTGCATTCGGTCAAGCAAGGAAAACATTGATGATGTTAAAAATAGTGTCACACGACGTCTGTCGTATATAGAACAAGTCGTGAAAAATTGTGAATTCAATAAGGTAAATAAATTGTATTTTTCCTCATCATCATCTTTGACTTGAAGGGACACCGCAAATTAGTGTGATTTCTTATCTTCGGCAACTTTGTAAATATCTTTGATCAGACTCTGCTAACAACTTATTTTTGTCCTTAGCTACCGATTGCAAATTTTTTAAAGTTCTTCAAAGTTTTAACATGGTGGAATTTTATTGATAGTTCTTGTATGTAAATGTTCATTACACACAGTAAAGGTCTTTTTTTTGTATGTGCCGTGTTCTTTCAGGACGTAGACGATCATGGCCTTTCATTTTCCCCCCTATCCCTTGTGGCTCACAGGTTTTTTGTGTTTCTGTCAACTCCCCCAGTTCACGCTCCGCCATCCATCAGCCCAAACCCACCACGTATGTCATGCGCTGCTTTCTCCTGTCTCTTTTTCCCTCTATTCGTCCCGTGAGTATCAGATTCTCCAGGCCCTCCTTTCTCATCACGTGTCCCAGAAATTTCATTTGCCTCTTCCTTATGTTAAGTTAAGTATAAGTTTCCTCCTTGTTTGCATCCTCTCCAAGACCTGTACCTCAACGAAATCGCTAAATTTCAGCAAACCGTCAATAAAACCAGAACCTGCTCCAAAAACGTAATGAAAAAAACTAATCTAAAACATACTTTTATCGTCAAATTCTTTAAGATGAAGGTTCAAATTATTTTTTAAATATCTTTTACCCTTCTATTTTTTTTTTAAGAACATTCGAAATTTCGATTAAAAAAACTTGTTTTTCTTGTGTCAGTGGTTGTAAGTAAAAAAAAAAAAAGTATAGCAAATGTTTTTAGCCTCTTTTTTTGACAGACACATTAATTTCAAAATTTTTGGAAAAATCAAATAATTGTCGGATTTTAATGAAATTTTCAGGACTTATTCACAAATGAATGGAATTATTTTTATTAGAAAATCTTGTAAAAACTTTTTTTTCACATGTTACTTAATTTTATGAAAACATGAGAAATTCAACGAGATGATTTTTAGTGACTATATTAAAAAGCAGAAGCCTTTGAAGAATTTAAATCACTGATTTTTTTTTTTTTTTTTTTTTTTTTTTTTTGTAAAATTGAACCTGGTCTTACCGAAAATATGCTCTGAATCAAAAGATAAGAAACCCAATAAAACTAAGACATTATTTAATTAGAGAAGATTTTAATTGCTTTTATGAATAATATATATTAAAGATAACATTACCTAAAGAAAAAAATTTTTTTTCATTGAAAAATTAATTTTTAAAAGATTTGTTTTCATTTTTTACAATTATGAACTGAATAATTTATCAAGTTTTTAAAATTTAAATCTTTTAAAATTCAGTTTCAATGTGATAACTCCTAGGGAATCTTATTAAGTAAAACTATATTTACTAATCATATATTGTAAAGCTAAAGCATATTACAATCTGACGACCCCAAATATTTTTAAAAGAATTTCTATTTGTTTTTGTATGTGTGATTATGTGCAGAATTTCTGAAGTATGGATGTACAAACTGATAAATCTATCATTAAAAGGTCACATGTTTTAAGGGTTTGTCCCCACCCCTTATAAAGTTTATCATCTGCTCCATCATACTTAACTATGAAAACATTCAATGGTTAATTTGCTGTAAATAAATTAACATGTCAGAAAAACAAGACCCTGTGGTTAAGAAATGTTTGTATACAACATTTTATGCTATAAGTAAGTAATATTTGTTTCATATCAGGTTAATTTAACTTTAAATTTGCTAATTTTCCTCAAATAACATTTCAGAAATATATATTTTATTTTTGCAATATTTTAAAAACTGAGAATTAACTTTTGTTTACAAATCTGTCAAAATGACCAATTTTTATTGATTTTACTGAAAAAGAAATCCGTTTTCCATTCAATATAATTTCTGTTTGAAATACACCACAGAGTATTTTGCTGACTGGAAATAGTACATTTTAAATCTTTTAGTTTTCAATTAAAGCTAAAATGAAAGCTTTAAAAAAGCTTTTTCATTTTTAAAAATTCATTTTACATATACCCGATTAGTGGATGTATTTATGTATGTGTTCACACATTTGCTGAAAAATGGCATATTTTGATGAAAAAATGCCCGACTTTACACAAACTAAGTTTTATCATTAAAATCTTTACGTTAAATGGAAAGACCAAAGTGTTTTGATTATTTATTTTTTCATCCTCCATTTTTTTTTTTTTTTTTTTTTTTTTTTTTTTAGATCATTTGAAATTTTGATTAAAAATCTTTTTTTTTTTCTTTCTTTTTTTTTTTTTTGCTCTATTAAATAACACAGTAAATTTTAGTGCTTTTTTTTTCTGGTAAAAAACATCAAATAATTGTTGGATTTTAATGAAACGTTCAGAACTTATTCACAAATGAATGAAATTATTTTAGAAACGTTCTTTTTAGAAAGTCTTAGCAATTTTTTTTTTTTTTTTTTTTTTTTTTTTTTTTACATCCGTTCTCCTCACTGCCACTTAGTTTTATAAAATTCAAGAAATTCAAAGTTTTAAATTTTATTGATTATATTAGTTGAAAGCAGAAGTCTTTGAAGAATTTAAATTAATTTTTTTTGTAAAATACTATCGTACAATAGCAATATCATTGCATGGTTGTTCTCCAATGTCTGGATGTCATTCTCTCATTTGCTATTGATGACAAAACCATTTCAATAATATTTACTGTCTGTTTCCAAAGCTACTAAGTTGTGTTCCAGTCATGGCCTTTGATTTTGATTTCTAAGAGACAACATCAATATCATCAATGTTATTATTAAGTAACTATCAATGTTCCCAGCCTATAATTCTTGATTTTTTTTCATAGTCCTCTAATTAATATAAAATTTTCTGATGGTAAAATATTTACATATGATTGGAGGTATTTCTCTCTTTTAATGCCATGCATGAGATACACTTAGGTGATCATGTATCTTTCAAGAAATGACTGACGAGGCAGATTTTTTCCCGCAGTAGGTTGCCATTTCTTTCTGCGGTAGACCAGTTGCCATCCAAGGCTATTGAACCTGGTCTGTCCTGCTATTTACCCATAGCTGGGTGGAGAAGAGGAGGATTCATACTTTTCCCAAGGGTATTAGCTCGTAAGTGAATGTAATGGATTCGACTGGAATTTGAACTCGGCTCTCCGATTCCTCAATCCAAGTCACTATCCATTACTCTACTGCATTTAAAAAGTTATAAATAAGTTGCCAGTCAGAGGCTATTACCTTTTCGCGTCTTTCAAATGTATCATATGCTAATAGAGAAATGATTCACTTCTTTTATTTTTAGACCAGGATTCAATTTAATTTACAATGTAAGCATAACTCTAAACTAGATCCTTACTTTGTTTGCTCTATTATGCAGGTCTCTTTCACAAATCCATAATTTTGAAAGTAATGAAACTTAAAATGATAAAAGTTCAATTTGTCGTGTCATGAAAACCCTGATCCCAACAACTAGGTTATTATCTCAATAAAATAATTAATAATTCCCTTTTTAGGCTCCTGTACTTGAAAACTATGCACATTTGCATTAAGATAATGAACACAAATCTGAATCTAGTTTAGCAATAAATTAAACCTCCATTCTAGAGCCACCTACTTCGCTCACTTTCGCTTTTTTTTTTTGTTGAAATTTACTTCTAAATAATTATCTCTGAATTTATTTCTGTAGATCATTTTTTTTAATATATAGCAGAGAAATATATTTTGGTAAAAATTTGGAAAAATATTCATTTTTATTTTAGTCACTTTGACAGTACAGACAATAACCAATGATATTTTTTTTCTCAAGATTCTTGTCCTTAATCTTATTTATAAAAGCAATTAAAAGCTTTTCTAATTAAATAATGTCATCGTTTTATTACATTTTTTATTTTACTATTCAGAATAAATTTCCAGTAAATGGTATTTTAGGTCATAAAAATTTCATTCAAATCTGACAAATATTTGATTTTTGCAAGAATTTGCAAAACTGTTTTTAATGCTAAAAAAGATGCTAGTAAAAATCCCTATACTAAGCTTTCACCCTGCAGCTGATGCAAGAAAAATAAGATTTGCAACTAAAATTTTGAACATACTAGAAAGGAATAAAAAATTTAATAAAATAATCAAAAAATACTCAAGACTTTCCTCTTAATAATAATGTAAACATTTTTTTGATAATAAAACTTTGTTTTTTATCAAGTTAGGAGCCTTTTTTCATCATGGCGTAAGGATACAAAAGGCGCTTATCTCCCTTTGGTTGAGATAAGTCACATGGGTCACATGACAGCTACTTAATGACATAATTTACTACAGTGACAAAAGTGCCAGCCATTTTCATTTCATGTACAGCAACCAAACGGTAATGTTACTTTCTTTAGCTCAGTCCCCCCCCCCCCCCGACCCAGACAGAGTCTAAATCTCCCACCCCAGCATCTTACAAGTCCATGGTGTCATTTCCCTTTGGGAATATATCTTTCCCAGATATAGAATGAAACTCCAGTTCACAGTCCTCAATTTAAGGAAACTCAAGACCCACTGTTTCCAGTTCATAGAATATGTCCTCACTTGGGATATAGATGAATCCAGCTCATTTCAATCTGGAGTCCTAAAAATGGACTCTTCAGGTACAGGAGTATCTCCATATTATATGAAAGACCTTTCCTTTTTGTTTCTCCTTACACTCTGCTTTGCCATGTAGATATATGTGATATATTATCCTCTGCATGTGACACACACACACACATATATATATTTTTTTGTGTATGTCTTAGTATTATAAAAGTCTCTGAGAACAAAGAATGTTTGTCATTCTTTTTCCTTTCAGCCATTTTGTTCCATCCGTAAAAAATCGGTGTTATTATATCATGCATATAATAATGCCCATAACAAAAAAAATACAAATGGGAGAATAAATCTTTCTTCCCCAACTCTACCTTCTTACAATGGTATGCTCTTTTTAAGAAAGTTTTTGTCGGTACCTAAATAATATTAATGAGAATACAATATGAAACATGTTGGAAATTAAATTAACAGTTGTAATTTAATAATCTACTTAGGTAAGAAGCTGTTTTGTCTTGTTGACAGGCCTGGCAGTATCTTCTTTTTTTTTTTCCCCCTATTTTCATAAATTTGGGGGATCATCAATAGAAACAAAAGCTTTATTTTACTATTACACCTGTCTCATCCCCAACTATTATTTTATGCTCTTTTTAAAAGTAGTCAATTAGCCAATTGCAGTGATTATGCACAAGGGGTCAATAAGAGAGGTGGGTGTAACAGTAAAAATTTACCAAATTTATTTGGGTAAATTTTTACTTTCGGTAAACTTTGTCTAAAAAAAAAAAACTTTCTTGGTGCAATTTTCAAGAAATTGTATTATTAACTCAAGTACTTTCTTTAGTATTAGACTGTTATTTCAGATACATGACTTTTCAAATCCCAAAAAAGCATTGCGATATGAGGCTTGTTCCCAAAAATAAATAAATAAATCAATAAAAGAAGCATAAACATAAAAAAAAATTGAGGTGGGAATAAGGGAGCTAATTCAGTGTGTTTGTTATGCAGAAAATATTTGGAGCTTCATCATCTTTAAAAAGAAAATTGGTTTAAAAAGTTATTACACAGCAGAATTGTATGAAAAAGACCAACTTCTTTTTCCAATGTTAGAGTATTTTTATCAAAACTTTGACATCGGAAAACCTAGTTGGTCTTTTCTTCCTTGACTTGTGAAAAAAAATTATATAATTCTACTGTTGTAACAAATATTCGCCTTATAAAATAAGAATTAATATGTCCTTTAGTTAATCTACAGAAGTAGACTGTTCTCATTCTACTGTCTATTTCTAGAGATATCTCATTTAGTTCTTATTTAGTACTGTTCAGTTATTGCTCATCCTGTTTGCGCTAGGGATTTAACTGACAATTACTATGTCACCAAATTCACAAACCAATGCTTTAACCCACTAGGCTATTGTCCCATAGGGCAACCCTAAATCTCACACTTGGAGCCTTAAACCTACCCTTGCTGTTAAGTTTGAATGCGTTTTAGTTATGCTGTTATCATTAACTTTAGTATTAGGTTTATTTTATTGTATTATTAGTCTTTTATCATTATACTTTAGGTTGATGCACTGTTCAACCACTAAAACTGTACAAAACTGGAACTAAAAATGTAGATTTTGCTGAGACTTGAACTCACCATCCACACTTTAGGAGCCTGTCTTTCATGGGTGCCTATTTAATCACTGCAGATGCTTGATGATCATGTAAGACACTAATCTTTAATCATTCTGCCTCCTCATTCTCTTATTTGTTAAATGGTTGTGCTTTGCTTAATCATCAGGCTTCCATAGCTGAAGTCATTAAGGCAGCATTCATGACAGATGAGCTGCCAGTATATCGGATGCAAGTTAAATAAACAATATGAAATCAGTAATTCTTTCTTATTTCACACTGTTAACTTTAACAGCAAAGAAGCAAATAGTGACTAACCTCACCAAATAAAACATCCACATATGTCAGGTAGTATTTACTGGATGACCAAACTCAGATGCTTTCTCTAGCTCTCTTTCATAGAGAGCCTGACAAATTTTATTTGGCTATTCATGGGGCATTGTGAGGCTATATAAGCTCTTGAATTTTTTTTTTTTTTTTTTTTTTTTTGAGAAGTGTACATATTTCTGGTCTCTCAAAGATGACATAAGGTTACTAATAATATAATAGTGTAGGAAAGTGATTACCTCTCTTTGGTCAAGATAAGTCATGTAGGTCAAATGACAGCTGCTTAGTGATGTCATTCCATACAGTAACAAAAATGTCAGTCATATTCAGTCGGTTTACAGTAGCCAAAGGAAGAGGTTGCTGTTTTTAGCCAAACCCGCTGGTTTGGGCAGAGGCTAAATCTACCTCACCAGCAGCTTACAAGTCCATGGCACCATTTCCCCTTTGAGAATATATTTTTCTCCAGATATAGAAAGAAACTCCAACTTGCAGTCCACAATTTGGGAAAGGCCAAGACTCACTGTTTCCCCATTTGTGGAATATGTCTTCACCTGGGACATAGTAAATGAATTTAGTCCAGATGAATATAGAGTCTTATACATGGCTTCTCCAGACACTGGAGTATCTCCATATTTTATGTAAGACACTTCCTTTTTGTTTCACCTTACTTTACTATGTGATATAGGTGATATATTTTTCTCTGAATGGGATACATGTATATATGTATATATATTTTTGTCTATGTCTTAGTAGTATAAAAGGCTCTCTGAGAACAAAGCATGTTTGTCATTCCTTTTCCTTTCAGCCATCCCATTCCATCCATGAATTACACTGTTATTATATCAAAACGTTTCTAAAACGTTTTGTATTACAGACAAACACAAATATAGACAATTTTATTTGAATCTCTCAGTCTGACTAACCATTGACTGAAAATATTTCCGAATTTACATTTTGATCATCTCCACTAAATTTCACTGGTAAAACATTTGAATATTTTCTTTCTTTTCAAGGAAACAAAACTCGAAGTATATAAAACTTTCTCCAGAGAAGAGAAATTGAATACGTTGGTTGCAGATATAAAACTCACATTTTCTAATTTAAAAACTTGCGATGAACTGCGGAATCTTTTGATTGAGAAACTCGATTCAAATGCTGTTGATGTCGGCCCTGTTCAGCTTTACCACAGTCTACAAAACGTTGAGAAGCTGAGGTGAGGACATTATTTTAATAACATATTTCACTCATTTATGCAATAGATTTTTTTTCAAGGTTTCAGTGAGTTTTTCTTCAAATTTTCCTGATTATTTAAATTTAAGTCCTTTTCTTTTTTTAACCAATGTTTTGTTCACTTCATTTTCTAGTCTTTGTCAGCTGAATAATATTTTATTTTAGAGCCATTTAAATTAAAAAATTATGTATTTTCATTTACTTGGTTACTAGTCATAAAGTTTTCAAATTGATCTTCAGTGCTGAGCAGGTGAAATTTGCTAACTTTCCCTAAATACATGGACTTGAAAAACTTATTTGTACAGTGTAACTCGGATATAAGAGAGTTGTCGGGACCGGAGAATAAGTATCTTATATCCGGGTTTGGTCTATTTTATATACATTAATACAGGCTCTAATTTGGGACCAGAGAAAATCTCTCTTATATCCGGGTTACACTATATTAGCCACAGTATTATCTTTATTTTACTTTTTTATTAGAAAAATTATTTACAATTATCATTATTAATAGTTTTGACCAGTATTTACTTTCATCATAATTGTGATTTGCTTTTTATTGCAATTTTTACTCAGGCTATCAATTTTACACAATGAGTAGACAAAGCAGGATTGAAAAAAAAGAACTGAAAAGGTGAAAGGGGACATGAAACCACCAATAACTTAACAATAACTTGTTCATTATTTCCGGTGGTGTACTGTCTATGCACTGCTGTAGAAAAAGCAACTCACAATGAATGAAAAAAAGTAAATGCTTGTCAAAAATTATTAATAATAATAATAATGTTATAACAATATTACATTTGATGTTTTAAGGGGAAATAAAAAATCCTGTTAACAAAATTTTTAAATTGCATTAGTAATATAAAATTCTCCATTTTCCTCTTTTGGAATTGCTGGAAAAAGAGTTTTATTTATTTTTTTTTTTTTTTTTTTCAATTAATTCATCAAAATCCATGTATATATATTGCATAAAAATCTCAGACATTAAAACCCCACTAAATTAGACTCTTCAGTTACAAATTGCAGTAACACAAAAATGAAATAATGAAACCTCTTCAAAAAAATAATACACAATAACAATAATACATTAATGCAGTCAAGATTATAGACTTATTGTGAACTCTCTGATTTTGTCAATAGTTGAATAGTATGTGCTTTGTCCGGGCTAGGTATGGTTTTGAATTCAGGTATCCTCTCTTAGACTGGTTGCCAACCACAGCTAGAGAACAATCTGCCTAGCTCTGGGGGAGAAAATAGATGAATTTTTATCTTTCCCAAACATATTTGTGGGAAAGTGAATCTCATGAACTCTACTGGAATGTGAACTCAGCAGTTCGGAATGAGAAATCAGCAAACTAACATTAATCCATCTGCACATTGGCAGGTACTTTTGTGTAACGGAGCTCTTCAAAATAATAATGGGAAAATTTAAAATAATTACTGCTTATTGAAATATACCTCAATGGATATTGTAAAAAAGGTTTTAGACGACTTTTTTTCCTTTTTTTTTTTTTTTTCTCTCCTGAGGAGTATCAATTCTTCCAAAAATTATACTGTGTAACCCGGATATAAGAGAGTTGTCGGGACCGGAGAAGAAGTCTCTTATATCCGGGTTTGGTCTATTATATATACATTAACACAGGCTCTAATTTGGGACCAGAGAAAAGCTCTCTTATATCCGGGTTACACTGTATCACTGAAACCAGAATTAGGATTGCCCAATCAGAATCCAGAGAGCATACTAGAAAATTTAAATATGTTGTCTAGCAATCTAATTGAACAACCCTTCAATAAAAAGGGATTTGTATTCAGGATCAAGATTAGTTGTATAGAAACTTACCTGTATCTGGGTATTCCTGAACATTGAAACATTTCAATTCTCTCTAAAGTCTAAGAGTACTGCCAGGTCTGCATTTCATTGTATATGAAGAAATTTGGGATGTCCCATTTGTATCCAAGATTGCTCTTGAAATAATTATCATATCAAAAGTGGTGTCCAACTGAAAACAAACTTGAACACCATTTATACTCTTGGAAGTATCAACAAATTTGAAAACGACTTAGGTTGCTGAGACTTTGATTTTTGGTTGTCTGTAAGGCTCAAAGCACTGCTGTCTTTGTCACCATTGTAGATGACAACAAGCTTTTTATTGTTGAGGCAAAAATTGTACAAAATATCATTGTGTGTGGTTTCAGCAAACTGCTCACAGATGTAACTAGAACCAGAAGTAAAGCACAAAGGTTTATTCATCATGTGTAGGTAATGTAATAGATATCAACACAGAAACTGGAATTGACAAGCAGAGCTGAAATTCTGGCCTAGTCTGTTGTGTTCACTTTCATACTAATATCCTTAGGAAAAGCATGAATCTATATCTTCTCCCCGAGCAGAGTAGACTAGGCCCTGTCACCTTGGATAGCAACCAGTCTTAAGAGAAGAAAAATTCTGAATTATAATCATGGAGAACATAACAAGAAACCACTCTAACTTTCCCAAGAAT
This sequence comes from Acanthosepion esculentum, assembly GCA_964036315.1. Classification (NCBI taxonomy): domain Eukaryota; kingdom Metazoa; phylum Mollusca; class Cephalopoda; order Sepiida; family Sepiidae; genus Acanthosepion; species Acanthosepion esculentum. Next base: position 33,887,330 of record OZ038506.1, read on the forward strand.
TCATGGCAATTCACAGATCAGAAAGAAAAGGAATCTATGGGAAGTGTCATGATTGTCTACATCCTGAGTGAACAAAGCATTTTAGACTTCTTTCATTCCTTAACTTTCATCTACTGTATTTTTTTCTTTCTTAAAGTTGATTTGGCTCCATAATTAGCTGACTAGTATCTGCTAGTTTATGACTTTTATGATCATGGTAGATTGAGAAATGGTTTACCAATGTTACTTTTACACAATGCTAGGCCTTGTGGCACTTCAGGAAATTATGATGTGCCATATCTAAGCTTGTTGCAGCTCAATCAAAAATCATTTGATTTATTGTATCATGGAATTTTGAAGCATCTCCAATTAACTCCAGTGAGAGTGTAGCTGCAGATGAACCTGTGATTGATTGTCTACATGAACTGGTTTCAATACCTCATATTTATCTGAAATTTAATACAACTAATTATTTTCCACTTAACTAATGACTGTGGCCAAGTTGATTAAGGCATCATCCCTTAAGACAAACTTCTGGAATATGAGTTAGTTCTGTTGGAAGGCGGTTCTTTATTCTTACTTTATATTAATGTTAATAGTCAGTTTCAACCTCAATCATTAAAAAGCTACAGTAAGATGAAAATTCTAGTTTAATGATTGTTTTTGTTTAATGGCATATCAACACCTAGTGAGTCATCTCATGTCAAAGCAGGTATTATTATATTATATTTCTATATTATTTCAGGGGGAAATTAATATTTTTTAACTTTATAGTTGTATCAAAATTAGTATTTAGTGTATTTGTAAACTGTACACATGTTAAAAGGGTTTTTTTCAGATTTTGGTAAATAGGTGTTTCTTTGAAGAATTTAAAAATGTTATCTGGATTGACCCTGGTAAAAAGTTTTTTCAGGTGATTTGTTTGGTAATATTTGATTTGGGCTAGTTTCAGATTCTTACATGTTGTCAGAATATGGCTTACTGTGTGCTCTTCCTAGCATGTCATGCACCTTGGGGCTGCCCACCTCCTTTAGTAGGGTATGAGTGCATGATAGACATGTGTCCTATACGGAGCCTGGTCAGTATCACTTCCTCTTTCCTAGACTGTGTGTAGCTCTGCCATTTTCCTATGGTCGGTTTTATTTTATGTAATTTATTGTTTGAGCAAGAGTCCCAAAGCTCTTGCCACCTTTTTTCCAATATATTTGTTGATGGTCTGTTTGTAATCTGTGTATGATATTTTGCTGATTGAGTGTCTTAGTTCCAGTGATTTCTTTGCTAGCTTAATGAAAAGATAGAATTTTTTTTTTTTAATTTAAATAGCACTAAAATAAAATATATTCAGCTGGCAAAGACTAGAAAATGAAGCGAAGAAAACATTGCTTAAAAAAGAAAAGGAATTAAATTTAAATCAAGAAAATTTGAAGGAAAACTCCATGAGATTTAACAACACATCCCAAAAGCTGAAACTAAACAAAAAAAAAAGAACGTTAAAGTATTTGAAAGTTGTCTCCCTTGTTTTACATGACAAGCAACCATGATTAAGATATTATTGGTGGATCAATGTCAGTGAAGAAACTTAACTGTTCAAGTAATGTTATATCAAAATAGTTTCCATGGTTTTATTTAGTAGAATGGCTTTAAAGTATCTAAATAAAATATTTACATTTAGTAAGCATATAAAAACATGCCCAAGCATATCTATGAAAATATACCAATATTTATATAAAATACTAATTTATCTTTTTTTTTTTTCCCTATTTTTCCTTCAGGCTCAGTGCTAGTCTTTTGGCCATTGATAATGCCAAAAAAAAAGCAAGTGCCATGGCTGAAACCATGAATCAGTATCTTGGCCGTCCACTGATGGTTCATGAAGAGAAAACACATGAATGGTTTGGCCTGCTTCACAACAGTAGCTCAGAGAAAGAGCTCAACTCTTTCAGACAACAGCAAATCAAGTTGACTACAAAGAATGTTAAATGTGAGATTCATGCCCAGTTTGAATTGTTACCAAAAGATCAAATATAGATGCCACTTAGTAAGAAGTGGGGAGATGGATATTGAAAGTGGGCATTCGCAGTAAAAGGTGGAGTTTGTCTTAAAAATTAACACAGCTGATTGATTTTATTAAAGGTAATGGACCTTCCATTACCCTTAATAAAATCAATCAGCTTAAAAATAATCACAGCATTTGCCATAAAATCCAACATTCATGTTAAATTAATTTGGGATTTTATAGAAATTTTATGCACTTTAAAATGTCAAATTTTTGTCACATATGAATACAACTTCTTGAAGAAAAAAAACAAAAAACTTTGAATATATATATATATATATATATATATATACACACACACACACAAAGTTATTCTTAGTATATACTATATTATATAATTATTCTTAATATAAATTGTAACTTATTTTATATCAAGCACTGTTTTTGTTTTTAATTATTACTACCTGCTCTGGTATCATTCATTTTCATCTAGCACTTTGGTTGCAATTATGACATGAGTCTACCCCAGGGAATTGGGATTGCATATCCTTTGATTGATAAATTTTATATCAGCAGATTATTTGGTTGCTGGCCATAAAATTTCCAAATCCATCTTTAGTGCTCAATAGGTGAGGCTTGCTAACTTCTTGTAACTGACTTCACATTTTCATTATTTTATCATGAGTTTTACTACATCTTACTTGACTGTGTGGCAGAAAGACTGTCCAAGTTCAAAATTCACAAGTATCAGACAATCCTCAAATTCAGCTATCATGTTGCACCTAAATATATATATATATATATATATATATATATATATTCAAACCTCTCAAAAAAAAATTATGTATTAAGATGCCACATGATTGGTTAAGAAAAATTTGTCAGGCTGTCTATGAAAAATGTGCAAAATATGGAAACTAATCCATCAAAAAAAACAAAAAACTTTAAAAATATCAAAGCCATAACTTGTCTGTTATTATTTGAATGAACATTTGCTGCCTAGAACAAAATAGTATATATTTATATATACCAACACAGAAGCCTGTTGGTAGTTGTCTATATCCCATATATAATGTAAGTGGTTAGGGTTTAAGCTCTGATAAAACCCAGAATTCATCGTTTGAAAGATATTGTTGCTCACCAACCATCAGTTTTGCAATGAATGCAACTAAATGTGTATTTTGATGTAAGCTGTTTGCTCATATGAAAAAAGTTTGCAATAATTGATTTGTAAGCCACTTGTCTTTTGGGGTTTGTTTTTCACAATCTTTTTGCTCAGTATTCTCAAAAGATATTAACTTTCTTTTGGAGGGTATTGCAAGTTATCTTTTTATTTTTTTCTCTATACCAAAAATACAAGATATAAATTGGTGATTTTCTAAGTGTAGCTTAGATGTGGCACAAGGCTGAAAGTATGGAGCACCCAGTGAGAATCAAACTCACTATTCAGTCATAAGTGACCATAATTTTTGTCTTGATTTCTCACAAGCTATGTAGACCCAGTCACTTTTTATACTCATTGTGATTTTTTATAAGTTCTGGATGTTCAACCATCTTGAATGTTTGACTAACTTTAGAGGGATAAAGGACATTGATTTCTCTGCTATTTGTCCAGTTTATGACATTAATATAAAAACAATCAAAATGGAACTTTTGCAGGTTTTTAATGAAACGTATAAATGTAAAATTACTTATCCAGTTTAGGACATTAGTGTGAACTGAATGTAAAACTGTACTAGCCTGGGTTTGAAGATTCCATTCTTGAGGCTAACTGTTGAACCATCTGCACCTCCTGGGGAAATTAATGAACTATAAAATTTAAAGTTTCAATAATGAAAAATACACACACATATATATATATATATATATATAATCCACATTAGACTGAAACAAATTTAAAACCATTTGAATCACTTAATATATGTAAAGACAAAGTTGATTGAAGAAAATTGATTTCTACCCAAAATACAAAAATTACATTTTACTCCTCATAAATGAAAGGTATATATATTTAATCAATTCATTCTAATACCACTAAAATGCAAGAGAATGAAAAGACTTCAGAAGGAACCAAAAACACAATCCTAAATAGGAAACAAGGGATAAACCTCTACTCCTGTTCAGAAGACCAGGGAGGAGTGTGAATTGGGCTATAGGTGAACCTATCTACTCCTATTGAGGAGAAAAAAATAATTAGTAAATAAAATTCCAGAGTTCAGAGATGTTAGGAGTATAGAGTTGAAGTAGACTCTAGAAGAAACCCAATCCTAAACAGGAAACAAAGGATAAAAGAGTGGGGAGGATGTATTTGAGCATCAGTTTTTCATTTATAAAAGTTTAATTAAAAACCAACAAAAGTTCCATTTTGATTATATCCTTTCAACACTTCTCGTAATTTTCCTAATTTCTGTTTGGTGCTGGAATAGAGAGTGTGTGTGTCTGTGTACACAAAAAAAAGTTAAGACACAAGTATTGATTTTAGTAAGATATTTTTTTTTATTTCATTTATTTATTTTTTTTAAACAAGAGTAATGAAAACATTTGGCTGCCTGCAATAGACAGACAAGTGAATGATCTGTCCACCTCCTCTCCTCCTTCGCTTGTCACTTCATTCTTTTTGTGGCAGTTAACCTTTCATTTACAGCAGTATGCAAATTACAATCACAAGTGAGGAAGTTTTTTTTTTTTTTTTTTGTTTTTTTTTTTTTCTTAATATATTTTGTTTGTTTGTTTGGTGGGAAACTTTGGGATGGCTGTGAATAAAGCAGACATTGGCAAATATAGAGAAAAACTGTCTTCTTATCAAGTGCTATACCAGGAAGGAAGAAGAGAAAGAAAACAGATTTGAACAAGATTTTTCTTCTCCTTCCCACAAATGAAACAAAAAAAAAAAAAAAATTCATACAAAAATTATTTGTATTATTTAATTCATTAAAATAGTTTTTTTCTGTCATTTCCAAAAAAAATTATATCCAAATAGAAATTTAAGAATTTTAAAAAGCAAAATAAAAAGAAAGAAAAAAAAAAATGTAAGAAAAATACCTGCAAACTTCAAATTGCAACAATTTGTGAACAGACAATAAATTTTTCATAAATTTTGTTGAGAAAAGAAAAAAAAAATAATTTAATAGAAAATCTCTGTAAGAAAAAACAATTTAAATAAACATTCTTAAGGAAAAAATATAAAAGAAAATATATTTAAAATAATAAAGTTTTAGTGCAAGACCTAAGAATTCCAGGGTTTAATAAGTCACAATAGGAAAAGATATCCTTGAGAAAGACATTTTTTTTCTTCTTCATAAATGAATATTATTATTATTGTGGTGGTGGTGTTGGGGAGTGAGGGAGGGAGGGGAGTTTTACCCTAACACAATGACTTGCACAGTATCACAGAGTGTCCCACAATGCAGCAGACAAATAAGACGCAAAGTGAAATCCAATATCAAAAGATCGATGTATAAATATCAACACAATTAATTTTCATTTGTACCAATTCAACATTATTTCAAATAGAACAAATTGAAACTGTGGAGACAACCTATACATATATGTATGTACAACACATATGTATAATGTGTACGTATCTGTATAAACATAGTCATGCATCATTTGGAGTTTGCTTATGCCCTTACCCTCTAGGGTAGTACTTTTTTCCCCCCCATAAGACACAAATGTACTGACTACAATAGGCAAAGGTGCAACAGACTTGCCCAAGGTCTAGATGGCCATTCCTAGGCTTGAACCAGAATCATTACAAAAGAACTACACCAATATGTATGTATGTAGGTATACTCATGTCTATACAAGGGTAAGTCAAAAGTATATATGGTTTTAAATAATACCACTTCTGTCCTATAATAGTTCTTACATTTGTGTGTGTGTGTGAAATTTTTCTATAATTCAGATCAAATAGTAGGTAAAAATCTACTTGAAAACTGATAATTTTCTTTAAACAGAGAAATTAATAACAACTGGCTTAGACTGAGAAGTCCCACTAAAGAAAGATTGCCCCTTTTATAGGAATCAAACCTGTATCTCTTTTTCCATAAGAGAAACCACTTCTATAGCTGAAACATATTGCCATGAGTTTGCCCATGGAGGCCATGTTACTAGAATAAGGTTTGAATCATCTATTTAAGGAATGCACATCTCTCCTTGAGACTCTGTGCTAGCTTCAGTTCCATACCTGAAACATAAGCAACTAGTTTTTTTTAAGAAATGTATAATGATTAATACAAATACAAAATTTGTCACTTAGCTGATTGGTGTTATATTCAGCCCCCTGACTCCAGAGTTTTTGTAGATGAATCTTTTTGTAATCGTTTGGTCCACACATCAGGAGGTTTCAGCAATTGACTGCAGATTTTTTCATATCTCTCTCATATATATATATATACAAATAACCTATCCACTGCTATAATTTCAAATTTCCAATCATCAGGCCCTGTGTATTTATCTGGTAAGGACTAGATGAAAATTTCCATGAAACATTACAGATTGAGAAAATTTTATATATATATATATAACTTTAAGATGGTAAACAAATGATGCAGAGTTTTTTTGTTTTAAATGGTAATAAGAGTGTCAATGTAAAGAATGGAGATTTCTTCATGATTATGTAGGCAACTTGCTGTCTGAAAGTTACCATTGCATGAAACCAAGTCACAGAAGATAGGAAACAAAAAAATGACGACTACATAATTTTGTGTGTGTGTGTATATAACGGAAGTAATACTTAAAAAATAAAAATATTGGTAATCAATACTTTAACAACCAGAATGGAAATAACTGAAAGACATGCTTACAGGCAATCAAAAATAAGAAATCATGATTAATTTTAATGTTTCACTATTGAGAACAAGGTGAATAAGCATTTGAGATATTAAAATTGACAATTTTGTTTTAGTTACTTGTATATTTTCACTTCTCAGAGTTTTGTTCAGACACAAGATAATATTTTGTTAGACAAGGCATTTTAAATCATCATATATTCAAGGTAAAACATGGCCCCCATCCCAGAATACAAGAGATACTGAACAAAAGCTTGAAGGGTACACAGTTGAAACCTTGTGATAAAATAAATATTTACCTAAAAGGTATGTTTTCCAGAATTATTTACATTTTGTTTTTTATAAATTGTCTAATGGACAATAACTTTTTTTTCCTCATTAAAAAGTGTCCTTGATTTTGTTAATATTTCAATGATTATGCAGTCATGAAATAGTATCACGATGGTGAGAATGCAGACAGACACTCAAAATAGTAACGGCACTGCCTTTGTCCCATAATAATTGTTACATTTAGTGTGTGAAATATGCATGTAAATGCAACAACTATGATAGTATAGAGGTATAATTTGACTTTTTTTTTCCCATGATTTTTATACATCAAATATTTGTACATTTATTTTTTCCAGTGGAGGATAAGTTAAGTTCATCCTTTGTTTTATATTTATTCTCTGATCAAAGTTTGTTTATTGAGCTGCTTTGAAGTGGTCAGCAGGAAACCACTGCAAGTAAACCTAAGTATATTACATTTACTGAACAATGCCTGCTTAAATGTAAATGGTCAAGTTATAGCATCAAAATGGTTACAGTTTGAGAATATTGTAATGCTTTCTCTACTACCAAAAGGCTTCTAGAATTTGGCAATCAAGATTTCTATTATACATTTAATAAGCCCAATTTCATCAGTGACATTTGCCTTAATTCCTGACCATTGAATTGAATTCTTTTGTGTTGTTTTTCAATTCACAATATATAGAATGAGTGAAAAAAAAAAAAAAACTTGCTGAAACAAAAAGTACAAAATTCATTGCCTAATCAATTACCACACCCAGTTTATTTGTTAGTGCAGAAAAAAAACAACAGGTCATGGGGAGCAGCAACAAAGTCAGTGATCAGAGAAGGGGAAATAGGGTTGAAATGCAGTCAGCACTAAAAATAAAACCTTCCTATTTTTTCTTTTCACTCCTGTTGACAGTATTTTCTGTAATCATTAAAACAAATCAGTTTTGACACATGTGTTTAATAACTCCTACCCGTGATATCTCAGGATATATAACCAGCCAATTAGTAAAAGGAAATAGGAGGGAATACAATTTGACTCACCCTTGTATTAGCAAAGCTTTATAATAGTTGTGAAGGTATATATGTATGGACCGTTTATTTATTTTTTTTTTATACACAAGTGACTTTTAGAAAATTCAACATTGATGAGTGAAATCTTGCATTGGTTCATTCATTTTTCTTTTTTTTTAAAATCAATTATTTTAAAGTGGTAAATGCATTATTTTGGAAAATAATACCACACAAAAATTATGTATGGGTTCATATAACATGGGTATTTTGAATTTCTTTTTCAATGGCCCAATTAACTAGAAAGTTTACTTTGCTAGTATTGTTGGTTAATCTGTATTTATCATATTTGGACAAAATTTTCTTTTTCGATTCATGAACTTAAAAATAAAAATAATAAATGTTATCTGTAATAATCTGGAATGCTTGTTACGCAGTCTCTCTCTCACACTCACACAGATTCATATATAAATAGGCATATGCATGTCTGAATATTTATTGAATATAATCTCTGCTAAATCAGGAAAGTGGTTAAATACTTTTGGCTATTTTCATCTTCTTTCCTCTTACTATACCCCTCCCCCTTCAGTCTCATGGGTGCTGGAGTGACCTCAAATCTATCCTTGGTCATAACTACTGAAAACAGTCTAAGCTTAATTCAAAGCCCAAATCTGTCAGCAAAAGTAAAGTCTCCTCGTCTCTTCTAATTTATCATTTCACACTAACCCACCTGAGGAGGCATAAATTTCTCATTTTCTCATACCTCAGAAAGGTGTAGGTTTCTTAGGAACCACCTAAATAATGAATCAACAAAAAAAAAAAAAAATTTCCTGATAACAAATAACATTCTGTAAATTCCACCCCCCACCTCTCAGACAGATTCACTCATGATTTTTGTGCTTAGAGATAAAAAAAAAAAAAACAAACATTTAAGATCCAACATTCCACTTTGTGACACTTCCAATCAGTATAGCAGGAATAGTAGCAATATAGCTTTATTTTTGAGTGTTCACCGGAAAAACCACAAAGCACCTACGCTTAACAAAGTGTAGAGATTACTATTTGAAATCTTGGTATTTATTAACCCTCTGTTAGTACCGTGGGGTGTTTGAACGACCCACAAAAAAGTCTCCCCTTAACTTTTAGCAAGTGGCAAGTCAAATTTTCATAATTAATCAAGTAGCTTTCTGAATCCCTCTGTGAAATAACTACAAAGGGTTTCTGATTTTCGTCATAATATTTGTGTAAATTACCAGCACTTGACCAAAGTAAAGACTGTAAAAATAGTAGTAGAAATGAATTCAAAGATCACAATAACCTTCTTGTTCATTGCTTGGAATGTGAAAATCAGCTTAAAAGAACTCTGATTGATCATAGATTGTTTTAAAAGATCTTACTGAAAATAAAATTAAATCCATTTTTGTACAATTTCATCATAAGTAGCTTTCTGTCAAGTTACTCATTTTAGATGTAATATTTGCAGGAATTACAAGCAATTTGATTTGTTTACACAGAATAAAATTAAATCTATTTTTGCATATTTGAACTTTTGAAGCTTAATTCATTTTTTGATAATGGCATTTTTAATTTGATTTTCCAAAATAAAACCTTTTTATCATTATTTAACCTATAAAAACCAGAAAGAACATAAGACAATATATAACAAAAAAATAAAAACAAATGAGGCATCTATAATATTTCAAATGCGGTGTTTGAAAACTCCACAGTACTAACAGAGGGTTAAATATCAACTTAAAATACAATTGCACAGCAAAAAATGTGTAGACCATTTTGTTAAAACATTTTAGATCTTTTAAAATAACATTCTGTTGGTGATTGATTTCTACAATAAGAGACCCATTTTTGGTTAAATTCAATTTGCACAATAGTAACAGATGGGTAACACAAACAGCTATTGTTAAAATGATTTACAAATCATTTGCCACGGTAACATGATTCGAGATCATATCAATAGAAAAAAAATATATATTGTTTCAATAGGATTGTTCTCCTTCTTCCATGACATCAGAACCATCTATTTCATCTTGCCATAGGAAGAACCTTTCTTGATATCACTTAGTCCCATGGACCAGCGTGTTGCAACATATGTCACTAAAAAGAAACAGGAAAAAAAAAAAAAAACATATAATAGGAGAACTGAAAAAAAAAAAAAAAGGATATTTTAAAAGAATGATCAAGAAAGTGTATGTAGTAATACAAAATTGTCCTTTTCCCAACTGCAAATAAGCAGATATATGAAGATTTGTAGTTAAAGTTAATTTATCCTGAATGTTAAAGTGAATATCAAAATCTGACTATTTGAACTTTGTTTCAATGGCTTTAGACCAGTGGTCCTCAAACTTTTTTATCCAATGCACCCTTTTCACCATAAGTCAGAATGTCATCCACACCTACCCTTTTTTTTAAGATTGCTTGACCCAAAAGGATCATACCAAGTAATAGGCATACATTTATTCTTTTCCATATATTAGTATATAATGCTGCAGAACATTCTCTGCGCTACATGACAACACAGTCCCATCCTCGGTCACCAGTGTGTCCATAAAGTGGGTCATCCAAGCTTCTGTCTCATGTTGTGTTTGTTTTGATCCCAAGGCAAGCAATGATTGAATCGTCACCAGATATCGCTGGATTGGGTTGTTCAGACAGGATGATTTTATAAGAAAAAAAAGTTGTGTAGATCAACAAGGTTTATATAATTGAGGTTTATACAGGAATACTTTTTCGTATAAGAATCTACAAGCATGCAGGCTAATGACCATTCCCTCAGTCTAATTTTGTGACACTTTATTCATTTCCAAGTCAGAGTCGAGGTTTCAAACTTTAAGTCAGAGACTTCTTTAAGCAGCAAATTATGGAATGCTGACAAAGCACTTTTTTCTCTCTCTCTCATTATATAGAGACTTTCAATTCTTCCACTTTGAAATTTCATTAAGGGACTCTGCTCAATTTATCTAATAGTTTGGAACAAGGCATGAGTCAGGAGTTCTTCATAGTAGCAAATCATGTAGGGATTGGTGAAGCGGTTATCTCTTGGTGTAATGGAAGCATGTCTCTGCTTCAGCTGCTACTCTGTCTGTAATTCCCCTCTGATCTAATGCTTTTGTGGACCCTCGTCCAATATTGGTGTGGGGTCTGATGCACTGGAGTTCCAGGATTTTCCAAATATCCAATCAGAACTCTCTGCTGACAGTGTCCTGGGAAGCAAATTGCATATTTCCAAATATGGGGAGCTCCTCCTGCAGGAGAGGCAGTAACAACACGTTGATCTGCCATCTTGTTCTACCTCCTTCTCTTGCTTGCACTTCACACCAGTTCCTTTCAGTGGGCATATTCATTTACCTCCCACTTCCTCATACCAGCTCCTCACACTGCTACAATCCAGGGAGTAAGTGTTCCACCCGACCCGTGGATGCTTGACACAAAACAGGTATTACTTTTAACACCATCATTAAATTTTTATCTGGCTTTTTTATTCCTATTTATCATGTTTGGTCCGTAATTCTTCCTATTTTACCTACTTGACCGAAATTTTCTGGCCTAAGAAAATCTTTGTGACTAGCCTCATGATCTTTGTGCAAAACAATGCCAGCCCCCAGCCGACTTGTGGATGTTATTGCACTTCCTCCACATCGTCCCTTGGGCTTCACTTTAACAATAAATAAAAGTTTGTTTTTTTTGTTTTCGGTATGTCCTTCAATCTATCTACTACCTTCTTCGTCTTTGTGTTCACTTTTGATTTAATTTAAACATTTTTTCTTTGTTCAAATTATTAGCATTTTGTCACAAGTACATACACATGGATTATTTTTATAGAGGAGTTTTACAAATTTAATAGCAATAGAAAAAATGTTGATGGATTTTTTAAACTTGAATACATGTAATTTGTTTTAATTTATAATTATTAAATAAATAAACAAACTGACTCCTACTTCTACTGAACTTTTTGTTTATTGAAATATGTTTCAGTTTATTTATTTAATAATTAATTATGAATTAAAACAAATTGCTGTACATGTATTCAAGTTTAAAAATCCATCAACATTTTCTACTGCTATTAAATTTGTAAAACTCCTCTAAAAATAATCCATATCTATGTACTAATATGGAAAAGAATGTATGCATATTATTTGGAATGATCTTTTTGGGTTGGTAATCTTGGGAAAGTGGGGGAAATGGCATTCTGGCTTATGATGAAAAGGGGTGCATTTTTATGTAGAGAATTTTGTTTACTAAACTACAATACCCTGGCATTTATTTTATTTACAGGGGTAGATGGTTCTTGTCTTGATTTCCTGACTAGTTGTTTTTTTGTTAAGCACTGCTAGGGTCTTGCTCTTGATTCTGAACTACTCAGCCCAAGGATTGAACCCAACAATTATTATGCTACCAAATTCATGAACCAACACTGTACTTCATTAGACTCTTTTCCTCTGCAACTCACTGCACTTTCTCAGGCTAACATTTTCCACTGAAAGGAGTGGAATGATTATAGCAAAGAATCAATTGCTAAGTCTGCTGCTAGTAAAGTTGTTGTGTTAGATTCTACCAAGAAAAATTGTCTATCTTGCACATTTATAAGTTGTTACAGACAATTATCACAGTATACAATTTAAAAAGAAAGAAAACATACAAAAAACCCCAGGTTGTTGTCAAAGGATATGACGAGGTTTATCAATCCATATTGGAAACAATTCTTTACAGGTTCAAATACACAAATGAGAAGAAACAACAATAATGAACAACAAATGCCAATATAGAAATTAACAAGAATTAAGTATAACGAGACAATACATGTAAACATTAATGCAAGGGAATGTGTGGAAAGGTGTGTGCTATATATTTCTGTATGGAAAGATGTATACATTCTAAATCTGAGCTGGAAAGTCAAAATTAACTTAGCTTTGGCTATTCACCTGAAATAAAATAGAGTTTTCCCCTTTTCCCTCGCTTTCTTTTTGTTTTATATTTCTCTTTGTTCTTTTTACTTTCACTTCAGTTCTTTTGATATATTGTTCTTTCTTCAATGTTATGAGTTTTGACCCCAAGAGCTGGTCACTCACTCTCTTCTTCACATATTCAGCAATGTAGAATTCATCATTCAGGTAGAAAGATTCGAAGCCGTCCAATTGAGTGAGTCACACATGCTTGTCTTGGGTGATTATCACACTTAATAATTCATCCATGTATTTGGTATATGCAGCATGGTATGACGAATTGAATTGGATCTTGTCATCATTGTACAATTTCCTTTGCTTGATGATAAGTAAAAAGAGATGTTATTTGCACAAGACTTGGATTCCAATTGATTTTGATATTGGGAGTTTGTATGAGTTGGGGATAGCATTCCTTCTCTTCAGTTTGGTGAATCCTTTGCATGACAGCTTCATGGCAGGTTCGACTCAAGATTCGTTGCCCCAATTGATTTCTTCTAATATTTCCCGCAGAACATTTCTGCTTGATCACATGATTCTGCACATGCATGAAATCTATTTTTAGCTTTCATTTGCATGTGTTACTGGGGTCACCAGCCTGTCTGACTTAATTGTTCTTGTAGTCAGCGACTACTATCATAGATTGAAAGAGGGAGAATTAATGTATATTATTAGAGAGGTGGAAAGAGATGGTTTGTTGTGTGTAAAATGCATGTCATTTAGGGGTTTTGGTTGCATAAGGATATAACAAAGTCCGCTATCCGTTCGTCAAATATTACTGCCACATCTGGTATGGTGGTGCTTTTTCTTTTTTATCAAGAGATTCTTGACAAAAGAATCTGCAACATTATTGGTCCTGACTTGTCATTTTGGCATCTGTGACTTTCTCACTGTCACAATGTAGCTTCCGTTTGCCTTCTTTTTCCCTTCTATAAATATTTTCATGGTAATTGTTATGATGAACTTTCTTTGTACCTCAACTTCACAAATTTTAAGTGCAGTACCAGATTGGCAGTTAGGTCTCACTGTTGAAATTTCTAAATGTAACCAAAAGTTCTATGCTAATAGTTTCTCCTCCTGCACTTCTCACTTGTGGAACTGTTCTGGCTTTCTGCTTTCTTGTCAACTATGATCTTCAAACATTTTAATCTTGTTCTTTTATTGGCCACTGTTTCTTTCACTCTCACTAACATTCTAGTGGCTTTTACTGCCTTACTCGGGGGTGAAATGATGTAAATTAAAAAAAAAAGAAATCTTAAAATGTCTTTAGTCAAAATGTAAATAAGGACAACTGCACATCCTAGAAATTCAGACAGAAAAAAATTGGGAATCTCATTGTTAGGATTTAATTTTAGAATATTTAAAAGTGCATGTCAAGATGGTGCAATGGTTAGTGGCTGGGAACTAGAAATTGTGAGCTGATTTTAAATTCCAGTTGAGTCTGTGGCATCTACTTGCACACACATACTCCTGGAAAAGGTATGAATATATCTTTTCTCTCCTTAGCTAGGGGTTAAATAGGCAGACTGGGCTCTATTGCGGTGAGAGGCAACCTCTCTAGGTGAAGGACAAGTCTGAATTCAAAAAATAAAACCATATATATATAAAGAAATGGCAGCATAGTTAGATTGCTAGTGTTCTAACCATAAGTATTTCATTTTCATCCTGGATTTGATTCTCACTCTGGTTGATTAGTTAAGGATGTGACTTATTGATATCGTCCTGGGGAGGCAATCCCAGCATGTGGTACCATCAGGAAGTGCCTGAAAATTATACCATGGATTGATCCAAACTTTAAATTGGGTAGATGAAGCTGTTTGGAAGCCGTTGATGGTGAGTGTGTTGACAGATCAACCAGCCCACCCAATCCAAATACTAGGTGGCACTCCCACTGTTCAACTGTGATCTATCTATACGGCTAAACAAGATGATCATATGTTTGTAAACAGTATGATTTTCAGGTATTTCTTGACTTTCACATTATGGGTTGTTTTAAAAATGAAATTGGCTAAGATGAAACTGGAAGCTGCTGATGGTGAGTGTGTTAGCATGATAATGGTGGAGCTAGGTGACATGCCCACTGCTAGTGTTCAACAGTAATCTGTCTATACTGATAAACAAGATGATCATATATTTATATACAGTGTGCAAATCAAGAAATACCTTTTATGAACAAGATTTAAGCATCAAGAAAAAAGTATTTCATCTTCAATCCTTTGTTTTGTAAATATTTATTTTTATTGATAAAAAAAACAAAAAAACATTGAGTGTGAACAGCAATAATAATCATCTCTTGGGGATTTGTAAAGAAAAAAAAAAAACACTAAAATATATACACAAAACATTAGGAAAGAAATTTTTCGTTTTACTTACATGCAATGGCGGCAACAAGCAAAAGCAGGTTTGATAGGTGGGAACCTTCCCTGATGATTTTCATTGTATACAGGATGAGAGGCGTACACAAAACAACAGCCCAGCCAATCCAAATACTTAAATCCCAGTATCGTCGAGGTACCTTATGCTTCTGTAGACCTTCAAAACGGCCTTTGATGGTAAATTCATGAAATATTTTGTCCTGAATGAAAAGACAAAACAGATTAAAATTTTAAAAAAACAGCCAAAAAACAGATAACAACTATCTGGCATAATCAACATTTGAACAAGACCAGTACACCTGGACTTTCCGCTTGTCTATTTTTATTCATTTTGTTCTTGTACAGATAAACATTATTTTCAGATAGAGTGAGTGAGTGAGTGAGTGAGAGAGAGAGAGAGAGACAAACAGAGCAACAAATTAAATGTTTAATTTATCTTCCTGACTTAGATATAGATAGTGTGGACATAGGGATTAATATTGTATGGTGGCTGTCAGTTTCATGCAATCTTCAGACCAAGTTTGAACGTCATATTGATTCATGAAATTGACAGTCAATATCCTTTAACAACTCTGCAGGCGTACATGTCTACCAGCAACGCTCTTTCTCAATATTATCTAGGCGGACATGTTCACCGAGCGACAGTGCTTTGTCTCAAAGGGAATGTACATCTCTAAAAATATCCTATTACTATGGAAATGACATCATTAAACTTGTGATATGAACTGGGAATGCCTGGATGTCAGCCATTTTGTCCTAATTGAAATAGCTGTTTCATCAGCAAATTTTAATAAAGTGTTTTAAAAACATTTGTTTTTTGATCACTATGGTGACCTCTGGGGTGAGGCATGAACCTGTTATGTTGATGAAGGAACTTTTCATGGACAGTGAGAGCAACAGAGAAGAATTTCTCAGATTTACCCACACAGATATTGGTGATGTGCATGACGATGAGACTAAAAGTGATTCTGACCAATAAGGAGGAATTTTCAAACCATCACACACATACGATTACCCATGGCTACCAGAGTTTTTCTATACTCCCGGACCTACAAATGTTGATCCAAAAGTTAATGTGGTAGACATTTTTCGTCTTTTTTTTATCTGATGAAAATATTCAACTAATGGTAGTGAAAACTAACTGGTATACAAATGATGTGCAAGCAGCAAAATTAGGTCACACAACAAAGCCCAACTCACAAATCAGAGCTTGTTTGCTTTGAAGAAATGAAAGCATTTTTGACCTTGCTTTTGTTGATAGGTTTGACAAAGTGACCTTTGTATTCATATTACTGTACAACAGACCCCCCTTTTATATATGCAAGGCTTTCACAATATGAGTAGGAATTGTTTTTTTATTAATTCTGTTGTATTTTCATCTTGTTGATAATTCAATGCCAGTACATAGAGATGAAAAATATAGAAAAAGACTTCAAAATAAAACAATTTCTTGAAACTATTCTCCTACTTTGGTAAAGGTACTACACCTCTGCTAAAATAAGTTTGGATGAAAGTAGGAGGATAAATCTCATGCAATACATGACAAGAAGCCATTAAAATGAGGAATGAAAGCCTGGGCACTTGCAGAAGCAGAGACTGGCTACCTTTATAATTGGAAACTGTACTTAGGAAAAGAAACAAATACTAGAAACATACCAAGTGTTACGCATAGGGTAGTCACATCATTGGCTTGTCTACTTTACAACCATGGCCATGTTATTTATATGGACAATTTCTTTACTTCACCCAAGTAGTTTGCCGAGTTAACCAAAAATGGCATGGGTGCATAAAGTACCCTTTGGACAAATCACTGCTGAAATCTAGAATGCGAAACCCAAACCAAATGACCACCCTGCCATTACCAAGCATGATGGTAACAGTCTCTTTTTGTCCTGGTGTGACCTGCTTACTACCTGCCATTCCAAGCAGACCATCAAGAAGGAAGTTAGGTTGAAACATCGCCAGGATCATGTTCACATCATGGACAAGCCCTGCACCATCAAGAGCTACACTAGAAACATGGGAGGAGTTGACAAGCTGCTAAAAAAAAAAAAATATCGCTTCACTGAGCACAAGTCACTGAAGTGGTGGAAGAAAGCTTTTTTTTAAACTTATTTGAAGGCTGCTTTTGTAATTCTTGGGTAATTTGGGCGGTATTAAATACCAGTCAAACAATGGCTGAGAAATTCCACCTGAAGATAGTGCACAGACTTCTTGAAGGATATTAGGCGACTGTGAGCTCTCATCAAGGAAGGCACCCCAATGATATTCCGAACAGGCTGGTTATAGGTATGCACTACATCACAATGCATCCCAAGTGTGTCAGCACTGGAAAGCCCTCTGCACCCAACTGTGTGGTGTGCTCCAGCAGGGATTAAAAAAAAAAAAGTTGCCAAATTACCTAAGTGCTGTCAGCTTCCCATATGTCCCTAGCTCTGCTTTGAATGCTATCATACTTTGATCAACTACAAGGTGGATTGTGGGCCTCGATTACACAATTAACAAGTAAGCGTCTTAATAAAATACAAACTTTTTAAAAAATTTTGTTTTTTTTCCCCTCAAAATTTGTCATATATACTGTAAAAAAAAATAAAAATAAAAAAAATATGTCTACACTTTGTACATCCTTTCATGCAATACCCTGAAAATTTTATAACAAAATCTATAAAACACTAAAAATTACAGTGCTAGTAATATACCCACCATGCAAAAACTTACCACACCCAAAATTAATGTGGATCCTGGGGATACAACTTCAAAAGTTAGTGCAGAGTTGTAAAGGACATGCACTGTTGATTTCTATGTCCTCACTCACTCTGTCCCAAAAAACCATCTCCAATAATAAACACTTTATCCATATAAATATAACAAATTTTAAATACTATATATATATATAAAAGCTACACATTTATATGAGGATTAATATAAATGCCTGAAGATTCAAAATTGTGTGTGTGTGAAAAAGGTGGAAATGACTGAAGAATAGACATAACATCTTGATGCAGGCCATAATTGATGCTTGTTAATATTTAAGAACATAAATGCAAATTAATAATCAATAAGAAAGAAAAAAATTTGTTAATATTTCAATGTCTATTCACATTATCCTTCAAACAAATTATTTTCTTTTCATGTTAAGTCACTGGTCAGTATATTAATACAATTTATTCTACCTTCCATTGGTGTAATATGTTCAACTTAAGGCCAGACACACATAAAAATCTTAATGACAAAGCCCCTGCCTACCTTGTATTGGTAGAGATTGTGAAGCCAAACAGAACAGGCTTCTTCATCTTCATAGGGTATCTCCTCAACTGGGATTCGTCTTAAAAGAACAATAGATAGATTAGTAAAAAAAGGCAGCAAAGAGTGGAACCTGATTGAAGGGGAAATAATAACGAACATGCTCCCTCCTTGAATAAGTAGGAAAAATGAAGATATAAATAAAAAAATATTTTCAAAGACAGTTTTTTTTGCAAATATCAAATTTAAAATAAAATGAAGAAAGCAATTCTAAGAATTGTATTGAGCCTCACCTTACATGCATTTCTGCACGACATGTTCGTCCATTTAGGATATTCATAAGAGTTGGCTCAGCTGCATCTTTGCGGAAACCCACTGTACAGTCATAAATCACAGGAACTAAAGAAAAAATAAAAGTAAAAATGGAGTTGTCTTTTCTTGGATACTTTTTGACCAAAACTACAAAAAAACCCTAAAAAATACACTTGACTAAGTTTGTGATTTTCATCTTTCGTAAAGTGACAATGGGTATCGTTTATTTTAAAAGAAAAAAACTGCAGAGGGGGTGGTGAGAAAAAAAGAGCAGGGAAAACACAAAATTAAAAAAAAAAATCTTGTTTCCCCATCCCTCTGTGGGGGAGGGGGTAAGAAAAAAGTGGAGGTAGAAGTAAACACAAATGGGAAAAAAGAAAAAAGGGGAAGGTAGTGAGAGAGAGAAGAAAAATAGCAGTGAGGGTGAACAAGAAAAGACAGATGAGGAAAGAAGAAAAGAAAGTTGTGGGGAAGGAGTAGATAAACCGTGTGAAAGCAGTGGGGTGGGGAGAAACAGAGCAGCAGGGAAGAAGATAAAAAAAACAGTGGGAGCAGAAGGGGAGGTTAAAGAAGAAGAATAGATCTCCAGTATAAATAATCTAGAAAGAACAAGCAAAAGAATTCTTCTGCAGAGTATTATTCTGCTGGGAGAATAAAAACATCCCCCTCCCCCCACCTGCCACGTATCCAGCCTTCTTTTTTGGTGATTCTATCTTTAGATTACTGAGATCACAAGCCAATATGACAGCTTCTAAAACCTATAACAACTTTTGTCAACAGTAACAAAAAATATCTATACAATCATGACACAAGTAAAAATCCCTTCTAACACTAGAGACCCTCTAAGATAAATAGTTGCTAAGAGTAGAACAAAGAAAAGAGGAGAATGGGGAAAAGTTTACACAGGATTATCTTTTTAGTGCCAAGAAGGCAAGATAAATCCCCACCTTTTTTTTAATTATACAAGATCAGGTTCTATAAATTACCCTAAGACTACTATAAATATTTTTGTTTTGTAATTGTCATATCTGTTGTGAATCATATGCTGATTATAAAAACAAAGACTTATTTTAAATCAAATACATTCTCAATAAAAGTTCCTGGCATTGTCGATAAAATTCTAGAAAAAATAACTATAGCTCAATAATTATATGCACAAAAACTCACTTGATTTTACCTCAAAATTCAGGACTCAGTTTATATTTACACTGTAAATTGAATTTCTGTAATCATAAGGACAGGCACAAAGTCAGTCTTGCCTTATACACACCTTGTAAATCAAACTCCCATTTTATATCTACTTCACTTGCTTCACTGTAAAAATGAATTTATTTGGAGGAAAATAAAAACCTTTCCCTTTATTTCCAAGCAGTGATCTAAATACAAATGTGGTTACCGCTTTCAGGGTAGAAAATGCCTTCTATTAAATAACAATGCAATCTGATTATAAGAGGCATCAACGAAATAATCCTTCATTTATGAAAAAAAAAAAGTTAAAAATGATTAACAAAATACAATTACTTCCTGAAATTGTATTTTTAAAGCTGCATAAGCATACAAACAGGACCCTCACAGTCTTTCATGGACTGGACAAATGACCCCATTGATTCTCATTTGTTTTAGTATGTATAAAAACTGGGAAAGGCCCTGTGTACATTCACCAAGGAAAAAAATGTAAATCCTGTTTCCAATATTTTGGGTTATTCATTCACAAATTCACCTGACATAGATTGCAGACAAGGTAGATAACAATTTAGACATTTTTGCTGCTACTTATGTCCTTTACAACAAATTAATGGACTAGATCTTCACTTTGGCCAGCAAGAATTCCATTAGCCTCTAAATCTATATCTCTCTTTTACTAACCGTTTTTCCTGTCAGTGATTGCCAACTCTCTCCTACCACCACACTGCACATCGCTACATCACAACATGCAGCTTTCTGACTCTACCCTTCTACATCTCCAATCAATGTCACATCACCCACTAACAGCTAGGTTGTAACTGACATACTGTCACCTTGCCTATATAAAACTAAAACCAGAATTCCCTAACTTCCAGCCAAATGGCACTTGACCCCCAAAAGTTTTCATTTACTTATGGACAAAAGGTGGCCACTCTGAAGATCTTGCTTTTAGACTTCAGCTTGTTGAATCTGTGGATGCAAAGCCCACAGATACAAAATAGCCAGCTTCATCTTTGTATGAATTATTGAAAAGTACTTCTTTCATATGCCATTAACAAAAAGTGTTATGAAGAAAGGCTGTAAAAATAGAAAACAGTAGACTTTGGTAGTCAAGCAGCAAGGACATGACTTCAAAACATCACTCCAGTTATATAGGATGTAAGTCCCAATCTTATTTGAAGCTAATTTTTGGCTGTAAAATTTTATATAATTAATTTGTATGTCAAAGTATGGGATAAAGTTAGTTTTTGGAAACTAAATTTTCTTAACATTTCAATGGCTATTTCTGTTTAGCCCATATGTTTAATTTTCTTTGTGATATAGTAGCAATTACATGTAAGAGTTATAAAATTGATGTTTTAAGATTTTGTTTTTCATTTTTGAGATGAGTAATTATTAATGTACTTAAATTATTACAAGCTATTGTTCTCATCTTTGATATTACATATGTTATTATAGAGACAAATGTTTCAGCCAGTACCCAAATGGCCATCATTATAATCAACAGATATCCTATATCAGCCAAACAATGGATGCCTGATGAGGCCCGGAGAGTAATTGGCTGAAACATTCATAATAATCAAGTAGTTCAAAATAATTCAAGTCTATCTATTTTTTGGTGGGAGGATGTCTTTAAACATATAAAATCTATCCTGTGGCTCAGAAACTGAAGTGTGTTGTAGTAACAAGATTAAAAGAAAATACTGAAGAGTT
The DNA here is from genome assembly GCA_964036315.1 of Acanthosepion esculentum. NCBI lineage: Eukaryota > Metazoa > Mollusca > Cephalopoda > Sepiida > Sepiidae > Acanthosepion > Acanthosepion esculentum. The sequence goes on from OZ038506.1 coordinate 33,909,165, forward strand.
ACTTTAGTTTCAGCTTTTTGCACTGTTTAACTTTTCATAATTATTTATTTCTGCGGCCCACCTGTCAAGTATAGTTGCAAGTGAATGTTTAGAGGCTCTCAAGAAGGACTCCTTACAGAGGTAATAGACCCCCACCTATGCTATTTACCCATAGAGGTCATGGAAGTGAACTACTATGATTCCTAAAGATAAAAGTGCAAATTGAACACAAATTGTCCCAGCCAGAATTTGAAATCCATTTTCCAAACTGGTAACCAGCAAGCCACCCATATCTCCAATTTTCACCTTTGTAAATACTTTGTAGACCATTTACTGTACTACATTTCATTCACAGTATATATGTAGACATGTCACAGAACTAAATGTCTTTAAAATTTGATTGGATTCTGTTTAAATTGATAAACGTTACACACCCTAACAATTCAATTTTGCTACATTAAGATGATTATAAAACTGGAGACCATAAGAGGAGCCAAAGGTAAGATAAACCTTACCAGTTTTAATTTAACAGAATAATCATTTAACTCAGTGATCTTGAATCAGAGGAATATAGTAAGTTCCTTTTTATACCTACTTTTACCTTTCATTGCTTGTAGAGACAACACAAAGCCCTTTGTACGTGGGAGTAGGTGATGCCGAAGTCGGGGGAGACCTTTCTGGTCAGCCACTTCCATGCTGATCTTGTGTTTTTCTTCTGTGAACCGAGTTCCTTCGCAAAACAACAGAATCTAGTTGAGCAAAAAGAAAAAGAAAATGAGCGAGAAAGAGAGAGACAGCAAAAAAAAAGAAAATGTTTAAAAAAAATGGATGAAAACTATTGCATGTGGTTTATTCAGACAAATTCGCTTTTTTTTTTTTTTAATAAATGGAGGTTAATATTTAAACTTTGTATTCACCAACCACATAAAATGTCTACAGCATATCATTGGGCAAAATTCAAAAGTGGAGGAAATTTAATACAGAAAAGACTTTTAAAAAATGCATTTCTGTCTGAATTTCTGGGTTAAAAAGTTATTTGCATTCAAACTAACATGAATTTGAATGTAAATAACGTCAATATAAAAAAATGTAATAATTTCTTTTTTCAAAGCATTCATGCATTATTTTTACCAACAGAATTGTTTATTGTATCAGATTAAGTATTCTGCAATTTTGATATTCTTCAAATGCTGAAGTAGCTCCTTGCACCAACCTTTTTTATAATGGAACAAATCAATATGAGTAATAAAGGTAGTCATGTAACAAGATGTCTCATCCAATTCAATCTGATGACACCCATGTTTTAAGTCAATTTTGCTAAAGTATTGTACTTTTCAAGTGACTCCTCTAGTGTTGATACAGGGGTAGTAATTTCTTTTTATGGCAGTGTTTAGCTTTCCACATATCAACTACTAATCTGACATCATTACACTTAGGTACCGCTATTAATGACAAAACCCACAAGGTGGGTTCCATAACTGGTTCAATGATGTCTAAGTAAGCAATTCTTTCAATTTATTTTCAACCTTTTTTCGAATATAGAAAGGAATGCGGTGCAAATGTTGGGACACTGGTTTTATTGTTTGATGAACATTTAATTTGATTTTGACATTTTCCAGTCTGCTCATTTCTTTAAATACTGAAGCAAATTTGACTAGAATAGGCTCCCACACTGAAGAGAGATTATTCACTGTAGTAACTGAAATAGATAAGAGTCCTAATTGTTTGGCAGTATTCTTACTCAGGATATTGCTACTATTACATGAACAGATAACAATAAAATCTGAAATCTGATATGTAGACAATACAGAAATATTTGAAACAAAAGCACCCTCTATTTGTAAGGGAAATCTCGAGGCATACGTAAATATTTTCTTTCCCCAATTTTTTATGTTTTTAAATATTCATACATATCCCAATCGATTAGATTGACACTAGCACCAGAGTCAATCAGAACCGAAATAGTCTGACAATCTAAGCAACTGCATCAGATTTATGTCTCTTATTTGCCATCAGTATATAATTGACCGAATCAGATTCCGTTTACACTACTTCATACTTAAAATCATTTTGGACTATACCAAGCTTTAGTTTTGTGTGTCTTTTTCTTTGTAAAACACATCCATTCAAAGTGGTTGAGCTTATGACAAAATGTGCATTGTTTCCCTCTGGCTGGGCACTGTACGTCATTTTTGTAGTGCAAACCCCTACCCCACAAACGTAACACTTTCAATACATTTCAGAATTTGAGGAGGGGATCCTCGTAGTTTGCTTGGTCATTTTGTTTTTTCTTGAAGTATTTATTTCTTCTATTGATCTGGATTTCTTTTCTTGTAGATTGTAAATTTCAACAATTTCCTGTTCAATTTCTTTGGCCTGTTACTCTGCTTGTTCTACTAATGTTGCTAGTTGAACAATATGGGATAGTTTCCATTTTTTCTCTCTTAATAATTGTCATCCAAGATGTTGGGACAAACATCTTTCATTAAACTGGTCTACTACTGCCTAATCTGCAGAGTATTCATTAAATTTGCAGGGATATGCCATATTTTTTAAGGCAGTAATGTAAGTCACTGTACTTTCTTCAGATTTCTGTATTCTGTATCGAAATTGCTGTCTTTCATACGTTAGGTTTCTTTTGGTTTCAAAATGTTCATTCAAAACAGCCAGGGTTTCCTCATAAGTCTCATTTCCATCATCCAACATTTTGTAAATTTTGTCTTAGTTCAAACCCACCCTGATAAAAAAGAAACACTCTTGTTTATTTTATTTCTCTTATATAGATTGCTATGAAATACATTCCCATTGTTTCTATCCACTCCCCTCAAACCATTTGGTGGTTAGTGGCTGTGGAACCCAGATTCAATTGTGCAAGAGATGGCACTTCAATTTCATGCATCGTCACCATCTTTGTGTTTCTCCTCTTCCTCCCCTCAAGAGCAGATAACCTCCTTTTATACCACCCGAAGCAAGGTGACATTGCCACCAGGACACAAGGGACCACCAGAAGTGAAAGAGATGGAAAAGACTAGAGGGAACCAGAAACCAAATCCTAAACAGGAATAAGGGATAAATCTCTACTCCTGTTCAAAAGACTGGGGTAGGAGGGTGAACCAAGCAATAAGCAAACATATTTACTCCTATTGAGAAAAAAAATGTAAATAAATAGTAAATAAAAGTTTAGAGTTTTAGGCGGATATAAAATATAATATGGTGCAATATTTGTAACCCATGCACATCTTTTTGTCTACTTTAAACCATTGTCTGATATAAAAAATAAATGTGTAAATTATAGAATCAGGTAGGTGTGAAAACTTGTTTACCTGTATATAAAACAAAATTGTAATAATTAGTTTCTGTAGACAAAATTACACAAATGATGCCTCAATTTTAAAAATCAATTAATTTGGTGAGTATTAAAACTTTTTGTTCTTATCTGATAAAGGGTAAAATTCTTTCAAGAATTTTTAATTACAAATTCTTGAGAAAAAAGAAGAGTGCATACAACAGAAATTGTCAGGTAAATGATGATAAAACAAAAAGTTTTGGAGTTGATTGATTTGTTTCTTCATAACTTAACACTTTGTGGATTATTTAAAACCAAAACATATTTTGGATTTTAAGAATAATTTTTTTCAAGTGAATTAACAATTTTTTGAGAATAACAATGATTTTTCAAAATACAAGTCATGCTATTTAACCCATAGTTAGGGGGAGATGAGGATTCATACCTTTTTCAAGGGTATTTGCGTGTAAGTGAATATAATGAACCCAACTGTAATTTGCTCTCTGATTTCTCATTCCTAGTCACTATCCATTACACCTCCCCTGAAGTGTTGGAAAAAGACAAATGAAATACTGAGGGGTTATAGCAGAGTATGTGTACATATTACTTCATCTATATGAATTCAGTGAACAAGACAACTATTATTATACAGACATCAGCAAACATATCAGGAATTAAGAAAGCCCGCAGGAGTAGAAAATGGTAGATTATTAGTGACTTTAGTCAAGCAGCAAGGACATTACTCTGATGGTATAGGACTGGGCCGGTGCATACTATGCCTAAACCGGGGGTGTGGTAGCAAACCAGATTGGGAGCCACAAGCAGTGCTTTGTGACCCTCATTATCTTATCAACATTTGCTTTTTTCTACCTACATATATATATATATATATATATATATATATATATATATATATATATATACGTTACAAATTAAACTAAGCAAATCTGTCGATTAAAGGATGAAAATTTTCCACAGATTTTGACATAATTCTGGAGTCAATTTTTTTTTTTTTTTTTTGAAATCCATGAATTTGTTTTGCTTATACTAAGTCTCGAAAAGACAATATAAAACTCACTGTTTTTTATCCATAATGTTGAATGTGGGAAAATTATTCAGCTTTTTAATAAGAAAAATCTCAAGTTGATATTAAAAATTGGCACAAAACATTGTTGATTTGCAATGGAATGATCTATTATGTTTTTCTAATTTTTATTTAGACACATTATATTTATTTTCAATTTTTCTAGCTGAATTGTTCACTGATATTACATTTGATCCATTATTGTACATAATTAGATTACAATAAAATTTGTATTTTATATGAATACTACCTTATATAAATTTAGATGCAGTGGAGTCGGAAGGCCACATATCATAGATTGGCCCTTGCATCAGCCCTGGTATAGGATATAAGCTCAAATCTTATCTGAAGTTACCTTTTGGTTGTAAAATTCAAGAAATTTAATATGATGGCTAAAGACTATATTAACTGAAAACATTATGATGAGAATTTTTTTTTCTATACAAAATGTATGAATGTTTGTGAATTTTTGGAGAATAAATTTCTGTAACATTTCAATGACTCTGTTTATTGTAATATTTTTTTTTTTTTGGTTTATGTGATAATAACAATTCAGATCTGTTTTGTGCCTGGGGTAGTTGCCTATATCCAACCTGTGGCAACTGTCAGTATTCAATGTCAAGGGATAGGATTTTGAACAGCAACTTTCAAAGCAGCCATGCAGAGGCAAGCCTTCCCCACTGTAAAGACTGACGCCACAAAGCACCCAATTACAAAATCATTTATTATTTTTTTCAAAGCTTCACTTTCCATTAGATATGTCAGACTTAATCACCTGTTCATAGATGTCTTCACATGTTAAATGATCCCTACTTCCACTCCCTTGACAGACTACACAATACACTGGCATACAGACTGAAAGTATTATAGCACCAACTTTCATTTTGATGTGCTCTATTTCTTATCAACTTGTTGCTAAGATCAGAATTATTGTCATTTCAGACTTCATACTAAACACTGAACAAAACTTGCAAATATAAATTACACAGCATGTGGAATAATGAGAGAGAACATGCCTTGGTTTAAATGGTGGTGAAAGAGACAGACAAGTAGACAACCATCAACACCAAGACAAAGGGACGGAAATGGACAAATAGACAACCACCATCAAACAGAGGTCATAGAGACAGACAGATAGACAACCACCATCAAACAGAGGTCAGAGAGAGAGAGAGACACAGACAGTTAGGTAACAAGAACCACCAACAATTGAAGATCAGGGAGACAGACAGCAACCACCAAAACAGAGGGAGGGAAATGGACAAAGACTTCCACCACCAAAACAGGAGGAGAGGGGACGAACAAGCAATAACTACAACCATCAAAAGTGATGGGAGGAAGATGGATAACCTCCATCACCACTAAATTGAGATGAGGAAGGAGATGGACAGACAAAAAACACTACAAGCAAGCAGAGAAAGACAGACAGATAACACCAACAACTAAATTGAGGGAGAACTTAATTCTGCATGGCTTTGTGACAAAATTTATGAGCCCAGCAAATAGAGCAACTGTTTCAAGCACAATAAAAAACATGCTTGTCTCACAAGCCATTGATAAAGAATGTGCTCCTCCTTCATAAAGACAACATAATACCTAACTAAGGTTATTACATGGAACTACAATTTACCAAAATTATTACAGCAGGTATTTGTTGGAGCATGTCATCTTTGGTACAATGTCACATTTCTTTAAGACAGCACTATCTTGGATTTGCCTACAAAATGATTATAACAATGTTAATAAGTAAAAAGGAAAATTAAATCTCAGGTTCTTTCAGAAAGTAATGCGGTAGGAGTCTATAAGCTTGTTCAAATGTAAACAAAAGTTCAATTTATTTCTTAAAAACAATCCCCAACAATGCAATGACAAAAGCCTAATATGAAACTAGGGATTCTATTTCTTTTAAAAAGAATTTGGGATTCAAGCCAAACCACATCTAAATCAAAACTCAACCCTTTAAATAAAATAATAATAAAATCTTTGTGATTAATCAGCGATTTACAGTAAGTTTTAGTTTATTACAAGACAATTACAGTAGTTCTTTGGGGCTAGCCATGGAGAAATTTTAATGTAGGTTTTGTACTGTTTTAGATCTTATGGCTCCTCTTTGCCCTCAAACTGATATTTATTCTACACAACTTTTAGTTTTAATTGTCTTGTAGTAAAATCATCTTCCTTGTTTTGTAGTAGCTTGTTTGTAATATTCAAAAAGAACAGAACTTACTAATTGTGTTGGGATACAGAAGGTGATTACCTCCCTTTGGTGGAGATGTCATATCAGGCACATGACAGACTGCTTAGTGACCTCACTCCATGCAGTGACAATAGCGGCAGACAAATTCAGTTTGTTCACAGAAGCTAAACTGAAAGGTTGCTTACTTTAGTCCAGGCCCTCCATGGCCCGGGCAGAGGCTAAATCTGCCTCCCCCAGTAGCATACAAGTCCATGGTGCCATTTCCCTTTGGGAATATATCTTTCTCAGATATAGAATGAAACACCAGCTTTGAGAAAACCCCAAATTCACCATTTCCCCTTTGTGGAATGTCCTCACCTAGGACATAGTAAATGAATCTGGAGTGCTAAACATGGACTCTCCAGACACAGGTGCATCACCATATTATATGTAAGACCCTTTCTTTTTGTTTCTCCTTACTCTCTGCTTTGCTGTGTTGATATATATGATATTCTATTCTCCATATGGGACATGTGTACATATATATGTATATATAGTTTTGTTTATGTCTTAGGAGTATAAAAGTCTCTCTGAGAACATAAACTACAGTGTTATTATATCACAGCTATAATAATGTCCATAACGAGGGAAATGCAAATGGGAGAATAAATCTTTCTTCCATAGCAACCTTATGTTACATTTGCATCAACAAGGGCCTCAGCTTCAATTTAGAATTTATTTCCAGACTGACCTTTTAAGCTTATAATCATCTTAGATATTCATTAAAGCTTATGAAGATGATATCTTGGTGGTTTCAAAGCATCAATCCAAATTTCTCATTTAGTCTCACTCAATGGTTTAACAGCTAAGTCTGAATTTGCTAATTGTAAACATGTCTCCAAAATGGCTAAGTTTTTGTTTGCTGATAGAATGAGACACTGTATAACCTTTAACAAGTTTGGTTCCTGTGACTACTGGTGGCTCTGTAATAGCCTGTTAAATAAGAGTAAGTCTTCTATTCCTCCTCTCTTCACTCAATTTGAGGTATTAACATCTTGTGCTTATAAAGCAGAATGTTTTGCTTGTAAATTCTCTTCAAATTCTACTTTTGATACATCTGGATTATCTTTGCCTGACTTTCCACATAGAACTGAGTCTCTATTGAGTGATATGCAGAAAACTCTGTTCATGATTTCTGCTATCATCTCTTAACTGGATCCTTACAAAGCATGTGGACAATGGTATCCCTGCAACACTCCTTAAGATATATGCTCTTGAATTGGTCCCTGTTCTCTCTAAACTCTACAATAAATGCCTTGATGCTTTTTGCTTTCCCGCTTGTTGGAAATCCTCTTCTGTAGGATCAGAACTTCAACTCAGTTGAACCATCTGATCCTTCTGTCAGCCTATTAGATTTCTACAACTTTTTCACAAATTACTAGAGGCTCTCATTAACTCTGGATTGGTTCAGCATCTCATCTTGCATGGTCTTCTTTCACATCTTTAGGTCAACTCCTAAGGTATTAACAATTATTGCAGAAAGATTCTGTCAAGCTTTAGATAAGAATGGTGAAGCTCACATAGTTTCTTTGGATATTACAAAGGCATTTAACAGGGTTTGGTATACTGGCCTTCTTTACAACTTGAAAGACTATGGTATTTCTGGACCCATTTTCAAATTGATTCAGTTATTCTTATCAGTGGTCTTGAATGGCCACTCTTCTGGATCTTTTTGCATTAATGCAGGTGTCCCCCCCCAGGGCTTTATCCTTGGACCTACATTGTTCCTAATTTTCATAAATGATCTTTCTGATGGCATCAGTTCTCAGCTTGGTATTTATGCTGAAGACATAATTTACTTCTGTCTCAACAATAAGTCTGAACACTTCAATATAGTCAAATTGGCAGCTGATCTCAAAGATGACCTACAATCTGTTGTTAACTGAGACAAGGAATAGCTTGTTAATTTTAATGCCTCCAAAACAAAACAGCTCTCTTTTAATCATCTGAAAAACCCTTTTATTACCTTCCATCAGATCAGCATGGCTGATGCTAACCTGCATAAGAGTGACTCATTGCACCTTCTTGGACTAACATTTTCTGCTGACATGAAGTAGAAAGAATATATTGAATCAACTGCTAGGTTTGCAGCTAGGAAAGTTGGTTCATTGTGTTGTGTGAGACAATTTTTATCACCTGAATGTATCTTGCATATTTATAAGTCCACCATTCATCCTTGCTTTGAATATTGCTGCCACATTTGGCATGGTGCTCCTGCTATACATTTAGTGATCCTTGATAAAATACAAAGAAGAATTTTTAACGTTATTGGACCTGACCTGGCATCTCTGCTTCAGTCACTTTCCCTCCACACTAATGTAGCTTCCATTTGCCTTTTGTATAAATACTTTCATTGTAATTGTTCCGATTAACTTTCCTCTACGGTACTTAGACTTTATGAATTTAAGCACTGTACTAGATTGGTGGCAAGGTCTCATTTTACAGTTGAAATGGCTAAATATAACAGTAATTTCTATGCAAACAGTTTCTCCTATTGCACTTCTCACTTGTGGAACACTTCCCACCTTCTTGCTTCCCAGTCAGGTTCAAAAATTTAAATGCAATGTCAATCATTATCTTCTATTGTCTTAATTCTTGTTCTTTTATTGTTCTCACTCCTTAATAGTGTTTTTTCCCGTATTCTCTAACACTTAATAACCCCTTGCATCTTAGTGGTGTTATTAGCTTGCTTGGGTTGAATTCATTATAAAAAAATTTTAAAAAAAAAAGGCTTAGGTATTTCAGTATTTGATGATTTGATAATATCTTCAGGTGTTCAACATGATAAACATCAAGTGTGCAGTTCTGACTAATTGAATAATATCAGAGTTTTTGTTAAAATCAGCTGCTTTATAAAATTGACTAGAAGCTGTATAAACTCATTTTTGATATTGTTTTCTAGGTACTGAATGACTGTTTCTTTATCTTTAACTGTTCATTCATAACAGGATCAGAAAAGATCAGCATCAAACATACTCTTCAGAATAACAACTACCCAGCAAAAATGACACCAGCGTCAGGTAGGAACATACGGGACAAGGAAGGTAACCAGGAATCTGCCATGGTCTGTCTACCTTACATCAAGGGCTTAGCAGAAAAGGATTCAGAAGATCTGCAGTCCATACAACATCAGAACAATATTTAGAAGCAGTTCCACTTTACAGAGAAATCTCTGCCGAGTAAAGCCTAATACAGAATATGCTCAAGAATTGCATGTACTTGATTCCTTGCACCTATGGCAGAGAATATAAAGGTGAAACAAGCCACTTTTTAAAAAAAGTATGGCTGGAGAAACATTGAAAAGCTATAGTGAAAGGTGAGACAATGAAATCAGGCATGACAGATCATGTATGGAAGGAAAGGGGTAGTCATCATTCCCTGTGAAATGAAGTGAAAATACTGGATAAGGAAGAACATTGGAGAGTTAGACATTTGAAAGAATCAATGCATATGCTAGGCCCTGAGGACCTTAACAGGTTAAGCATAAAAATAAGTATGATATAGCAGCTGCTAATAAAGAAAGATGGACATATGGAACACGTCTTCAACCACAGCAGCAGGAACCATCAAAATATGACAGCCAGCAGCAGTTGCTACCTAATCAGTAACCAAGGTTAGGTTTTAGGCTCTAAGTTTACTACAGCAGAGTGTCCTATAAAACAATGGGCTAGTGGGTAAAAGCTCATCTGTCCTTTGACAGGTTTTGTTTATTCACTAATTTTAATACTACCTTGGCAGGTAGTATAAAAATGAATATTAGCTTTCACCTCTTCTTCAGGAGGATACTAGGTCATTAACTGGCACTCTAGGTGTCCCCAAAAAGCAAAGGGCTTGAGCAATTTTTAAAACCCATATTAAACTTGACCTTGTGTGACATTTTGTACACATGGACTTACAAATAAATTTATATAAAAAAAAAAAAAAAACTTCTATTTTACTTTTTTTATTTATTTATTTTATTTTTTTACTGCACATCATGACTCTTATGGTCACTTAAAAAAAAAAAAATCAGACATATCTGCCAAACCAGGTTACATGACAGCCACATTGTTAACTAAGTACATGCAGAGAATGTCTTCAAACTATTGATGACTAATCAACATTGTTTTACCAGATATCCAAAAATTTGTAACCAATAAAATAAAGAATTCAACTGGAACAAAAATTCCTGAAGTGTGAGGACCGGAAGAAAGGGCTTTTAAAATTTGTTATGAAGAAAATTCACAAATTCATGCAAAGTTAATGTTGAGCCTGGTCAGTACTTAGATGGGTGACCATTTGTAAACACCTGGTACTGTAAGCCACCACTTACAACCCAAATTACATTTTGGCTCTAAATAACCTGCAAAGGGTTGATAAGCCATAAAAAATTCAAATGAATCAATCATTCAAAAGTCATAAAAGGAGGCTGACACAAATGTCAATGGTGAGCAGAAGGATACCAAAGGAAATAATTGAAGTAATAAAACTCAAGATAAAAACAAATAAATTAAGAAACTCATAAAAAAAAAAATATTCTTCAGAACAAGTTCATTATAGGTAAAGAGATTTGCAAAAATGTTATTTTGGAAACTACTAAAAGACACTATCTCTTTTTCGATTCATGATTGACTTGGCAGAAGAATTCTCACAAAAGGGTGCTGTTACTTTCTGCATATTCCCAAGTGGTCAACCATCTAGGTACTGACCAAGCTCAATGTTTCTTAACTTCTGTGATCAGATGAGAACAATAATAAAAATAATGATGCTTGATGCTACACCAGGTGAAGGTGTTAACATGTTTTCTCTTGGTGAATTGATAGATATTAGTAAATATGCTGTTCAGTACCAGAGATTTGCTTGTCAGTCGCCTGATCTGGACCAGTTGGACATGTCTCCTGGCATATGATGCACTGTGTGGGACTACTTGGTGAGCCTCATCGTCAGGTGTCATGAGAGCTTTTATTTTCTTTTTTTAAAGTTTGAAAGATAAAGCAGTCAATGCAACTTGGGAACCACGTTTAGATATTTGGGAGCAACTCTCAATCAGACACTGAGCAGACTGTGTTACTCAACCAAGAAGAATTTCTAACTGGCCCCCGCCTGCAAGATTATGCACCTCTTTTATCAAAACTTCTTACCATTTTGTTCATATTTGGTTGTGATGCATGTGCCTGATATAGCCTTATCAGATCAGAGGTCGCTATGAGCATACTGAATTTCATATATTTGTACTCCTGGGTCACTTTGTTGGCATGTTGCCCTCTCACTAATAATGAGGTACTTCTTGTATTGGGTTTTTTTTATGGCTTATCAAGCCTTTGCAGGTTGATTAAAGCCAGAAAATATTTTTAGATTGTAAGGATTTATTTTTGAGATAATCATGATTTACTGGCACAAGTCATAATAATTAACCCATAGCTGGGGGGAGAAGATATAGATTCATACCTTTTTCAAGCATATTTGCACATAAGTAAATATAACAAATCCAATTGGAATTAGAACTTGGCTCTCCAATTTCGAGCTGTTATCCATTACACTACCGGATATCCATGCTTACAGCTCCTGGTATTCCAAAGCGGTTACCCTTCTAGGTACTGACTGGAATTGACATTGCTTAACTTGGGTGATTGTACTTTTTGTACTGCAATTTATTCACTATCTTAATTTTGGAAAAAAAATGTTGATTTTTTTCTCCTTAAAAATTCCTAATTAATTATCACCTTTGTTTTCTGAAGTTCTCAAGAATTCATTTTAGTAGGATCATTCCTTAATCTTTGGTAGGGATTGGTTTCCAAATTGTCTCCAAAAGCTTTATAAATAGTAGTTTAATGACTACCACTTAAACATATTCTTTATTCTAATCTTATCAAATAAAATTTCCCAATCAAGAAATTTAATAGAATTACAAACATTTTATTACTCTATTCATTTTCAGAAGGATCAGATAAAAAATTTAGAATCTAAAATCTTTCATGGTAGTGATTCTCAACACAGGCATTTTTAAGTAGTCCTAAGAAATATTTTGAATGGGCCTGGAGACACCAGGAGAAATGTAGTCATTAGTCAGGATTTATATTTTCTACTATATTTTGGCTTTCATAAATAAAACATATTTCCTGTCGCATAGTATTTCTATTTTTTGCTTGTGGACCTGGAAATTGTTTTGCCACCAAGAATGAGCCACAAGGTAGAAAAGGTTGAGAAACAGTGGTTTATAGGTTAACATCTACAGCATAACAAATATTGCTAGCTTAAATATCTTCATTAAGAGAAAAGGCATAAAAAAAAATCTAGGCATTAAATCTTTTCTCAGATGGTTATGGAGAATTAAACAAAAAAAAGAAAAAAATTGGACATTCAGTGCACAGACAACTAGGGCCAACTGGCAAATGTTTGACCAATCCAACTGAAAGTTGTGACCTTTTTATTTTTTTAATCATTTTACCCCAAGCGAGATAATAAAGCCATTAGGACTTAAGTTACTGAGCATTAGAAAATATGAGAAAAAAGTACTATAAAGGAGAGAGAACAATAAAAGAACAAGAATTAAGAAGACAGAAGATAACAGTTGACATTGCATTTAAATTTTTAAATATCAAAGTTGACTAAGAAGCAAGTATCCAGAAGAGAGTTCCACAAGCAAGAAGTGTGATAGAAGAAACTGCTAACATAGAACTTATGGTTACATCTAACCATTTCAATTGTAAAATTGCCATTAATCTAGTACTGACTTAAATTCATGAAGTCTAAGTATCAAAAAAGAAAGCTCATCACAGCAATTACCCTGAAAGTATTTATAGAAAAGTCACAGGGAAGCTACATTATGGCATTGGAAAAGTGACTGAAGCTGAGATGCCAGGTCAGGACTAACAACATTACAGATTCTTTGGATTTTATCAAGGATCACTAAATATATAGCAAGAGCACTAGACCATACGTGGCAGCAATATTCAATGCATGAAAAAATGGTAGAATTTTAAATATGTAAGATAGTTTCAGGTGAGAAAAATTATCTAGCATGACACAGTTAACAAACATTTTAGACTTTTTTGTTTTTTAATTAATTTAATATAAGAATCATGCATGCAAAGAATATTGATCTCTAAATTTTTTAGCTTTTCTCCCCCAAATAAAACATTTTTCAACATCTGGTGAACAAACTTTGCGAAGAACAAAAGTTTACATAGAGCAATAAATTAACAATGTTGATGCTCAAGTTTGTATGAAGAGAAATAATTAATAGATTTCTTTTTTTGCCATCCAACAATATTTTTTATTATTACTATAGACATTATTGTAGTTGGTACACATGTTTGAGTACATTTTCATTTGAAAATACAAAATTTTGGTTTAGTATTCCCAAAGAAGTTTAGCAGTAGTTTTCATTTAAAGAGATTTATAAAGAATCTGCTATTTTTTTTTTTTTAGAGAGGCTGATAATGACTGATTTAAATCCCTTGAGTAAGGCAAAAAGGAAAGGAAAGTATTATCCACTCCTTAAAGATTAAGGAATTTAGCATCCAGTTTAAAATATCAAATGAAGACTTGACTTCAACATGCAGAACATGTGCTTAGTTTCGCTAGCATTTTAAAAATAAAGATTGTTTAAAATATAAAAATAATTCATAAATTAATCTTCTGTTAACTTGGGACATCTATTGACAAATGCTGATTTGAATCAGTAAACATTGATTTCATTTAATTTTTTGAAAATAAATAATGATGTCCACTCAAGTACATGTACTCACTAAAATAACACAGTAATTTGTAAAGAAATGTAATGAGTTGGGTGCTACTAAATACTGCTACAAGTATAACAGATATCTAACTGGATTTTATTAGTAGAAACTAGCCTAGAAGCTGCCCTTTGGATAGACTTTAGACTGGAAGACTTTTGAGCCTTTCAACTCCTTTACCTTCAGTGTCCTATGTACATAAAAGTTATAAGAATTTTGAAATAATAAAATTTATCTTTGACACCTTAATTTGGCATAATCTTTCTTCATATACATAACCAATCTCCATAGTTTATTTACATTTATTTTGTGTGAAATATTTATTTTCTTATAAATTCACCATTCTTTATGATCCCTTCACATAAAGTCATTCTTAAAAGACTAGGGAAACAAACTATCTAATATTTCAAATACATTCACCATTCTTTATGATCCCTTCACATAAAGTCACTCTTAAAAGACTAGGGAAACAAACTATCTAATATTTCAAATACATTCACCATTCTTTATGATCCCTTCACATAAAGTCACTCTTAAAAGACTAGGGAAACAAACTATCTAATATTTCAAATACATTCACCATTCTTTATGATCCCTTCACATAAAGTCACTCTTAAAAGACTAGGGAAACAAACTATCTAATATTTCAAATACATTCACCATTCTTTATGATCCCTTCACATAAAGTCACTCTTAAAAGACTAGGGAAACAAACTATCTAATATTTCAAATACATTCACCATTCTTTATGATCCCTTCACATAAAGTCACTCTTAAAAGACTAGCGAAAGAAACTATCTAATATTTCAAATACATTCACCATTCTTTATGATCCCTTCACATAAAGTCACTCTTAAAAGACTAGGGAAACAAACTATCTAATATTTCAAATACATCACAGTACATGTGCTAGAAAAAGAAAAAAAAAAACATATGAGCAACGTACCTTACCCCACTTAAGTTTTAATTATAGTTTAATGAGACAATATCAATTACACCTGCGATGAAAAGCAAAATTATAGTTAAACCTTTAATAAAGAATAGTTTTTTAAACCTTTCACTCTGTTCAACATTTAAATATAACTTTAAATGAGTTATTTACTTAATTTTTTAATTGCATATAACTAGATATATAGCTAGATAGAAACAGAAATTTATTTACATTTTTTTTAATCATTTCACCCCGAAGGCAAGGTAACAAAATAAAGCCACTAAGATGCATGAGGTTACTGAGTGTGATAGAATATGAGAAACATTAAGAATTGAGAACAATAAAAACAATAGGAATTAAGAAAACAGAAGATAATGATTGACATAACATTTTTTGTGATGTCAGACACCTTCGTCGAGGTCATGTTTGTAATGCTCGTTGTAGTTGAAACTTTGGAACCACATATACTGATAGTAGTAATGCCTTCAAATATTACCTGCACTAATAATACTTGTTCAAATAGTAATCGCCAAATAGTAATTTGTATAATGATCAGTATAGAGAAATAGTATAGTGGATAGCATAGAGAATAATGATCACTTAGACGTCACGCTAATTCCCATATATACATTTCCTTTATGATTATGTGATCTACTTATTTAATAATAGAATTGTCCATGTTTGCTTACTGGTAATCTGTGTTCAAACTATGGTGTCAGCAATGACACTTTATTCCTATACAACACCTCCCCTTTGAGGTGACTTCCCATCAAGTTTAAACTTTTTCAGCTTTGGTTCGGTTGTTTGAAACTGTTGGCATTTTTTTCCTTTTACCATAAACTCAGGGTTGAACTATTTCTGATGGTGTAAGTATGCTAAATGTATCACAAAATTTCCATTGGTACCTTTCTTCAGAAACTTTAATTCAGTGAATCGACATTTTAACTGATTCAGGTGTCTTTTGTGTTCCTACCTTTGTCCCTATACCATGTACATCATTCTGCCGATACATTTTTTAATGACACCATCTTACCAGAATTCCTTTCTGCACTGATACATCCTGAAAAATACTTTGTCTCCAGATTTGAAATATGCATTTGTATAGTTATTCTTTGATGTTCTCGCCTTGCATTCAGGTAACAACTTATTGAAGACGGACTTCTTGATCTTCCTGGCGAACATCAACCCTGCTGGTGACATTCCAGACACAGTGTCAGGGTTTGACATAATTTGGTAAACATTTAGAAATTGTTGAATCATGACCTCATCTGACTCGTCTCCCTCCAATTTTCTTAGTGCCCTTTTAAACATGTCGACAAATCGTTCTGCTTCTCCATTATAGTGTGATAAGGGGGAGTTGTGATATGTTCAAATGCTAATGAATTGCAAAAGAACTGGAATTCACTAGATGTGAATTGTGTCCTGTTATCTGACATGAAAGAGTCAGGAACGCTAAACCTTGCAAAAATTTAATGTAAGAAATTTATAGCTACTGTGGTAGTTGGAATCCTGCATTTTAGTACTTCTGGGCATTTAGTATAACTATCGGCTACTATATAGATAGTATGCTCAGTTCATTGCTCCTGCAAAGTCAATATGTATTCTAGACCATGGTATATCAGTTATCAGCCAGGGTTAAACTTTGCTGCCAGAGCACAACCTCTGCATAATGTTACTAAATTTTCTATATCCTTATCCATGTTTGGCCAGTAGGTATAGCATCTCATTAAAGATTTCATGCTAGAAATCCCTGGATGTCCTCTAAGAAATTCTTTTAACATGCGTCTTTGTAACAAAGCTGGTATAACTACTCTTTCAGCGTACATCAGCACACCATTGCATAACGAAAATGCACTATTTTCCATAGTATTTTCCCCTTTAGATCTTAATTTCTCCTTCATTTTCATTATGAAGTGTTCATTTTATGCCTTAATTTTTATTTCCTCCAATGTAATGGGAAGCTCTTGTACAATATTATATAATACGTTGTTAATTTCATTTTCAGCTCTTATCACCGCAATTACTGTGTCAAGTGGTTCACAGAATCTTGGTATTAGTCAAGACAATCCATCTGATTGACTTAATTTATTAGATGGTAGAAATTCCATTTTGTAATTATAATTTAATAGGATAGTTCCCCAGTGCTGTAATCTTTTCCCTGTATGTGTGGGAACACCCTTTTTAGGTCCATACATGGACAACAACGGATGATGGCCTGTTTGTAAAATAAATTCTCTACCATGTTAAAATTTGTGGAACTTTTTTATGGCAAATATGATGGCCAATGCTTCCTTCTCTATTTGGCAGTAGCTTCTTTCAGGTGCAATTAACAATCTTGAAGCATGCGCTATTGGCGTCATTGTTCTGTCATCATATTCGTGTAATATCACTGCTCCAATACCTGAATCACTTGCATCTGATGCAACCATAATCTTTAGGGTTAAAATGAGCTAGTGACAAATCCGATGTTTCTTGATTTCTTCAAACACATTTTGACATTTTTCTGTCCAGTTCCACTTGACATCTTTCTTCAGTTGGTTATTCAATGGTGCTCTCAACGTGCATATTAGGCATATATGTATGATAATAGTTTGCAAACCCTAAGAATGCTTGTAATTTTGTTATATTAGTTGGAGCAGGCATATCCTTTACAATGCTTGCCCTTGAAGGGTCCGGTCATCTACTGTTCTCATCAATAATCTGCCCTAGATATTTGAGTCTGGACATAAATAACTCACATTTTTCTTCACTTATTTTAAAGCCATATTCTTTGATTCTCTCAAAAACTTTCTTTAGATCTTCAGTATATTATTTTCAGGTCAGCCAAATATGCTTGAGCAAAATCCAACCCAGAAAGCATGATATCCATTATCTGTTGGAATATGCTTGGTGCTACCTTTACACTGATAGGAAGACGGTTGAATTTATATAACCCTCTATGGGTGTTAATAGTTAATAATTTTGAACAGTCTTCATCCACAAGTACTTGTAAGCATGTGTCTGATAGGTCCAACTTAGAGAAAAATTTACCTCCATTCAATTTGGCAAAAATTTCCTCTGGACTTGGTAACAAGTAGTTAGGCTGTTTTTATTATTCTGTTTCTTAACGTAGACTGTTGGTGATGTCCATTCAGAATAGTCTATTCTTGATATTACTCCTAATTTCTCTAGCTTGTCCAATTCATTGTTGATTGGATCTAAAGATGCAAGAGGTACACTCCTTTTTGGCTTAAATGTAGGTGTTACATTGTCTTTCAACTGAAACTTAGATTTTGCTTTTGTGCATGTCCCTAGACCTTCAGAAAAAACTTCTGAAAAACTCTTTTTCCGTTCAATTTTCAATTTTTCAGTTGCTGTATTAGTACTGGCAACAATATTTATCTTATTGTAAAAAGAGTTAATTGGGAGGTCCCACTGATCAAACAATGCAATCCAGTCTGTACCAAAGAAATTAGCAGTATTTTTTAACACAAATACTACCACTCTTGTTTTTCCAACAAAAGAAATGTTACAGCTGAATTTACTCAAAACATTTAATTTCTTCTTTCCTGAGACTCCATAAGCAACTTTATCAGAAATTAATAAACAGGGTTTACTCATTTTTCTCAGAGTCTGTTCGTTTATAATAGAAATATCCAATCCTGTGTCTAATTGCAATTTTATCTTCACATTAATTTGCACAAAAAAAATTTCCTCTTTTGCGAAGTGTTGTTAATTTGCCTTTTAGATTTCTTATCGTTACTGCTTGTATTTATTGTTCACATGCATTTTACTTTTTCTCTATTTTTTGGATCTGCAACACACACTTTTGTGTCCTAGTTTCCCCACATTCATAGCATTTCTTGTTTTTGAAGAAACAATCACTCTTAAAATGCTGTAGCAAGTATTAGGCATTACGGAGGGTTTATAGTCTTTCCTTATAGTTCTATTAGGAGTTGAAAAACGTTTGTAGTTTTTCCTCTTAGTTGGTCGGACACACTGTACTTGTGAATTGTCGTTTTCCTCAATCCTTGTGGTATCGAATTCAAATTCACAATACACTGACACTCTTCCGCTATTCTCTGGAGAGTAAATTTTGGATCTATTTCTAATTTAGAAAGTATTCTGGATTTTATATATGAAAAAAGTTTGGTTATTATTCATCATTCCAATGCGAACAATCCCTTTTGAAGATTCCTTTATATCTTATATAGTAAGAAGTTATCCCTTTATCCAGATTGTACACAAACTTGGTGATTGAATTAGCAACATCAGGAGTGAACAAATCTGAAGTTTTTGTTCCCATTGTTTTTGTGAAGAACTCTAAAAACTTTTGTTGCTGTAATTGTAATTGCAACTGTTCATGGTGCTGTTTCTGTTGTTGCAATTGTAGTTCCTGTTATAGTTTTTGTTGCTGAAACATTTGAACCATGATTGCCTTTAATTCTTCCATTTTTCTGCAGATTAATTTTTTCCATCTGTGTAAGTTGAACGAATCCTCATGGTCACTTTTGTGATTTCAGACACCCTTGTTGTTGTCATGTTCATAATGCTCACTGTAGTAGAGACTTTGGAACCACAGATACTGGTAGTAGTTACGCCTTCAAATAATACTTGCACTAATAATACTTGTTCAAATAGTAATCGCCGAATAGTAATTCATATAATGATCAGTATAGAGAAATAGTATAGTGGATAGTTTAGAGAATAGCGATCACTTAGACGTCATGCTAATTCCCATTTATACATTTCCTTTACGATTACGTGAGCTACTTATTTAATAATGGAATTGTCCATGTTTGCTTACTGGTGATCTGTTCTCAAACTATGGTGTCGGCAATGACACTTTATTCCTATACAACACATTTAAATTTTTTGAAGATCAAACTTGATTGGTTAGGTTTCTTTTGTCTTACAGCATATCCACCTCAATGCGTTATTTTGGTAATTTTTTTTTTTTTTTTTTTTTTTTTAAATGTATTACTGGTAATATTTATTTTTTTTTTTTTTTTTTCAAAATCTATTGCTGGCAATATTTTTCAAAAAAATGTATTGCTGATAAAATTTTTTTCAAAAAATGTACTGCTGGTAATATTTTTCAAAAAATGTACTGCTGGTAATATTTTGCTTGTAATAATTTTCCTTTAAAAATGTATTGCCGGCAATAATTTTTCCTTCACAAAAGCATAGCTAGTAATAATTTTTCCTACAAAAATGTATTGCTGGTAATAATTTTTCCTACAAAACTATATTGCTGGTAATCATTTTTTTTCCTTACACCAAATCAACACATTCTTACTTATCATTCAACATACTGAAAATTCCCTATGAAGTCTTAACTAATACAAAAGAAGAAAGATCATCAGAACAATTACCATGAAAATATTTAAAGAAAAGCCAAGGGAAACTACATTTCAGTGGTGGGGAAATGAGTGAAGCCAAGATGCCAGCTCAGGACCAATAACACTACAGATTTTATTGTATTTTACCAAGAATCTCTAAATACATAGAAACACGAGATCAGATGTGGCAGCAATATTCAATGCATGGACAAATAGTAAATTTGTAAATGTGTAAGATAGATTTTGACAAAAAAATGTGTCTCGCACAAACCAACTTTCTTAGCAGCAGACCTAGCAATTGATTCAATATAATCTTTCCACTTTATGCCAGTGGAAAATGTTACATGAAGACAACTGTCCTCATTTTCTTTGGTGTTGTTATCACAATGTTTCATCAGGTCTATGTTGATCCAGGTAACCTACACACAATTCTGAACTGAATTGTTTACCTAATCTACAGAGATACACTGTTCTCAAGTGACTGCTCATGCCTAAAGATATATCACCTTGTTCTTATTCTTTAGTATTCAGCTACTGCGTGCCCTGTTTCCACAGAGTCCAAGTACACACTGCCCAGCCCAGGGATTGAACTCAAAATTACTACATCACCAAATTCACAAACCAATGGTTTAATCAACTAGGCTATTCAGAGAGAAAAGCAGAAATTTATTGTTAAAATTTATTGTTAGAGACCAATTCAAAAATGGATGTATAACGCTATACTTCAATATATAATTTTATTACAAGTAAACTAAAGCTTTTTTTTTCTTGCAGGGATTGTAGTATTTACTTCCTCTTCTATACTCCTCAGAGGTCTATGCCCGAAACAGCTGTGCCTAGTTTAGATTTATAGGTAGTGATGTGTATGTATTTAACAAGATCAATGTAGATCACCCTTGTTTCAAGTTCAAATGTAAATTGACTTAAAACCAGCCAATGAGTTTTTTTTCATGAGATTTCCAACTTTGTCCAACTGAATGGTGGCCAATCTTCACTATAAATCCACATTTCATAGAATAAAAAGATTTTGTTTTACAACAGACTTTAGTAATTGCTGATAATGCTGTTTATGTTCTTGATAAATTTAACTTTTGTGGCATTTGAACAGATTTTTTTAAATTTCATCTGTAAAAATACATTTTTTTTTTTAAACAACCTCTAATAACAGAGAAAGTAAATAAAACAACTCACTGTCACCCAATATTTTTCAGGGAACTCTGTCAGTTGCTGCACATCGTGGATAAGAGTTTTTTGGTCTTCACTCCAATGTCTCTTCAGGAAAATGCTTTCAGTGAGGTACCAAATCCAGCCTAAAATGGGGATATACATCAAGTTTCTTTTGCCATAAATCTTGGATCCCTGAAATACAAGATGGTAGAATGTTGGTTTTAAACAAAAAAAAAAAAATTTCCTGTCTTTCTCAGAAATATATCCTCATAGGTGGTCACATATTAGAACATTCTTAAAATGGTGAGAATATAAAAACTAAACTCCATTTATTGATCAAATAAAAGGAAAACGGTTTGAGGAATGTACATCATCTTTTATGCATCTAGACATAAATAGTTCAAAAGAAAAACCAACAATGGAACTAAAAAGTAAAATCAAATCATCTAAATAGTTCAGTGACAAAGTTGATGGTGAAAAAGGGAGAGTTAAAAATGACTTGTATACATGGTTAGATCATTCCTCATATATAATGACCACTCCTTTCTTTATGTGCCATGTCCCCTGTGGATGAAGGCGCTCATGGCTCTCCACAACTTCCTGTCCCTTGTAGCTATTAATAAACTTTGTCTTCATGTTATTTCTCCTAAGCCCTCTCCCAACATCTATTTACCCTCTATCTGTCCTGTGAGTATCAGATTTTCCAAGTCCTCTTCTTCATTATACCTCATTATATGCCACAGAAACATCAAATCTCTCTCTTCCTGATGTTAAGTATTAGTTTCCTTTTTGTTTCTATTTTCTCCAAATTTCACCTTAGCAGTTGAGGAAGTAGAATATGCATAAATTAATCTATTAGATGTGTGCAAAAGTTTCCAGAAAAAAAAATCTCTCTCAAGAGTGGGGCACCTGGCTAAATGTCCCCTCAATGGGAAATAGGGACAATCCTTTGGTGGGAGAGCTTAACAGTGTGGCAGAGTCCATTTGGACAGGGAGGAGGACAGCATGGCTAGGAGTCCCCCTGAGCAGAAAGGAGGTTGTCAGCATATCTAGGAGTCCGACAGAGTAGGAAGGATGGCATGGATGCAGGGCTAGGAGTTGCTTGAGTTGAGGGAGATGCAGGATGTAGGATTGAGTCTCTCAGTGGGAGGTTGGCCTGGACATGTGGCAAAGAATCTCTGGGAGGGAACAAGTATGAAGAAAAAAAATGTGATATAATAAAGGTCGTTCAGAAAGCTTTCATTTCTTTTTTTATCCCAGAGATGGTACTGCAAAACAAAAACAAAAAAAAAAAAAAAAATTTCTGCCTTTTCAAATATACACATAGCTGAAAATTATGAACTTTTTTTTTATGTAAGACTTGACAAAGTCTGAAAACAATACCCAGGAAAAAAAATATACATTATGAACTCTAAAATGTCAAACCATAATATAACAATTTAAATTCCAATGTTTTATGCCAATTATGTTTTTTGACCTTTTTCCCAATTGACCAATTCTAAAAGTGTAACTTATTTACAAAGAAAGATTACAGATTTTGTTTCTAATTCCTATCACATATAATAATAGTACCCCATGAAAATAGATGCAATGAAATTTAATTTTTTGTTCCCCAAAACCAGGTATCTTAATTTAAAATCAAATGATACTGCTGTAGTGATTGCTTTCCAACAATACCAAATTCATGGACATGAAATCTGAAAAAAGTACATTTTCCTAAAATGAAAAGAGTGGCACAGGAAATATACAAGGTGGAGAGGACCTATCTAAAGATATATAACCACTTATTATTCAACAAATAGGAGAGGGTAAAAATAATGATAACATCAAATTTAAAAAAAAAAAAAAAATATAATATATATATATATATATATATATATATATATATATATATATATATATATATATTTTATTCTCCCATTTTATTCAGGTGAGTTTTTTGTTTTACCAGTACAGTCTCATTATCGGTTTAATTCTACTTATAATCTTGTCATCTCATCTCAGCCCTGATATTTTTTGCCAACTCATTTAGTTTTGTCACAACAAAACTAAATAGTTTCACCTATTTTTCCAACTTTGCATTTTTTTACTATGATTTCAGGCTCACCACTAAAACTTGCACCAGAAAATTATTCCACTCTGTGTATAAGTTTTATTGGATGTGTGGGTAGCATAGTGGTAATTGGCACAGAGAGTGGAATTGTCAAACAGAGTTCAAATTACAGCCTAGCCTGTTGCATTCCACTTTGCACAAATGCCCTTTGGAAAGCTTGAATTGATTTCTCCCTCCAGCTATGGGTCAAATAGCTGAGTAGACTGGGCTTAGGTGGCAACCAGTCTAAAAGGAAAACTCAGGAAACCACTGAATTATATTTCCAAAAAGGCAATTCACAGACAGCAAAAAGAAATCTGTGAAAAACCATGAAGGGACATAGCATTAGAAAATTAAATAAAATAAAATAAAAATCTTTGTCAGTTCTATGGTCATAATGATATTAACAAATTGCTACTTTGAACTGATGTCCACTTGGCATGTTTTTACTGATGAAGTTTACTGTTTATGTTGCCATTTTTTAAAATCATCATTACTACAGAATCCTAAGGATATAGATCTCCCATATTAGAACAACAAATGGATTTGTTTGATGATACCATATGTGCCAATTCTTTAACTTTCCAGACTTTTAACAAACTAGGTCATAAGAAGAACTAAGCCAATGAAAAAACATTACTCTAGGCAAAATTCACCAGAGAATGGGTCAGATAAAATATGAGAAAAACTACAGATAAATAACAATTTCCATTATATACTGATAATAAAACAAAAATTCTAGGTATAATGAAAACACCAATTTGCTTTTGCAAATGTGTGTGTAGTTTTATATAACAATTATGACAGACAAATATCTATAAATCCAAGTAATTTTTAAAATTTTGGCAAACTTGGGCCTTCATGCCCACAAATAAATGGAGTGACAAAAGGACAGTTTTTTTTTCCATTGACATCGCCATTATTTTAATTACCTTCACTCCTTGTTTTAAAAACCAATGATTAGAATTTTAATAAAATCTAAACATATGAAAGTGAATTTATACATTTTGTTTGTTCTTGAATTTTTTGACAAGAAAAATAATAAACACTTTATTTATTAGATTGTTTATTTACACTGTTATATTTTTATTGGAATATTTGGCAAAACATCGACTAATTGGCAATTGATTTGAATTTTATAAAATGGTAAATAATAAGGATTTTCTTATAGTTGGTCCACATATTCCAATAATTTAGTAAATGTTTTTAAATTGATTAATAAAAAGTTGTTTTCATATTTCTTTATAAATTGGTAAATGATAAATATTGCATTTTTTAGAATGTTGTAAATATAAAATTATTCTTGTAAATAAATAATCTAATAAATAGTGTTTATTACTTTTATGCCAATTCTCAAAAAGAAAAAATTGTATAAATTCACTTTCATGATATGTTTAGGTTTTATTACAATTCTTATCGCTTTTTAAAACAAACGTTGCCGAGGATGGAAAGTAGTTAAAACGAAAGTGGTATCAATTGAAAAACTATTCTTTTGACACTCCATTTTTTGTGGGCACAAATGTCCAAGTTTGCCAAAATTTATTTCAAATGATTTTATATATATATATATATATATATATATATATATATATATATATATATAATGATAAAAAACAAATAGGAAACATTTATAAATCTAATGTCTTAGTTTTTACCAGCTATAAATACATGTTAAAACACTATATTACAACACCAACCTTTATTAAATCCATTCTTAAAGAATTTAACCTATGTTTATCTACCACAACTGAAGTTTATATAAAAACATCCCCAAATCAACATGCGGACAACCACCAAACATAAATAATGACTACTTGAAACGCACATACACATACACACTTATGAATATATATTATTATCTGAATGCCACATAGACAAACTAGAATTATGATACACTTACATACATAAATCAATATTTCTGTTTTTTTTGCAGTTAGGCTTTGAATCCATTACTTTTTTTTATAGAGATTTGAAAGGATGCATCATCTCTCCTTGAGTTTGGAACACTGTAACTTATACTAACACTGTTTAACAAATCTAATGCACAAAAGCCTGCTTAATGAATGAAAATCAAACAACACAAACATAAAAATATCAGAATTTCTTTATTTCTCTGTATCTCATTCTTTGATGAAGCTTTAATAAAAGTGAAACATGTTTCCTACTTGTTCTTTATCCTATCATTCTTTAGATTCCAATTTGTCTTTGACCCATATAATGTAATTTAAAGAAACCCAGACAATTTTAAGGTTCCATCAGGTTATAATTTATTTCCCCAGGGATCTTCTTGTTCCCTGGATCATCAGACCTCACTTCCAAGTATGAAAAAATTGAATTTAAACGTACACTTTTGGAGGGTAGTATTCAGCCGATGTAGGGCGATATACAGAGGGGTGAGAGATAGTGTAACAGACATGGTTGAAATTAGAGATGATCCAGGGAACAAGAAGATCACTGGGGAAATAAATTATAACTTTATGGAACCTTAAAGTTGTCTGGTGTTCTTTAAATTAAATTATTCACTGATTATGCTAAATCAGAGCTCTCTGGATTTCATTCTCCTTGGGATTACTTATATATATGGATTACCAAGATTTTCATTACTCAACACACACACAGATTATATATATATATATATATATATATATATATATATATATATATATATAATCAGACACACACACACACACACACGTGTATGAAACTGCTCAAAATTATATAACTTTTCAACATACAAGGACTGGTCAAAAGTTCTTACCCCAATCAAGGAATCCTTTAAAAAGAAAAAAGTTTTTGCCATGTGATATCAAAATTTTTAGACAGGAGGTGAATGGGATTGAGGTTATTTTTTTTTTAAACAATGGTTATCAGCATAAAATATGATTTTTAACAATTTTTTTTTATGCAACAAAAACGTCTAAATGCAAAAGGAACACAAAACAAAACAAACAAAATATTGATAAAAAAATTCTAATAAAAGGTATTTTTTTAAAATCATTAATACACTCTTTTCCTTCTTTCTTTTTAAGATTGTAGAAAACATAACAGATTTAAATTATAACTGATTAGGCCTCCATAAGTCTCAACAGATTAGAGAGTTGTAGTCTGGGTGAGGTTTCAGACACAGCATCTGACTGCTGCTTCTTGTCTCTCCAGTACACAATGCCTTGGTAGGTAGATATAGAGAACAGACTGTTACCCATGCAGTAGGGCATCCCCTTTATATCAATAAATGGTACAATAGAAATGCAAATGTTGATACATATGGTTTCAGCAGTATTGCAGCCATAAACTGCCTTAATGGCTTTAACTGAACTTTTTCCTCAGGGTTAACTCCTGATGACTTTCCCATGTATGGAAATACTCACAAGGCAGGGGAGGTTTTAAATCAGTGTTTTCTTTTAATAATTTTTATAAGACTGGATATATACACTATAGTTCAAAAGTTTAGGTTCACCCTCCGGATTTCAAAGAATTGCATCAAAATTGAAGGTTTCATGCCTTTTTCAAAACTAATTTACTAGCTTACTTTGAGCCAGATGAAATTTCTCTTCTTGAAGAGTTTTCTCCTATATTCAAAATTAACCCATTACTGTATATAGTTTCCTAAAGATTTTAGCTCTTTTTACCTAATCTAACATCTAACTGATGATAATATTAGAGCTGACAGATTTAAAATTAATTATTAAATCTAGATGTTGATCTACTATGAAACTAATGAAACTTAAGTTTTAGGGCTCCTATCCTAGAGGGTTTCCTGAACTGATTATTTTTAATGAGTGTTTGTTATTAAAATAAGGCCATTTTAGTGATAAAATCATAAACCAATGGATTAAAGTAGCTAATGTTGGTCTTAGAATATGCCCCAATACCCATTTCATATGGCCTCAAAATTCCCCTGTAACTGGTCAAATTTAAAATTTTTCTTGGAAGCTTGCAATGCCCAAATTTCCAGCTGTATGGGCTCATTGACCTTGCCAGAACCTATTCATAGCCTACATTTTGGCAGTTGGATCCTCAAATCTATTGTTGCTTGTTGCAAAGGGGCCCCCATATCTGTTCAAGCTTCAAGGCCCCCCAAAATGTAGGTCTGCTATTGGGTTGCTCAAACTTTTGGTCTATAGTGTATATATTTTAAATCACTTTATGGGAGGAAAATCTAATTATAGGCTATAGTCACCATGCAAATTTGCTCAGAGGAGTATCTCATTAAATGAGCACAAAAAAGTATATTATAGACATCCCTCCTTTAGATAAAATTCATTGGTGAAAATCCTTTAAAAACAAGTTTTCTACAATCTCAACACTGTTCAGAATCTTTTTTTTTTACCTAAGATCTATTGACAATATTAAACAGAAAACACAACTGTGCCTACACAATAATAAACACCAGAAGTGTTGGAAAACAAAAAAGAAATTTAAAATAAAAAAAAGATAAAAGAAAGACATAATAAAACATTTTAAATCCTGTTAGTAATCAACAACACAAACTAAGCACACCATGCAAGATAAGTACAGCATCCACATCTCCAAAGATTAAAGAAGCATTAACAGAAGCGGCAATTCCACATCACCAGACAAACAGAGAAAGTGGTGGTACTAAGGATTACTATGAAGAATCAAGTAATATTATTAATGGTGTTTAAACACTGTTAAGTAATATATTCCTGAGGTTACAACCAGAGAAAAACAGCATAACATAATAGAAATAATGATAAAGTATTGAAATAAAGTAATGATTTTTTTGGTTATTCATTTTAAATGAAGATTGATTTGGCTTTTTGAAGGTTATTTAAAACCAGAAAATATTTTTAGATTGTAAGAATTTTTTTTTAGATAATGATGTAGTGATACACATCTTACTAATTAACTCATAGCTTGGGGGGTGAAAAGCTAGATTCATAACTTTCCCAAGGGTATCTATGTGTAAGTGAATATGACAAACCCAATGGGAATTGGAACTTGGCTCTCCGATTAACAATTCCAAGCCATTGTCCATTAAACCACCTGCACACCCAGACTTACAGCATCTGGTATTCTTAAGTGATCACCTATGCAGGTACTGACAATATGCAACACTGCTTAACTTCAGTGATAGTACGGGAACAAATGCTTCAATATGTTGTGGCCATCCTAGTGTTTTTCTAACTCTTCTAGGTATAAAGAAAACACCAATTTGCTTTTGCAAATGTGTGTGTAGTTTTATATAACAATTGTGACAGACAAATATCTATAAATTTTGAGATCAGGTGAGCTGAATTTAAAATACAGCCAACTCTTGTACTCACTTCAAAATAATGTCCCTGATGAAGGAAGTGGAACATATTTAAGACGTTTGTCTTGAACAGTGGGTATGACAAGGTTAAATAGCAGGGTAGACTAAGCTTTCTAACTGTGAATGTCAGCTATTCTACTACTGTAAATCCAAAATCATAGAGAAAGCAATATCAAAGTTATGGTAGTTCACTTAAAGTCAAAGAAGTCATACAGGACTATGATCACCTATATTCTGACAGGACTGAGCAAATCAGATGTTATCTTTCTCTGTCAATTATGAAACTATATTTGTTTCACAATCAGTAAGGGTTAGTGTGTTATTTATATTATTAATCTTCAGACTAATATCCTTATCTTTGTTGTTATTATCACAACATTTTGTGCATTCTTCATCAGGTGACTGTCAATCCAAGTAACCTTAAGGAATCTTTTGACTGAACCCTAATATCAGCATAAGTAGATTGTTTACATTCCACTGTCAATGTCTAGGGATATATTTTTTTGTTTTAGTATTGTTCAATTATTACTAGTCCTGTATCCACCAAATCAGAGTCTGTACTAACCAGCCTAGAGATTGAACTCACAATTACTATGGGACCAAATTCATGAACCAATGCTTTGATCCTTTAGGCCAGTGATTCTCAACCGCCATGGTACACTAGTGTGCTGTGAAATATTGTTGTGTATGTGGGGGGGGGGGAGTAGTAATGGTACAGCATTAGTATTTGAATAAATGAATAAGTATTAAACATTTTCAAATGAGTCTTTTCACTATTCTTCGATTATGTTATTTTAAATACTTTGTTTTAATATTCATTTTTTTTAAATACCCTTTAAAAATTTTGCTGTGCTGTAATATTTTCATTTGCTCCTAGGTGTACTGTTACTTGAAAAGGTTGAGAGACACTGCTCTAGGCTATGATTTGTGTAATGCAATGTTTCTTAACCTTTCCTTGCTTGTGGCTCTTTCTTGGTGTCAAAAGACTTTCAGGCCCACATAAATAGAAATTCCATGTAACAGGAAATACATTTTATTTACAAAAGCAAAATATAGTAGGAAATAATTTAATTTAAATAATTTCTGAATTATTTGCCTTTAAAAATAAAGTAAAGCAGTTTGTGTTTGTATAATTATACACCAGTGTAAAAAAAAAAAAAAATAATAGAATTTTAAAGCCCAACTATATTCCTTGGGCCAACCCTAGATCCATTTTTTAAATTTCTAGGGCCCACTTATGAATTGCTGCTAAAGGACATTGATATGCCATACTGGACAAGAGTCTGACATCTTTTATGGTTTTTCAGTCGATGTTGCTTGATAGCATCCCTCTCCTCTCTAAGAATACAAGATTAAATTTTACATATATAAAAAAATTGTTTATTCACTTCTAGACAAGTAAATTAATGTCAATCATGGAGGGTATGTGTTTTGGGGGAGTTTTTTGATATGTTCAATCTTCTAGCAAGGTGTAGTAGTAAAAATAATAGTGATAGTTATCATTGTAGGTGTCATTGCTTATCAAAGTAGAGAAATGTTTTCATGTATAAATTCATTCACAGGGCTAAACACTATTTCCTCTGGAAAGCTTAAAATTACAAATGTATAATATCCTAAATCATATTTTTATTCTAGATTTCAATGGCTATCAATTTTCAATCATTCTCAGAAATAATTTATCATAACATTTAAAAGAAATATTAAAAAAGAGCAACAAAAAAAAAAAGCAGTTAGCATTTGATCAACATATACATATATATCTCTTTATATTTCTGAGATCAGATATTGTAACTATTTACACTATTTACATTGTTCAGACTCTTGTCATTATCTTTATCGTCATATTCACAATGTTTCGGCCATTGCATGTTCCAGCCTTCTTCAGGTCATATACTTTGAAATTTCAAACCGAACCCTTTATTTAGCCCATAGGGTAGATTGTTCTATTTCCACATGCCATGCCTTTTCTGGATATGTCAGTTTACAGTTATTTCCCTTTAGTAACTCAACTCTCCAAGTTTTTGTTCACCTCTGGTGTGGCCAGGTGTTCTATATATATATATATATATATATATATATATATATATATATATATATATATATATATATATATATATATAAAATAAAAGTGGACATTGAGTTCAACACCAAACAGTGACAGTCTGTTATGCAATCTTCAGGATTGTGTTGTCTTTTGGCTAAATTATATATGCTGGTCAATGGTGCATTAACCATATTTGGATCCACAATTATTTCTAGTCAATAGCCTCTAGAATAATTTGAAACATAACTTCTACCACGCACCCACCATTAGGATAATTCTATAAACCTTACTACCCATAATACACCATTGACCAGCATATATAAATAGCAAAGCCAAAACACAACACACATGGCCTGAAGATTGAATTCAAGCTTGAAACAGATTGTGTCCACTTGGTGTTATATTTACATACACTATCCCTGATATTGAGTACTTTTACCCTCAAATATAGCATTTATTTTTTATCATGTAGTCTTACCATACATCCTGATTTGAGGTAGGTTTGTCCCAGTGTTGTAACCTATCAGTAATCAGTATTCTTTGTGTGTATGTGTATATATATATATATATATATATATATATATATATATATATATCAGCATTGGAGCTTAAGTGGTGTTAGGTTATGAAAATACTTTATTCTACAAGGAAACTAAGCCAATAAAAACTGAGACCTGTCTGGGTTTGTGAATTTAAGAATTATGGTTATTTATATATGTGCATGTGGTTTGAAGATTGTTTAAGACAAGAAATCAATAATTACCTGATTTCTATATCTACACTGTCTATAGCTACAAATAGTCCATCTCTAATACTAATTAGACACTCTTCTTTTTCTATGCACCATATCCCTTCTTCAGGATGTTGGTGATCATGGCTCTCCACAATTTCCTGTCCTTTGTAGTTTTTAATTGTTTTTGTTATCTCTCCTAGACCTTGCTCTGCTGTCCATTTACTCAAGCTCACGTGGTAAGTTATGCACTGTTTTCCTCTGCCTCTCTTGCCTTCAATATGTCCTGTGAGTATCAAATTTTCCAAGCCTCTATTTCCTCATTATGCACCGTGGAATTTCATCTGTACTCTTCCTGATGTTAATTATCAGTGTTCTTTTTGTTTCGATTTTCTCACATGTTTAGTCTATGGTATTTTGAGCATCCTTCTGTAGAACCACATTTCTGTTGCTTCAAATCTCTTCTTCATCTGTCAGGAGATTGTCCAGTATTCACTGCCATATAAAAGACTGATATTACATAACAGTTCAATATTCTTTTCTTTGTTTCTAATCAAATCTTTCTGTTTCTTACCCTCACAAATATGGCAAAATCTAAACCTATACAGATCAATAGACAAGGGGCAAACAAATTTTTCGTATAGTTTTATTTTCATACAAGAGAATAAATGGTCAGTTTAAGCTTTACATAAACTGTTCATAATTTTTTATCAGTTCTAGGAGTTTTGATCATTCTCTGATCAGCATCAGGTACCAAACAATTTATTTCTTAGGAAAAGATGAGATAATGAAATACAACTGATGTCCTATTTGGGGTTTCTGTTAGAGAACATTATGGTTCAAAAATTTTATATCAGAATTCAACCAATTGAACCTCTTCTTAGGGTTCTTAATGTTGTTTGTTTATTGGCCAATCCAGATGTTCCCAAAGAAAAGAGAAAAAAATAAATTTCTCTAGGACAAGCTATGTAGAATGTGTAGTTAGAATCAATAAATATGAAACAATACTTATTGATAATAACTAATACATAACAATCTTCTATATACCATGTCTCTTCAAGATGTGGACAATTATGGCTCTCCCCAACTTCTTATCTTGTGTAGCTATCAGCAATGCTTATCTTTTTATTATCCTTCTAGTTTGTTAAGTAGCTTATTTGGTTTTTCTGTCCCTCTTGTCATCAATGTCTTGTGAGTGTAAAATTTTCAAAGCCTTCTTTCCTCATTTCTATTTTTCTTAAAATTTCCTCATTGTTATCATTCTCTGTCCATAGTTTTTTTCATCATCTTTCTGTAGAACCACATCTTTGATGTCTTGAGTCTCCTCCTCTTCTACGAAGAAATTATCCAGTGCTCTTTTCTTTGTTTCTAATGAAATCTTTGTTTCTTATTGATGTGTGGATGGTAAATTGGAGAGTCAAGTTCAAATTCCAGTCAAGTCCATTACTTACACTTATGACCAAATACTATTGGGAGAGGTATGAATCAACCTCTTCTCCTCCCAGCTATGGGTTAAATAGAAAAAAGACTGGGCTCTTCAGCCTTGATTGAAAGCCAGTCTAGGAGAAGGATAATTCTGAATTCAAAATCATATGTAGCCCCAGCAAAGTATATACTATGCAGCTAAATAAAGGATCATAGAGTTTACAATGACTTGATTATCCTGACTATGGTCAGCCTCCTTTTCATTTTATTACTTATTGATAATAACTAATATGAAATGATACTTATAGCTCATTATCTAATCTTATTTGCATCAGAGAGTTAAACTATTTCCTTTTCTGTTCACAAATGTTGTTTTTGTATTCACAAGGATGACAATTATTTATTACTGTTGTGCAAGGAGTGATGGACTTAATGACAATTCAGTAAGTTAAACAGTACCAAAAAGAAGTTCAAGTCTTGATCTTGTTTCATCACTTCGAACCAGTCATTCTCAATTTGGGCCATAGACTAAAAACTGTGGGAAGAAGAAACTCAAGGACAGTCATGATAAAATAAAAGTAATGGGGGGAGATAATGAGAAACCTTTCCCTCAGCATATTTAGCCAAGTACAGGTATCCAGGTTCATAACTGATATTACAAAAAAATCCAGATTTAGAACTGATAGCACAACAATAGGTGACATCCAACCATCATTGTCTAATTTGGAGTTCCATATTATGAAACTTGAAGTAAAGCACCAAGCACCAGAATCACATTAGACTTGATAGATAATTAATTTCATACAGTCTTTTTAAAAAATTTGGTGTTCAATAATATATGCATTTTTGTCTATCAGTTTATACTGTATTCATTCATTGACAGTAGATCCTGGAACCATCAGAAAAAGCTTTTAATACTTTAGTGTCACAACAAATAATCAAGAATGGGTACACTAAACAAATGGTTTTCATGGTCATAGCTAATGGCAACTGCTACCAACAATGCATTATTGCCTCCAAACAACCATATTGTCATTAACTGTCATAATTGACAATAGTTATGATCTGTCACGTACTACTGCCTTTGGATTGTAATTATGAATGTTTGAATTTTTTTTCTTTAACCTTCAAAGTGACAAATTCTTTTGCACCAGATGAATGAGTCGGGGGGGGGGGGGCATTTCGAGAAAAAAGGAAATCACAATTCTTTTGTCACTTGTAATCTTTTCTGTAGACAAATAAAAAAAAAACAAACATTTAGAATCAGTGGCATACTCCAATATTATAAAAAAAAATGTCAATTTAACAGACCCATTATATGATAACTAGTTTTGCACATTCAATTTGTATTCATTGTATTCAAGTACATGTGATGTACATAAAGGAGAAATGACACCGAGTTTGAACATTTTTTTTTTTTTTAAATGTGTTTGGGTATATAATCTAGCCCATTTCATTTAATTTCTCTTTCTTTTTGTGTATGTTTTTAATCACTTTTCGTTATTAAATATCCTCTGTTGTGATAATAGAAGCCATAAAGAAAAAACGTGTCACAAAAACTTTTACCCACTTTGTCATCAATTTTTCATAAAATTGTTCTTGATATATGAAAATTTATATATCGTTTTCTCATATTTAGGTACCAACTAGAAATTATTTAGACACTTACTGGATACAATTTCTTTACTTCTAGGTCGATAAACTATATACTTATCTCTCTCCCTATATATATATATATATATATATATATATATATATACACACACACACACACATATATATATATATATATATATATATATATATATATATATATATATATATATATATATATATATTCAAAAGCATTAGTAACAGTAGTAGATTAACAGTTTGTTTTAAGCAAGCAATGAAAGAAAACAGAAGCGCAAAGAGCAAGCAGTTATACAGTCTTGTTGTAAATGTTAGAATTAATAAGAAAAAAAAAAGAAGATATATGACAGAATCATATAAAAGAGACTAAGAATACAAAAATGAAGCTCTTTGTACAGGCATATATGAATTAGTAAAAAGTTACAAGTGCTCGCTTAGATATGGACATAGCTGAGGGGAGGGACAATATAAACACAATGCTTTTAGGCTTCAGTGTCCCACCTTGGAGCAGTGGTCAGTAATTTAATCTCACAGACAATTACTACTGTCGTGAGCTTGAGCCTCACTGGTTGCCCATATCCAAATCCCTGTGACAGATGAACCTTAGTAAATGCTTGGATTATTTTGGTTAAATGATCCATTTTGGTTCAATTTCATATTTACTAGCAGATTACCTGTGAAATTTTCTTATTTGAATTTTCTGATGAATCATAATTCTTAATTTAATGATTGAATAAATCTCCTTGCAAG
Source organism: Acanthosepion esculentum (assembly GCA_964036315.1). Lineage (NCBI taxonomy): Eukaryota > Metazoa > Mollusca > Cephalopoda > Sepiida > Sepiidae > Acanthosepion > Acanthosepion esculentum. The sequence goes on from OZ038506.1 coordinate 33,944,835, forward strand.
TTCCACAACCCATGGAAATTGTATTGCATTGTTAAATATCTGAGCTTAACAACTTTAACCAAATGCTGCAATAACAATTACAACTATGAACGCATGAAATAAAATTGGCGAGTTCTCCATTTCATTGAGGCAGATGTTAAATGCAGGAGAGTGTTATCATTTCCTCTATCTTTTCTCGTTTTCTTACTGAAACCAAACAGTGTCTCTGATATGTTTTTCCATCTTTCCTTCGAATCAAAATGAAATAGTCCATTATTTATGAGGTACTCGCAGAGCATAAGGGTCATTCTAATGAACTAAACGAAAAAACAAGCAGATTTATAATATTTCAATCATGCCATAATTTTAATTTTTCTTACATTCTTTTTTTTTTCATGTTCTTGAAATTATTTTTCTTTTCCAAATTTCTTTCCTTCCATCTTATTTTCAGAACACAAATCATACCAATATTGCTCAAAATAATTTAATTTTCACTTTTATTAAAATTACTGATTGCAGGTTTGTTAAAAATTTAAAAATGCACAATTATTCTCATACTGGTTGGTTTTTCCTCACTCCATCACTAAATTTCAGCAGATTCACTCTTCAACCTTCCTCAAGTACTTAATTCAGATTGTAGGTTGCCCATTACAGATAGTTCTAGAAATGGCCATCATTAATTACCACTACCTATGGAATCTCTATTGTGCAAATCCAGAATTATTTATAATGCAGAGAGAAAAAGAAAAAGAATGCAGGAGGAAGGAAGGTTGGAGTGTGACTCAGCCAAAATGTAGTGGAAAAATAAAATCAACAAGTATAAGAATCTTCAACAATGTTTAACCTTTGTGCCCACAAAAAAAAAAAAAAAAAAAAAAAAATGGTGCATCAAAAGGACATTCCTTTGACACTGCTGTTATTATATACATTTTTTACTCTGTCAGCAATGTTTGTTTACAAGATTATAAAAATATGAGAACCAACTACATTGTGATATTATTTTTTAACTTTTTATTTATAAAGATTTATTATTTACTATTTTATAAATAAATAAATTTGAAAAAACTTTTTATTAAAAAAAACCAACAACAATGCAATATTTGCAGTAGAAATTACAGACATTCTGTAATTAAACACAAGAAAAATATTTCTATTCAACGAATAAAGAGATACACACTCAAAATATTGAGTATTTGTGGTCTCACCTAAAATCTAAATTAAATGAATGTTTGATACAGAGGAAGAGATGCTCTCGACCTAATTTAGTGAATTTATGTGGCAAGAGCAAATGAAAGAAATGCACAGTTGCTCATCGTTAAGTGTTTATTTAAATTTTCTTGTTCAGATATTTTTATAAATTTATGAATAAAAAAAAATTGCTTTTTATATTTATTTCTTTATGAAATGGTAAATAAAAAATATTTCATTATAGTTGGTTCACATATCTTTATAATCTTGTAAATATAAAAATTATTCTTGTAAATAAACAATCTAATAAATAGTGTTTATTATCTTTGTTATCAATTCTCAAGAATAAAGAAAATGTATAAATCCACTTTCATATGTTTAGGTTTTATTAAAATTATTTATTTACACTAATTAACATTTGGACTATTGTCCTCATCTTTGTTGTCGAGGACAATAGTTTGAATGTAAATGATGATAACTCCTCATTCCAGAAATTCAGAAAGAAATTAAAATTCTTAACACTTCAAATTCAGACAAATTAAAATGTGTAGCACTTTTTAAAACAATAAACATTGTCAACAGAGTAAAAAATATATATAATAGTATTGATGTCAAAGGAATAACTGTTCTTTTTTTGTTTGTGGGCACAAATGTTAAACATTGCAGATTCTTTGTCCAAATAACTCAAAGACAAGGTTAACACTGTTCTACATAAATATCTTGAGAAAAAAAGAAAAGAAAATAAAGCACTTCATTTCTACAAAATTTCTCAAAGGTTGTTTAAGCATTACTTATGATTCACAACAAATTATGCAGCAATTATTTCGATTAACGCGTTACTTAGAATGACTAGTTCACTACTTATGTCAATGTAAAAACAGACTTAGTTGGCAATATAAGTGAAAAATGGCTATAAAAAAAGTTCTGTTGATTATTTTCTGTTAATTTGTTTGAATAATGCACCAGTATGGTGGCAGGTTTGGATAAAAGCAGCATGTAACTTTCCACATTAAAAAACTTTCCCAGTTAAAAATTATCTTCAAGTGCAGTAACCCATTCTTCTCGAAGAGTCAGCAATCGAGGCAAGTGTCCCCAAGTATCTAGATCTGACTCCCAAGTTGCCTTGTGTGCTTCATCCTTCAAAACTTAAAGAAAAAAACCAACCCTCTTGATACCTATGATACTCCCCCATTAACTTGCTCTTGAACAGACATGCACAGTGCATCAGTCCCTTGGGGCCATGCCCAACTCATTAAGGTCAGGTAACTGACAAGCAAATCTGTAGGGCTGAATGGGATATTTATTTGTAACAAATTATGCAGTCCTTATTTCAATTAAGTATATTACTTAGAATGATTACTTCACTACTTATGTAAATGTAAAAACAGCCATAGTTGGTAATAATATAAGTGACAGATGGCTATAAAAAGGTACTGTTGATTACTTACAGCTAATAATGCACTGGCTATTGCTTGCAATAATTGTAAGAAAAATGCACTAAAATAAGTTTTAAGTTCTCTGAATATCAGTGCCGTTATGATTTTATATATATATATATATATATATATATATTTACTATGATTTTACATATATCTAAACTATATAACTAAATGCAAGTTACAATAACGCATTTTGCGATAAATTTACTAATAAATACTGAATTGGAATTCTAAACTGTATACTAAGTACATCAAAAAACTTCAATTAAAAAAAAAAAAAATTCATTTTTCAACATAATCTCTTTCATTATCACTTCACTTAATTCATTGGTGAACTTTTGTCCAGGGTTACAACTAGATTAGTACTGAAAACCCAGTTCTACCACACTTTGAATCTGCAAATCTTTAATTATTTTAAAAATAAGCTGGGCTAATTTGTTCTACTAATGAGAAGAAAGTCATTTTAGAATTTTGTAGCTTTAACTAAATTTGTTGGTTTCCTGGCAGCTTTGTTTCAGATCAAAACTCATCTAACTGTATCAGGCTAAAGATTTATTGATCTACCTTGAGATATAAAGTTCTTTCTATCACTAGTGATTAATAAAAAAAAAAAATGAAAGCTTTTTTAGCATTTTCTACATTTGGCAAATGATTCATATCCTAATGAGAAAGATGTCATTGTCGCCTTGGAAAGTTCTGTTATTTTTTTTTATACACAGAACATTTTCAGGTGGCTTGGAAATTCCACCTAACTTAAATCCCAGTAAGATTATTGGTGCTGTCATGAAAGAAGACACTGAAAATGTCCTCTTGGATTTACTTAAAGAACATCTTGACCATATTTTAATGTTGGGGATTAACAAAGATTTTGAGGAATTAAAAAAAATGAACAACAAACTGTTCAAAAACTTCCTTTCTTTAAAATGAGGTTGGATGTTTTCAATGCTTATGATTGAAAATCAAGACAAATATTGATAGTATGTCTGATGGGACACCTTCTTAGATATGAATAAATAAATAAAACATTCAAGTTCAAATCAGAAATGTTCTGTGTTGAAAGATTTGCATACATAAATTCATGAATCTTAAAATATTTCATATGTAGCAATTTTTGGGAAACATGAACCTTCATGCCCGCAAAAAAAAAAAATGAGTTTCAGAAGGACGATTTTCCTTTGACACCACTATTATTTCTACTACCTTCAAAACTCAGAGTGTCAAAAGGACAGTTTTTCCCTTAACACTGCTATTATTTTAACTACCTTCAATCCTTGGCAATGTTTTAAAAAGTGATGATTACAATTGTAATAAAATCTAAACATATGATGAAAGTGAATTTATACATTTTCTTTGTTCTTGAGAATTGGCAAGAAAGATAATAACCACTATTTATTAAATTGTTTCTTTACACTATTATATTTTTTATTAGAATGGTTGGCAAAACATCATCTAATTACCAATTGAACTTTATAAAATGGTAAATAAGAACTTCCTTGTATATAATTTCCTTGTTCACAATAATAATTTTAATAATTAAGTAAATGTTTATAAATTTATGAATAAAAAATTGTTTCCATCGTTATTTCATTATTAATTGAAAATGATAAATATTGCATTAGTTTTAATTGTATTAGTATTTAGAATTTTCTAAATATAAAATTATTCTTGTAAAGCAATCTAATAAATAAATAGTGTTTAATAGTTTTGTTGTAAATTCTCAAGAACAAAAGAAAATGTATAAATTCACTTTCATCATATGTTTAGGCTTTATTACAATTGTAATCATCACTTTTTAAAAAATTGCCAAGGATTGAAGGTAGTTAAAATAATAGCAGTGTTAAGGGAAAAACTGCGATTTTGACGCTCCAGTTTTTGAGGTCCAAGGTTGTCCAATTATTCTTTTTCTAAAACAACAGAAATTTGAATTTCCACACAGTAATATTTTAACAGTTTTTACATGGAAATGCAACTAGAATTCTGTTTTTCTTTTTGAAAAAATAAAATAATTGTCCTTTTCCTACAAAGAGCACAACAGTTTCAAAATTAATTATTAATTTTTACGAAAGTGATTAAAAAAAATAATTGCAGATGATGGCAACAAAATATCAAATTCATGTAATCCAACCAGAAGCAATGAATTTATTATTACATGACAATTAAGAATATTTTGCAAGTCACAAAGCCATCTTCTCGTAACAATATACAAGTGTCAGGCAGCATTACCACAGCCACAGGAAGCTATAAATTCTAGTTTCTCTCAGCACAGTGAAAATAAGTCATTTAATATTTTTCTCATTCAGATATTTTATATTTAGATACATATTTGGTTTACAGGATTCTTTATAAGTGGATACAGGGAAATGCTTAAAGATTATTAAGATTAAGGTTTTTTACTTAAAAATTTAAATAAATGCAATAAGGAAATGCTTTGTTAGACATCTCAGAACGAGGTAATGGCAATGAGGCTAGTTTGGCTGGCCATTACTGAATAGGGACTTTCGTCCTCATTGGGTGCACAATATAAAATTCAACATTAACTAACCTAACAAGTGCTGATATATCTTCAAAACCAACAAACTGAACTAAATAGACATCTATGCACAGCATTTATTGTTAACAAAGCTGGTCTGGGTGATTGTCACAACCAAGTAGTGAATTCAATCTTCACTATGTGCCACATAAAAAATGATAATGGCAAAATTAGCCGTTTCCATACAGGAAACATTTGACCTTCATTGACAGAACAGGTAACATTACTGTTGGTTGAAATTTATAAATTCTTTCTCTTAAAACTGTTTTCCAGAAATTATACTATCAATTCATTTCGAATGGAATCCTATATTAAAATCATTTCCAATGCATTTCTATAGCAATGGTAATGGTGAGATTGATTGTTTCTATACAGGAAACATTCAGACTTCATTGACCGAACAATTAGTGTTTACTGTCAGTTGAAATTAAATAAATTCTTTCTCTTAAAACTGTTTTCCAGAAATTATACTATCAATTCATTTTGAATGGAATCCTATATTAAAATCATTTCCAATGCATTCCTATAGCAATGGTAATGGTGAGATTGACTGTTTCTATACAGGAAACACATTCAGCATTCGTCAACTAAACAGTTAAATGTTACTGTCAGTTGAAATTTATAAAATCTTTTTCTTAAAACCGTATTTCAGGCAAATACATTTCTGAAGTACACTGTTATTGCACTTTTTAGTATTAATTGGAATTTCCTTCCTAACCTTTTACTTGAGGTGGTGTGGAAAATCAACATTTTGACTATATCATTATTTTCTTCTCAAGTTACATGTGCTATCCATTTTAGTTGTTGTAGCTGGCTTAAAGTTATTTATTTGTGATTCTGTTGTGCCAGTCTATAAGATCTGATAAAGGATTGTCTATTGCCTAAAGACCTAGAAGATTCATCCATTCTTAACCATTGATCTTAGAAAATGGTTGTATATAGCTGATAATTTTGACATTTCTGAACAAGTTGGACAATATCCAGAGGAGAGTTTTGATCCGACAAGGCTATTTAATAGCATGACTCGAGTTTTGACATTAAATAACCCAACAAAAGGTTAACATGCCATAAAACCAAACAGACTAAACTTTAGCTGTTCAAAACTGTTGCTATTTGGAAAATGTTTTATTTATTTAGTTATCACTTGATCCCTGGATGCATGTGCCTACATCGATATAGAAAATATCCTCATGTAAAAAATGAATTCACACAAACAGTGAAATTAATAACAACCAGCCTAAATTGAGAAGTCCTACTCAAGAAAAATTGCGCCTCTGACAAGAATCACACCTGCATCCCTTCCCCCTCCCCCTATCAGAGAAATCACTTTTTGAGCAAAAGTCTGTCTCTCCCAGTTCAGCTATAGAGCCAGCCTAACAGAGAAAGGTTTGAATTATCTATTGACAAGAGCAGGTTTCACATTGGGACTATATCTGCTAGCTTCAGTTTCTTAACCAAAATGTAGACAACAGTCATTTTTGAAGGATTTTTTTATCTGACATTATCTCTATTACTTTATAAATGTTATTTTTAGTGGGAATATGTGTTTGAGTTTCCATCCCTATTTTTTAATTTTATTAAACAATGAAATTCCCAACAAGAAATGTGTTTTTGCTAAGAGGTAATTCAAAACTTACTCTGTTAAACTGGCTCCATGGCTGTACTGAGAGAGGCACACTTTGGCTCAAAAAGTGTTTTTTCTGATGGAAAAAAAAGGGATGCAGGTTCAATTCCTGTTGGAGGCATAATTTTTCTTTAGTAGGACTTCTAAATATAGGCCAGTTGTTATTAATTTACATTTTATCAGCATACAATTGTAATGCATCATTCAAACAGTATAATTTTTTATACAAAATCTTTACAGTAATATTTACCTCTTTATTATAAGGCAATTTCAACATCTAGCTCTTATTAAAGCGTGTATATATTTGTTAAACACTGCTTATATATGTGTGTGTATAAGAATTTAGAACTCTAGATAAAAAACAAAATGGCTGAAAATTTCTATAAGCAAAAGATAGAACCACCACATTGAAGAGACAAATGAAGAGACACATAACAATACATCACATGACGAAATAAATAGAGCAGTCTGTGGACACACCACATAACCATATTTAAAAATAAAAATAGCAAAGAAAGTAAAAGAACCAGAAAGATGGAAAAGAAATTGAAAGAAAAAGAAATGTTTCGAGCAATAGATATCCAAAGCATTCTAAAAGGTGGTGAGCACAGGTCCCAAGTTGAACAGATCTTGTTCTTACCCCAAGCATGCCAAACCGTTCAATGATTATCCATCCCATGAGCCAGTCAATGTCATACTTGTGATTCATAATGACAAGTGCATGTTCGTTGGAGATATATGGCAAATCAGAAGGATCAATATACAATTCACACTCCGAGCCTGACCACCACTGCCCGAGGAAAGTAAAGTCTGGAAATGAAGGCCACAAAAGTGAAATGCAATAAACAACAAACAAGAAAAATAAATAAAAATACAAAAAAAAAAAAAAATGCCAAAGAAAAGAAAAATTGCTTAAGTCTTAGCCAGGCTCGAGAGCCAGGATGTCATGTTGAGAATATTTTTAAGAAAAAAGAGTCAAAATTAAAATGTAACAAATAATTATTCTTATCAATGTTAAACAAAATAAAATTGTTTTATCAGATTTTACAACCAAAATCGGGAAATAACACATAACTAAAACAGAAAAAAAGGGTAAGTAATAATCAGAGCAATTGCAAAATAAATGATAATTATTAGCAATTAGAAATATTAATTTAACTATTAATTAAAAAAAAAAAAAAGAAGAAAAGTGAAATAATAGTAAGCAAATTTGATATTTTCAAAACGAAACCAGCAACCATTCTCATTGTACATATTTTTCCAGACTATTACCCTCAGAAAAATTTGTTTTCTGTCTTTCAATTTCATGATGTTAACCCATTTATGCATGACACCCAACGAGTCAGGCATGATCTTAATCAGTCCAGGGCACCAAGCTTAATACATTAGATGATAATATTTTTTGTATCATAATGAAGAGTTTCAAACTTTTTGTTATGACACAAAATTATTATAGTCTGTCTTGATGCATGGAACTGATTAAAACCCTGTCCAACAAGAGGGGCATTAGGTATAGATAAGTTAAATAAGACTATACATCTGATAGAAATATTTAAAGAACATGTGTCTACTCAAAATTCTGAAAATTAATTTAAAATAGGCTATATATGGTTTTATCATTTATATCTACCAGCATATGTCTTATATCATGCCCAACGTAGCAGTTTTTACTCAAGGAAGATAAAACTAAATATGCAAATTAGTTCAAATTTAAAATCTTAGCCCACGCAGTGTTGGTTATCACAGCTAGTTGCAACAAAATCTGCCAGGTTGTTAACAATAATACCAGGGCCATAGGGGCACAACATCTACTGCAGTCATAGCAACAGTGGTGTAGGCAAAGCAAGGCAGCCGGATAGAGAGGCATCAATTGGTTTTAAATTCAGAATTTTCCTTCTCCTAGACTGATTGTCATCGCAAGTCAGCCCTGCTATTTAACCTATAGATGGGTGGAGAGGAAATGAATTCATATGTATTCGTGTGAAAGTAATTATAATAAACTGATATAATTCAAACTCATTTGCTAATTTCTGTTTTGCTACCTGTTGACCTAATTTGCAGAATTTGGGTTGGAAGCACATAGCTAACCCAAATTATGCAAATTAGGTAATTTTAGCTCATTAAATATTCAAAATGGTGTCACTTGATTAACTTAAAATCTATAATTACAATCTTGGTTCTATTCCCTGGTTATAATAACAAACAAAATTTACCAGTTACAAAATATACCAAGGAACATTTTCTCTTTAAGAAAAATAAATAAATAAAAATAAAAAAAAATTAAAAACATTTTTTTTTAAATCATAAACATAAAATAAAAATTTAAAAAATACAGAAAGGAATATTTTCTTTTTCTTTAAAAAAACTCAAGTTTGCTAGTGTTACAGCTCTCAGTATAGGTAATAGGTATAAATATTTCTTATATATGCACTGTGAAGTGTATCTATAACTAATAGGTTAAACACAGTACATAATTCTACAGAGGAACTTTATATTCAGTAATTATTGACATGCAACCTCACTGTTTTAGTGACAGTTTGACATTTTCATCAAATTATGAGGTGGGTGTTAAAATATTTTTGGCTAGATCCAGTTGCCATAAATAAGCATTTCATTAATCAAATAGAATTCTTTGGAAACGGTCAAAGAAACTTGAGAAATAATAAGCAAAGTGAATTGAACTGCAAGTTGAATATGTGGGATAACATAACTTTCATGGTTCTATGGCTTTCCCTTTGGTTGAACTGAGAACATAGTTGTTATGAATAATCAAGAGTGGTCTCTCCTTGTCTTGTTACTCTCCTCTTTCAGAGAGATATTTCTGTTTACTGGAACTATAAAAGGACACTATACGCGAACCTTGTATTCTCAGTTAAATAGAGCTTTCTTAAAGCCTATACCTGCATACATTTGTCATTACAATAGTTTCCTCAATATCATTCTAATATTAGTAATATCTGGGCAAATCAAAAACCATGTAAACAAAAGAAATGGTAAATATTTGGCAGATGTTATATTGCAATAATACTCCTTTTGAATTTGTAAATATTATTTTGTTTTGTTAGAAGGAAGGTTCTTGTGGTTTCAAAATAATTCTAATGTTCTACAAACTATGAGAACTTTCCTTTAAACCAGATATATTATAAACTGCAGTTATTTGGAAGTAAAATTTTTTTTAAAAATTGTGGATAATAGTCTGAAAAATTATATCACTCAGGACAAAAGAAAAAAAAAAAGATCTCAGATAAAAAATATATCAGCATATAAAATATGGCTTGAAAATAAAATTAAATAAAAAATTATTCAGCAAAAATAAGCATTCAATCATATTAAGCAAGACCTTCAGTACTGAGATTTCTTGTTATAAAAACAATTTTTTGGCAATGTTTAATCTTCATGAAAAAAAAACCCAAAAAAAAACAGTGCATCAAAAAGGTGGTTTTCCCCTCAACACTGTTATCATTTTTTTTAACTACTTTCACTCCTTGGCAATGTTTATTGTTTTAAAAAATCATGATTAGAATTAAAAAAAAAAAATTGACAACAAAAATAATAAACACTTTATCTATTGTCTATTGAAATGGTTGGCTAATTGCCAATAGATTCAAACTTTATAAAAGGATAAATAAAGATTTCCTTATAATTTGTCACATTTTTTAATAATTTTGTAAATGTTTATCAATTTATAAATAAAAAATTGTTTTCGTATTTATTTCTTTATAAATTGGTAAATGATAAATATTGCATTGCATTAGTTTTAATTGTATTAGTTTTTAGAACGTTGTAAATATAAAATTATTCTTGTAATTAAACAATCTGATAAATAGTGTTTAATATTGATGTTGTAAAATATCAAGAACAACAAAAATGTATAAATTCAGTTTCATCATATGATTAGCTTTTATTACAATTCTAATCATCACTTTTTAAAAACAAACATTGCCAATGAGTGAAGGTATTTAAAATAATAGCAGTGTCAAGGGAAAAACCATCCTTTTGACACACTGTTCTTTTATGGACATGAAGATCAAACATTGTCCAATTTTCTTTAGAAAATGAAATAACATTCAAAAGCAAGAGAATAAGCCAACAGAATTAGTTCACATTTATTATTATATAAAAATAATCTGTGGGTGGGGGTACAAAATTTTATTATGGTTTTAAAAATTAAAATTTTAAAAGTATATATTCATTTCTTCCTTCCTTGGTGCCATGAAGGACATACACTTGGGTGATCAGGTCTCTTTTTGATTCAAGATAGACTTGACAGAAGATTGCTATTACTTTGTATGGTTGACTGGTTGCCAAATAAGGCTATAGGATATAGTCTCTTCTGTTATTTAACCTATAACTGGGAAGTGGGGAGGAAGAGATATATTCATACCTTTCCCAAGAGTATTTGCACAAAAGTGAATGTAATGAACCCTACTGGAATTTGAACTTGGCTCTCCAATTTCTTATTCCAAGCTGTTATCTGTCACACCAACTGTACACCCATGCTTACAGCACCTGGTATTCCCAAGTAGTCACCTATCTAGGCAATGACCAGGCTCAATGTTGCTTAACTTTGGTGATTAGCTAAGAACTGGTGTCATATACAAACACATTAAAATGAAGAGCAAAGATAAGAATATCATTCGCTGTAAAGTGGTGAGTCGAAAAATATAAAGCATTAAATAGTTATTGGTCCTCACTCATCAAAGCTCAACTGAGGACAAAACTTATAAATATGTGCAACAGTATCTTTTGTCCTCAATAACCAGTTAACTTTCATTTTTGTTTCGTTTTTTATTGTTGTTGTTTATTTTTTGTTATAATTTTGAAGAAAAAAATAGTAAATACAATTTCAGAGTTTAGGCGGAGACGTTACAAGTAGAGAGTTGAAGTAAACTTTAGATGAAACCAGAAACCCAGTCCTAAACAGGAAACAAGGGATAAACCTCTACTCCTGTTCAAAAGACAATAGGTAAACCTATCTACTCCTATTCAATATTGTCTTAACATATATGGATATATATTTTTAAAATGGCCGTTTTTAAAGTCATATTATAATTGACAAAATATTTAGATATACTCAATATACAACTTTTGCAATTTTGAGAAAAATCATTATTACTGTTTCTAAAGTTGTTAATACTTCTGAAGTCAGATTTTATGTTGTTAACACAATGTATTCAGTCAATCCAGTCTACAGCTTAGAAAATATAATACAGCCCAACTAATATATAAGGAAAATTTAAACAAAGAAGTAGCATACATATTAACCTGATAGAAAAGTTTGTCAGACTAGTGTGGATTTCACTGTGGTATATATTTCTTTGCTCAACAGGAAAAGAAGTGAAGAGCATCTTTGTGTGTGTGTGTGTGTGTGTGTGTAAAAAACCCAAAAAAAAACAATAGTGTTTCTGTGAATGTATGGCTTGCATTGCTGGGAATGAATTGAACCAATCAGTATTTTTCTGTTAGTCTTTTCTGGAAAAAGAAAAAAAGCCCACCCCTTTTTACAGATTGTACAATTGGAGAACATGATGAAACAGGTCAGCCTAAACATTATGGGGGAAAAAAGTATTCCATAGCCAAAACGAATTTTTAAATACTAAATATACGCACACTTACGAAATTCTTGATTTAATGTGAAATTAGGATATGTAAATAATCTCTATTTATATGGCTTTAAAATCAGACACTTTTTAAAAGTATATACATATGAATATATACAAATATATTAAGACAAAGAGTGTGAAAGAGCAAAAAAAAAAAAAATTACTCACCATAAATTGATGAATAAAAAAATATACAAAAATTAAATAAAAAAAACAAGGCCTAATTGGTTATCACTCCTCACTCTTCAGAGATCAATCAAGGACATAAAATAAATATTGGCATAATGACTAAAAAATTTTCTTAAGCTCATACAGTAACCCTCCAACTTGAGTGGCTCTTGGGCCTTGTATTGGATGGATACACACAAAATAAGAACCAGTCTAAATCAGGTACACAGGTGTATTATACTGGCATCTATATAGAATCATACTCAATACTCCCAGACCAATGACTCTTACCATGTATATACGCTGTGTACTATGTCCCTTCAGAATGTGGGAAATCCTGGACTTCCAAAGCCTTTTGTCTTTTGTTACTCTCAACAATATTTATTTCTTTATGACCTTTCATTGGCTTAAATTTATTATTGAGATGGAGTAATTATTAAGATAATTATTAATTAAGATTAAATAATTTTTTTTTGCCAAAATCTATCTAACATCATTATAAATCTATCATTCAACCTTGCTTTGAATATTGCTGCCACATTTGGTTTGGTGCTCCGGCTATATATTTAGTGATTCTTGGTAAAATCCAAAGAAGAATCTGTAAGGTTATTGGTCTTGACCTGGCATCTCAACTTCAGTCAGTTTCCCATCACCATAATGTAGCTTCACTATGCCTTTTCTATAAATACTTTCATGGGAATTGTTCTGATGAACTTTCTTCTGTGGTACCTAGACTTTATGAATTTAAGCACAGTACTAGATTTGTAGCAAAGTCTCATCATTTTACAGTTGAAGTGGCTAGATGTAACCTTAAATTCTATGCTAACAATTTCTTCTATCACACTTATCATTTGTTGAACTTTTCCAGCTACTTGCTTCCCAGTCAACTTTGATCTTCAAAGAATAAAATTCAATGTCAACTGTCTTCTTAATTCTTGTTCTTTTATTGTTCCTTTCCTTAATAATCTTTTTTTTTTACTCATAGTAGAATTTTTTGCAACACAGTAACTCATGTTGAAATCCTTACAGTATTTAGTATTGTTGAAGTTATTGCTAACATTTTTTGTCGAGTTTTACATACTCTACGTTTCGTTCAATTTCGCAAACTAATCGTTGAAATTTGAATTTGTTTGGAAAAATACTTTGACAAAAACCCTACTTTGCAATTTAATAATTTCTTTAATTTCATAGGACTTCATGGTAAACAATATTTTTTAAGTAATTTTTTTTTTCCTTTTTAACAGCAAAGAATAAATTCTTAGGATTCTTACTCTTGAGTATGCAACATACAACTGACCATGTGTAAATATTTCTTTCTGGAGCCAAATTCCAACATTTTTAAGTGTTTGGCCGTGTTAATTATACTGCCAAAACTGCAACCAGCTAAGTAAAATAAAAGTGGCTTAGGAAATGCCTAACAAAGGTCAATATCTCTTCATTTTCCCAAAAAATTAATGAAAATTTATTGTACTAAGCTATGCATCCCAGTAAAATCGATTGTACTTCGTACCCTCTTATCTGTTTGTGCTTCCCCCCAAATTTGGTTTTGATCAGTCAAGGTATCTCTCTTTTAGAGGGTGTGATGGACAGATGGACTAAAGAAGTTGCAGAATTTTATAAATAGATACATAGATAGGTACTCTAACACTCAGTAACACCTCACATCTTAGTGGCTTTATTGCCTTGCTTCAGTTGAAATGATTAAAAAAAAAAAAAAAACAGATCCGGAAAGTTTCATATTATATCCTCTCCGGATGATCTTGTTATAACTTTACTGTGCAACAAATCCAAGAATATACCATGAGAAAATAAAACAATTATAAACATGTAAATAATTACTGATCATCAGCACCAAATTCTAAAACAGAGATGAACAATATGTTTTTTATTAGATGAAGCATTGTGAAACATTGTTCACTTGTATTTCTTTAATTAAATCTATTCAGACCATCCGTAAATAGTGCAAATCAGAAACAAGAATAAGCTTCAGGCAAATCTCAATTTCAAAACCCCTTCCAGATCAAAAAGCCAGGATACAACAACTGTGCTTACCATTTGAGCAAGGGAGAACTTGTGGTTACTGGAAGATCAACTCTAGCTATAGACATTTCCCCTTATTTCTAATATCCAATTGTTCAGCACCATATTTGTTTTCTTTTCATTTGTACACCAGTATAATAACTGTCAAAAAACAAGACAGGATTATTTGCATATCGATTAGCACCACTACTTGGCATTAAGTTCTGCTTAAGATTAGTGCAGTATCTATACAATGTGTGAAAAATTACATATATATATATATATATATATATACACACACAGGTTGTGATGGGTAAGTTGTTGCCATTTTATATTTTTAATTTTGTACATGTACATTGTTTGTTTTTGACTTTGTCAACTGCCCAGTATAATAGGGTCAGTTGGGCACCATGTGTGAAAAGACCACCATGATACAATTCACTCTGCCAGAAATTTATAAACGCCATGCTGTACTGCTTGGCATTCATGGCAAAAGCTCCAATACAAACTTTTCAGAGTTTCTGGGTGTCAGTCTGAGGACAGTACAGAAAATTTGAAAAGAGTTGGATGAGTACAAAGGTCATTACGAAGGCATGACAGCTCAGAAAACTCACTCTTATTGTTCTGATAAGAAAAGAAGAACTCCTGAATTTGTTGGTGAGGACCTCAAACTTAACAGAGGCATACATGAAGTGCCTTGAGGAGGTAGTACTGCCCTGGGTCAACAGGACACTGCACCATGACACACAAGCAGAAGAGCCCAGTCATGGCTGTCAGACAATTTCTGCAACTGCATCACTGCTTACATCTGGCCACCTAACTCCCCCAACTGCAACCACCTTGATTATTATGTGTGGAGCACAGTTGAGCAAGAGACCAACAAAACTCCATGTAACACCAAAGATGAACTGAAGGCAAGGCTTATGGCTGCATTCACCAACTTAAAGGAGGCTGTCCAGAAGATTTTCAGGAGATTCCAAAGTTGTCTGGAGGCTGTGGTTGAAGCCAATGGCAATTTTATTGAATAAATTTACTCTTTAGTATTTCAAGATATTTTTGTGTGATTTTGGTAAATATATCTGTTAAAATGAGATGTCAGTGTTATTTTCATTTTTGCATAATTTAGATGACAATTTGAATCCGAGGCCCTCACCAACAAATACCGAAAAAACTAACACCAATGATAAATGTATAAGAAACAAAAAAATATAAGCAGTAAATTGCTAATACCCACTGAAGAGAGGACAGACAGGTCTGCCTACAAAATTCTGGAGTCAGGATACATCAGTCAGCTAAGTGACAAACTTTTATTCAAATTAATCCTATTAATGCACTATCTTTGATATTGAGCACTTTATTGCAAAAACTGCTTGCCTTAAATGTTTTTTCTCTCAATATCCCATTGACATCACTCTCTCTAGATAGATAGATAGATATATATATCAGATAAGTATGATACAACATATATATATATATATATATATATATATATATATATATATATATATATATATATGAAATAAATATCATCAACTTTTATTCATTTTTAATAAAATAAATTATTGCCCTAGAGAACTATTGAGCACTTGTGTAAAAAATTCTTTTCTCCTTGATATTTGTTATTGAATTATATAATTTTATATATATCAATAGATGGCACTGTCCTATTGCTATTATTTTATATATATATATATATATATATATATATATATATATATATATATATATACACACACACACACACACACACTTGGGCAGCAATCCCACTTTAATACATGTTTTGTTAAACCAGACTGACCAGATACTTAAGTTTCTTAATCTTGTATACGAACATGTGTTTTCTTTGCTGAACTTAATGAATGTAAAAATTGTTCACACATTTGATGATTCTGAGCACTTTCAGCTAATCTATTAGTCATTTTAAGGATTTTAGTTAAACTACAGTAATAAATGACAAGTGTTACTATAGACCATATAAAAGTTACTGAAAATTAAATTGAATATAATTGTAATTATTGCAGGTGGTGCAGTTTTTAAGTCCTTCTGCCTTTAAGAGATTTTTTTTTAAATTATGTAAATTAAAGACTTAGTTTTTCAGCTTTAAGCTGAGATAGTGTAAGATTTCAATTTCATTTTTCTTGAGTGATTCAAATTTCAGTTTCAGGCAGCAGTTTGATCCTATATTTAGATATTCCTTCTGGTTGTCAGTTTAAGATAGGATAGATTTATGGAATTTTCATTGATAATGGGTAATAGGATATTTTCTTCAGACAAATTGCAAAGTTTTTTAGTTCTGCAGCTATTTACGATAAAACAAATTTTCGCCTGAGTGTTGTGATGTTAGTTTCCTTACTGGTAACATTTACACCGTCTCCAATAGTACTTACAAATTATTTATTATAGTAGTAAAAGTAAAATCCTTGAAAATGCCTAATAGGTTATCCAAAAGTTCTTGGAATCAAGATATATATATATTGAGAGAGAGACCATCAAAAAATGTATACAAACTTCAGGAAAGGAAAAACTTGTCTTTTGTAGTTTTATCAAATTGGAATAACACTGTTTACTATAGTACAATATTTTCTTAACCAATGATATTACATTGGCAGACTTCAGACAAGAAACTGAAAATGTATGTGCAGCAGTCCCACTAGACACTTTGGCCAATGTTTCCCAAGCAGTAATTTGCTGTACTAATAAATGTCTGGAAGCTAAAGGCCATAATTTTGAGCATCTCTTCTGATTGTCAAGTCTAAAAGATAACTTATATTAATATCTGAATAAATTTAGTATTACATCTATACAAGTTTCTAAAAGGTATATATAATTTTTTGGCAGACTGTGTGTGTTTGTGTATATATATATATATATATATATATATATATATATAAGAGATAAGGAGTTGAGTTGAAAAAGGACCCATCTAGGGAAAGAGAGAGACAAAGACAAAAAAGAAAAACCATCATGTGAGAGAGAGAGAAATATAAAAAATAAAAAGCATCATGTGAGAGAGAGAGAAATATAAAAAATAAAAAGCATCATAAGAGAGAGAGAGAGAAATAGTGATGAAAAAGAGGACCCAGCATGAGAAAGGGAGAGACAGCAATGAAAGAGTACCCATTCATGAGAGAGAGTTAATCTTTGCCTTCATGGAAATGAGATGACATTAATAGACCTCCTACTTTCCAAAGATTCAATGTATTTTTTGCTCCAATTTCTTTCCACAATTTTGAGAAATGGAAATCCATGCTATATTTCACCTGATTGATTCCATTGATGCACCCTTAATACCCTTGGTATTAAGTGAAATGCTTTTCAATGCAAATGCAAAAGACTTGCCAGAAATTAAAGTAGCTAGAAACAAAGTACTGCTCTTTTGCTTTGTGCTTACAGTTTTGATGACAGAGGGAACACAAGACATTGACGAACAAAAACAAAAGGTTATCCTTTGTTAAACAAGAGATCAACCTCAACAGTAACTAAATCCTCACTACAGGTAAACTAGTGCAGCTAAGATCATCAACCCTATTACAAGGTATTAATAGTGAAAGAAAAAAAGCAATAACAATATCTGGATTATCAATCTAAACATATACTCAATATTTTATACTAATTATCCAATGGAAATATTTTGACAGCACAATCAGCAAATATGTTAATTCTAGTTCACTAATACAATATGACATGCTCTGTTATGATTGTAATTTTCAATAAATATTATGATAGTCATTCCTTTTATTGATAAAGATTACATGTTCTGATCAGAAACAACTTTCTCACCTTATCAACATCTGTTCCTATTAAGCAGAAAAATTAATAAATATGCTGCTTTTGTTTTTCATTTCACATACATTGACAAGGATCTTCAGTTTCTAAAGTTAAGCCCAATATTCCAATATCCTACTGTGAACTCAACACAATAAAGCTTTATGAGTGGGAATAAAAATGAAACAGATGTGTCCAGATCAAACCTTGACATAATAGGCCAATAACTTCGGTCTGAATTTCTGGGGTGAGGAGTTAATAATTATATACACTATTTACATACAGACTGGAGGCACAGTGTAATAATGAATAACGGTTCGGATAGAGTTTGAATTCTTGTCGAGTTCATTGCATTCCTTTGCATGCTAACACCCTTGAGAAAGGTATGAATCCATCTCTTACCCCAGCTATGGGTAAATAGGAGGACAAAAAACTGGGCCCTATAGCCTTGTTTGGCAACCAATCTAGGAGAAGGAAAACTCTGAATTAAAATCACCCGCTGTCTTGTAGGTTCTGCCTATTTAGGTAAAGGCCAGAAGAAGGTAACTTCAAAAACAAATCCACCTCAGATGTTGTCTCAAAGAAAAAAAACTGCCCCACTATTTCAAGCCATGATAGAAAATAATAGGCTTTGCGGGCTTAGTACAATACTGGGACATGGCAAAGCACAATGGACCTCTCTGATTTGCTCATGGGTGTATCACCTACAGCACTTTAGATGACAACATACAGTCTAGTGTCCTCATCTGTTGTTGTTATCACAACATTTTGGCTGTTGTGCCCTTCATCAGGTGTATATCGATCCAGGTAACCTTCAGGCAATTGCAAACTGAACCCTTTATTTAATCTACAGGATTAGACTGTTCTTGTTCTACTGCCCATGGCTAGGGTATCTTGTCTTGTTCTTATTTTTAGTATTGTTCAGTTATAGCTCTCCTTTTTTCAACTGAGTCCAAGTACACACTGCCCAGCTTGATTGAACACTTCTTTTTATATGCCATGTCTTTTCAGGACGTAGGCGATCATGGCTCTCCACCTCCCTCTATCCCTTGCAGCTCTCAACAAGTTCCTTCCCTCTGCCACCT
The DNA here is from genome assembly GCA_964036315.1 of Acanthosepion esculentum. Taxonomy (NCBI): domain Eukaryota; kingdom Metazoa; phylum Mollusca; class Cephalopoda; order Sepiida; family Sepiidae; genus Acanthosepion; species Acanthosepion esculentum. Next base: position 33,964,235 of record OZ038506.1, read on the forward strand.
CCCCCAGACCATGTTCTGTCATCCATTTGCTTAAGCCCGCTATGTTTTGTTTTCCATGTGTCTCTTTCCCTCTATTTGACCTGTGAGTATCAGATTTTCCAGGCCCTTCTTCCTCATTATGTGTCCCAGAAACTTCAGCAGCCTCTTCCTGATGTTAAGTATAAGCCCCCTCCTTGTTTGCATCCTCTTTAAGACCTCATCGTTGCTGACATGCTCGGCCCATGATATCCTTAGCATCCTTCTGTAGAACCACATATCTGTCGCCTCGAGTCTCTTCTTTATCTTTGAGGAGACCGTCCAGCATTCGCTGCTGTAAAGGAAAACAGATGTCATGTAACAGCTCAGTATTCTTTGTTACCAAAGGAATTCTCCGGTCTCGCAATACTCTGCCCAGCTTTTGGAATGCATGCTTAGCCATCCCAAAAATCTACAGATCTCAGTGTCACACTTACTGTCCTCTGTCAAAACACTTCCCAGATATTTGAATTCACAGTATCACCAAATTCACAAAGCAATGCTTTAACACACTAGGCTATTGTTCTATGGGACGATTCTCTGTTGCAGTTGAGGAAATTGTCTAGTATTCACTGACATAATGGTGAATAGGTATTACATAGCAATGGCTCTTTAGTGTAAATTACCCATTTTTTTTCTGTAATTATTATTAACTAAACTTTTCATTGAATTCTTCCTTATATACATTCTGAATTATCTATTTGGCTTGCTTTACAAAAACAGTTTTTCTTTCTAAAAGTATTTTGCTTAAAAAAAAAAAAGTTATCTAATTCATGTTTGATTTTTATGAAGGTAAAGTATACTGGAGCCTAATAAAATGTTTTTAAATGTCTGGCTACAGTATTGCTGTCATTTTTACTGCCACATTGTTATAGCATTGTTGCCTGGCTGTGTTGGTCTATCTTGGGAAAAATAGGAAATTGCCCATTACTGAAAATAAATGGATCTTAATGGCATGGTGTCATAATGGATAACAGCTTAGATTGAGGAATTGGAGAGGAGAGTTTGAATTCCAGTTAAGTTCATTACATTCACTTACATGCAAATATCCTTGGAAAAGGTAATCATCCATTTTTCCCCCCTCTCCAGTTATGGGTAAATAGCAGGACAAACTGTGTCTTATAGCCTCAGGTGGCACCAGTCTAGCAGAAGGACAACTGTGAATTCAAAATTTCCAACTTACCAACACACAATAGGCCAAACGTGGTGAGTGTGGCTACACCCCTGAAGACATGGTCACTCAAGAAGGGGTTTCATCCCTGGTACCATTTTTTTTTCTAATGAATCTAAAAATATGCTAATAGCAATTTTTTATGTACACCACCATTTTGTTTTCTAACGACTAACCTAAATGACAACCCTAACACACAATATAATAAAAAATATGTCATATAGTTAGTTTAGAACACAAATACTAGAGACTGACATTTCAGAGTGTCTAGAAAACATTATATCTATGTTAACAGCAGGCAATGTAGGTTTTATAAAGACAAATATGCCCACAGCAGCGGAAGTGCTGTTGTTTTAATATTTTGATGTTTGTTCATACTTTCCTTAAAAAAAGTGAGAAAATGTTAATAGATACTTATTCCTCACCCAGACAACAAAATATTGCGCACACACATAGAATGAAAAAAGAAAGAAAAAAAATGAAAGCAGAATACAAGAAAATATTGACAACAAAGAAAACGTTCCTATATCTATATTTACAATCCCTGATGTTTGCGATACCTGGTTGTCATGGAGACAAACATGTATCATGTGCTAAAGGGAAAGTTTAGAATTCTAGGATTGGCTGCTAGAGTAAGAGGATGAGAGAAAAAGCAGGGTGGGGCTGATATGAGACAATAATAGGTTTTGGTTTGTTTTTAAATTTTTATTATACTTACGGCACCACCAACTGTAAGCCAAGTAGCTGTTGATCTTCCGATAAAGGTTTTTGTTGAAGGGCCAGACTACAAGAGTGCAAGCCATTAAAATGCTGACAATAAGCCCACTGGCAACAATCAAGTAGCACAGTAATAAATGCAAGATGACCCAGGTCTTCATTTTGCTTCCAAGTCCTGCCATAGTGATCCTGTCCAAAATAAATTGTGGAAAAAAAAAAAAAATTACTTTTTTTCTTTTAAAAAGACAGGTGGACATGACAAAAATAAAAAAATTATTTTATGCCATCTATGAAAATAAAAAAACAAAGATAAAGTTATATTTTTAAAACAGTTCATGATATGGGGGTGGGGTGTATGTGTTTGAAAACTAACAGGACTGTGTTCTCTGGCTGAAAGAAGGATAAGCGAATTGTGTTATCATCTAACACTATATCTTGGGAGTATATAACTGTAATCTTAGCTTTCTGCAACCATTGCATTTTTTTCACATGCGAGAATTGTGGCAGGACAAATCATGGCTGCTTCATCACAACAATGCACCTATTCACAATGCCCTGAGCATCCAGCAGTTCCTGGCCAAGAAGAACGTTGGTGTACTGGAACAACCTTCCTATTTACCTGATCTTGCTCCATGTGACTTTCTTTTCCCAAGCTCATGAGAATCATCAAGGGGATCTGTTTTAAAAGGCGTAGGGGCCAGCATGATGAAACTGAGGGGCATCCAAGAAGAATCCTTCCTGCAGTGCACAGAGGCTTGGCAGAGAAGGATGGAAAAGTGCATTAGATTTGAGAGGGACTACACTGAAGGGGAAAACATATAGTTTGTTGTTTGGAATTGAAGTAAATTGTTTGTGACACCATTCCCATTACTTTTCAGACTGTGTGTGTGTGTATGTGTATATATATATATATATATATATATATATATATATATATATATATAGGATTGGTGTATATGGAATAAATTCCAATAACCAAAAAATACTATCCTTCAAAGTGTGCTCAATACTGAGTAGTGCAAATATAATTTATTTGAAAATTGTTATAAAATCACTATAACATATTTGTTATAATTTTCAAATAAAATATATATATATATATATATATATATATATATATATATATATATATATATATATATACACATACATACATACATACATACATACATACATACATACATACATACATACATGCATGCATGCACGCACAGAAAAATTAAAAAAATAAACAGTTTCATATACATTCGGTGAATAAACATCAGGCAGCTAACAAAGATTTTACTTGGGTCATCATTGTACTACATCAGGAGTAATTTTATTTTGTAAATATATATAAAAGAAAATAGGAAAACCTTTTATGCCAACATGTTTTATTGCTTGACAAAGTTTTTCAAGGCAAGTTTTACATAATATTGTTTTATTTATTTTTATGTATTTTGTTTTGTTAATATATTTAATTTATTTATTTTAAAGGTAATGAGTTAACAGTTTACAAAAAAAATATATATATAAAAGACAAATATGGGGTACAATGGATAAATTGTCTATAAAATTATACAAAAATGAAAATAACACTGACATCTCATTTTAACAGATATATTTTCCAAAATTATGCAAAAATATCTTGAAATATTAAAGAGAAAATTTATGTAATAAAATTGCCATTGGCTTCAACCAGTATCCAGATGACTTTGGAATCTCCTGCAACTCTTCTGTACGATCTCCTTGTTTAAGTTGGTGAATATTGCTATAATCCTTGCCTTTAGTTCATCTTTGGTGTTACATGGAGTTTTGTTGGTCTCTTATTCAACTGTACCCCACAAATAATAATCAAGGTGGTTGCAGTTGGGGGAGTTAGGTGGCCAAATGTAAAAGGTGATGTGGTTGTAGAAATTGTCTGACAGCCATCATTGGGTTCTACTGCATGTGTGGCATGGTGCAGAGTCCTGTTGCCAGACATAGGGTCTTCCAGCAGCCACTCTCTTGACCCAGGGCAGCATTACTCCTTCAAAGCACTTGATGTAGGCCTCTGTATTGAGTCTGAGGCCCTCACCAACAAATCCAGGAGTTCTTTTGTTATCAGAACAATAAGAGTGACTTTTCCAAGCTGCCATACCTCAATAATCACCATTATACTCAGCCAACTATTTCTGAATCCACTGCACTGTCCTCAGATTGACACCCAAACACACTGAAATGTTCAGGTACGACGAATGCCAAACAGTACAACATGTTCTTTCCAAATGTCTGGCCCTACTATACCGTGCAGTCAACAAAATCAAAAACTAACAATGCGCATGCACGAAATTAAAAGTATAAAATGGCGACAATTTATCCATCGCAACCTGTATGTGACCAGTTTAGATATAAAATCTCTGTATACAAATGTTCCCAGAATGCTTAAATTTATTCAAAACACTTAATGAAATCAAAAATAAAAGAAAACCATAAAAATGTGCCAATTAATTCCTGGTCGGTGCTTCTTCATTGTTGACAAAAACTTTGTTTAACAATTGGTTCTCCGCTTAGCAGCATTTTAACTTGTCTTTTTTAGAATCTCTAGGAAGTGGCCCTTTCAAAAAGATTTTACCACAAAACTTTCACTTTATATAGATAAATAGATGATGCTTTAATAATATATCCACATGGCATAATTTTACCAGGCCCTGTAAATAGACTTAATATTGTTGAACCCATGATAGATTTTACTTCTGAAACTGATAACACATCACCCTTCCTAGATATCATGCAAAATAGAACCAACAATAATGACCTTCAACTAAAAGTCTACAGAAAATCTATTAACAAGAATGACCTCAAACTATTATTCTCACAACTGTAATAGAATAAAACCCAGAGATTTATAGGATTTTATTTAAGAGTGCTAAGAATCTGCAGCCTCCAATATTTACCTGAGGAAACATTGAAAATACTTTTAGAAACCTCCATTATCTTTATTTCATACGCAATGGTAAAAGAAAAGCATAAAAAAAATCTACAACAAAATATAATAACAATAATAATTAGATAAAAACAGATATATAATATTACCAACTAATTCTTTAACATCTATTTAAAATAAAAAATATCCAGTTTTAATATTAAATTAATTACAACTACAACCAAAACTATTATGGATACAATCAGAACCAAAAATGTCCATAATAATAATTCTGAAGTTAGCACATATATAAAATAAACTAACAGCTACTCCTTACAGTATATTGGTGAATTTTTTAAAAAAAGTGATATATAGCAGGAGCACCAGACCAGATATGGCAGCAATTTTCAATGCACACACCAATGGTAGATTTATAAATGTGCAAGACTAATTCTGGTGAGAAAAATTACCTGTCACAAGACAGTGAACCAACTTTCCTAGCAGCAGACATAGCAATGGATTCAATATCATCATTCCACTTCATGTCACTGGAAAATTTGAGACGAAAAAGGCACAATGATTTACTTCCCTGATGGATAGTAAAAATGATTCTCCACGATGAAATAGCTAGGTGTAACCATAAATTCTAATCTACTAGTTTCTTTTCTCACACTTTTCGTCTGTGGAACTCTCTTCCAGTTTCTTGCCTTCCTATGATCTTCAAAAATTTAAATGCAACATCAATCACCATCTTCTATCTTCCCAAGTCATGTTCTTTTATTGTCTTTTCTTCTCACTAACAGCTTCTCGTTCTTTCACCTTCAGTCTCTCTTTGTATTTTAGTGTCATTATTGCCTTACTTCGGGTGAAAGGATTTTTAAAAAAATAAGAAACAATACAAAAGATCTCCTACATAAATATTTATCTAATGCATTAGTCACGCACAGAAATAATTTCAGCTGCAATTTTGACCTCCAAAATGCTGTACTTATAAAAAGAGAAATTAGATGAAAAGTTCTTGAAAGTGCAATTATTGATTGACAAAATGTTAACTTACTCCAAGGATTTTTCAAAATATCCCCTTTCTTAAGAGAAATGGTCCTTTCCCATGCCATCCACATATTTATGCACAATCAGCTCTTATATACAACAATAATTGCTATGTTAAAGCGCTTTGCCTAAACTAAAGGTTTATCTGAAAGAACTCTAATCCAAGAATTGACAACATTCCAGAATACATTTTTTCACATAGTTATGCAGTATTAACCTCCCATTTTTCTCTCTACTTGCATATATGATCCTGTGTGTGCCGCTGACGAAATCCCCATTACTTTCCCCACCTACTTTCACATACGCCTAGATATTTTCAAGCTGTCCCCATTGGTGTAACATCCTTATGTTACAAGTCTCTATTACTATTTTTTGTCTGTTGCAAACAGTCATTGGATAACAGACCAGAGATACCTGTCAATCATGTCTATCCTTACCAGGCACTTACAGCCATATGTTGAAATACCAGTTAAGATCTGATCACGAAGTTAAGCAATGTTGAATACCAGGTGCTGTAACCTTGGATGTGTGAGTGGTGTAATGGATAATGGCTCGGAATGTGAATTCAGTGAGCTGAGTTCAAATTCCAGTCAGGTTTGTTTTATTTACTTACAAACAAATGCCCTTGGGAAAGGTATGAATCCACCTCTTCTCCTCCCAGCCATAGTAATACTTTTATCAGAAAATCATTATCTCCAAAAAAAATCTTATAATCCAAAAATGTTTTGGCTTTAAATAACCTTAAAATGGTTGATAAGCTATAAAAAAAAAAAAAAAAATAAAATCAATCAATCAAAAAATATACTTATCGGGTGAGGGATCATTCCCAAGAAGAATAAATAAACTCTTTGCCTTTAAGTTAAGGAGTATATTCACACAAGACAATGTTCTTTCAAAGTCAACTATATCCCATCTTGCAAAAGAAATTTTTCAGAGATCTCAAATTAAATGGAATAGCTTCTAGCCTCTTTAGATATTAATCCAATAGAAAACCTGTAGTTCCTCATTAAAATTAGAATAGAAAATAGTATTCAATTTCTTTTTAAAAGATATAGGTCACAACCAAGAAGCTTTAAGAAAAAGAGCGTAACTCCTGTGTTCTTGTGAGTAGATCAATTCTCTTGACACAAACACAAGATGAGACTTCAAAACAGGGTCCCTGTCAAGGAAAGAAAATGAATTCATGCCAGTAAATCAGGGAATGCATAGTGCACCTTTTCTCAATATCTGTGATTGATACCCTGCCTGCCACATGCATGAGTGTAATGTTTATGATACTATAAGGAGTGCACTCATGCATGTGCACTTTTCACCCTGAAAATGGCCACCATTTAACTTCAGGTAATTCATTACACCCTGATGATAGGATGTGACCCAAGGTCAAAAGGTTCTACATGTGTACACACAGGCAGATTTTGTTAATGTGAAATAAAATTAAATTCTGTGAAAGGATACAACTTGTTAAGAATATTAGTTTTACTTTGTTGAAGGAATTTTTCCAAAGAAATAGTTTTTAGTCGAACACTTCACAAAATATTCTTTCTTAACATTGAGCAAGGGGCAAATAACTTTCTGAATAGCTCATAACGGTGAACTCTTTCAGTATGGTAGGACTCCCAATAAAGTTACAAAGAGATGTTTCAGTCAGTTGAAAAATCAACTGATGTTTTCACAACAGCATTATATCTCCCTCTTCCATGCTTAATTGATTGAATTTGTTTTTTATGGCTTATCAACCTTTTGCATGTTATTTAAAATCAGAAAATACTTTCAGATTGTAAGAATTATTTGGAGATAATGATTTACTGGTACAAGTCCTACTAATTAACCCATAGCTGGGAGGAGAATTAGTAGCTATATATAGTGAGTACAGGATATACCTGGGGGCTTGCTTTGGGAATTACTAGCCTGCTACCCAGTACTAGCAGAGAGTTAAGGGGGATTTAAAATATTACCATAGACATATAGTAAATTTATATAAACTTGTATTTAGGTTTACATTAATAAATTAAGTCAAGTGGTTTTCCTAAGTGTTTTAGTGGAGTTCATTACACTTCAAAATATGCAGTCAATTGTAAATTTCTAAATACACCCTGCTTACATGATAACCTATATACAATCAAGATTAACAAGAAAAACTTGTAATAATTAATATTGTAGGATTTATTGGGCATTCATCTTGGCCATAATCCAGTGTCAATGCCTGCCCCTGATTTCTGTCTATTTCCTTATCTCAAAACTTAGACATTTTGCAGTGATTTATCATAAACAAATATCAGCAGTGCTTTTAAATATTCACTAGAACCAACTGGTAAATCAAGAAACACTTATACTTTATATATAAACCATTGTTATACACCAGCCTTGACCTTGCAGCTTTTCTATTAAAAATAGAAATGAAATCTCCAGCTTGGCTGTTTTGCTTTAACAAAAAGACAATCAATCAATTAACCCCTTAGCAGATCAGTTTTTTTCAAGCTAAGATTTTGGAACATTTTTGTTTTATAAATTAAGTGTATATAAAAAAAAAAAAAAAGGAGTATATAATAATTTTGTATTTTTGTTACTCTAAGTCAGTGATTCTCAACTGCCGTGAGAAATATTATCACAGCATACATTTGTGTGTGGAAATAGTAACGGTACAGCATTAGTATTTGAATAAATGAATAAGTATTAAACTTTTTATCCCACATTGGCTAAAAAGGCTTTGTCAGTTTTATTGCAATTTTCTACTTCTTATTTATGGGAATTAGGCTCCTCAACCCTAAAAACATAAAAAATAAGAAGTGAGAAAGATTACAGACAACTGAAAGAGAAATGTGGGTATGCTTATTGCACATTCGACCAAACTGAAGAAATCACAAAAAAACACCAGACACGGGTTTTACACTAAATAAGTTGCAAAATAGTTGAATAGTAATCTTGAAATAAAGTAAGTTCATATTCGTGTGCATACTTTTTTTTTAAATCTGTTTTTATTTCCTAACATCTAAATATACACTTTAAAATTTTGCTAAGTGTGCCATAATATTTTCAATTGCTTCTAGATGTGCCATTGCTTAAAAAGGTTGAGAAATACTGCTCTACATAAATAAAATCCATAAAAAACTCAAAATACTGAGGGCTAGCATTCATAATTTACCAAATGTAATTGAGGAAAAAAAGAAATGCTGCTCTATAGAAATATGAACATTTATTATACAAGTAAATGTTTTCACAAGAAAATTGGTATTGATTTTGGTAAATGGAGAGAATTATAAGTCCTTGGATGACATTTGTTTTTAGAGGTACAAATCACAACCAAGAAGCTTTAAGCAAAAGACCTTAACCCTTGTGTTCATGTGAGTGGGCCAATTCTGCGACACAAACACAATACTTCAAAATAGGGTCCCTGTCATGGAAAGAAAATAAACTCATTCCAGTAAATCAGGGAATGCATAGTGCACCTTTTCTCAACATCTGTGGGTGATACACTACCTGCCACATGCATGAGTGCAATCTTTATGATACTATCATAAGGATTGCACTCATGCATGTGCACTTTTCACAGTGCAACTGGACACCTACATGTAAAGCACCTTGTTCATTTACCTTCAGGTAATTCCTCACACCCCAATGATAGGATGTGATACAGCATCAAGGGTTCTACCTGTGTACACACAGGCAGTTTCAGAAATTGGCCAACTACCTGAGTACTTCCTTTTTGAATGACTTAGACATCAGGGATTGACCATCCTTTTAGTGCAATGGGGAAATTGTGGCCCTTAGAAGTAGAGGGTTTTTAATATGTGATTCTGGTCTCATGAAGTCTTCACCTTTAAGTTAAGTTCACATAAGACCATGCGGTTTCAAAGCCAATGAGAGCCCATTTTACAAAAGATTTTTTTTTCAAAGACCTCAAATTAATGGAATAGCTCCTAGCCTCTTTAGATATTAATCCAATGGAAAACTTGTAGTTCCATTAAAAAGATGGATATGAGAATAGAAAACAGTATTCAAACTAAGAATATATAAAAAAACTGTTGCATGTTAAAGTCAAAACAGTATAAAAATTAACAAAATCAATGCTTCAAAGACAGATGAAGGTTATAGAATGTCAAAGAGCTGATATTAACATGTAAAATAATTTACTCATGTATAGAGGATGCTGTGTTAAGGAACTGTTTTCATGGCTTCTATCTTAAATTTATTTACAAATAAAAATTTATATTGCATTGGTTTGCATAAAAAATCTGACACAAGAAACTATTAATATTTCTTATAAGGATAGATATAAGCTGAAATTTACACAATATAGATCTCATAAAAAGAATATCTTTACCTGCATGAGTGGATAGTGCATATATATTTCTTTATATACCTATCATATCAAGGAATAGGTTTTTTTCCATTTTATAATAGCCATTAAATGTAGCTCAGAAAGATCTTGTGAAATTGATGCCGCCAAGTTTAAGACAGACTACATCTTGCTTTAAAATCTAAAAGGATGTACAATTATTTTTTAGGGTCCTGTCCAAATGCTAAAGTTATTTTCTAAACAACTTACAATGTTCTGAAAAGAAAAATACAGTGTGCAGCAAAAATACCTCCTATATATACCTCCCACATAATGCTAAGATATTAGGTAGATGAAGACACCATTGCCACTAATGTCTTATTATGTGGGCAGTATATGTAGAAGGTATTTCTGCCACACCCTGTATTAAAAAAGTGCCCATACTTGGGATGATTCATTAAGGGATTAACATCACACACACAAAATCTGAAACAGTAGACATGGATCTTTATCATAACTAAGTTTCCCCTGTAAAGCAATTATCAAAGGGATCCCACTCTCTTCTGGACTGAATATTTCTGTTTGCGATTTTCTGGTCAAATGTATTGAGCATTATTGGTTTTTGCTTAGTTCAGGTAGGTTGCCTAGTGTAATTGCAAATATTTTCATTTTTGCCTGCTGTGGTAGCAAACCACCTACATATGGATAGAAAATGAGCTCAACGCATATACAAATATAGAAAGGGGTGTCAGACAAGGATGTATCTTCTCACCAGATTTATTCAACCTATATAGTGAGACAGTTTTGAGAGAAGACGAAGTCCTAGCAGGATTCATTATTGGCTGCCACAATGTTAGCAACATAAGATATGCAGATGACACAGTGTTGATAAAGAAAGAAGACGCAGAAAGAAAGCTACAAGAACACCTACAGAAGGTAGTAAAGGAAAATGAGAACAAAAGATTAAACATCAACTGCAAGAAGACAGAATGCGTGGTAGTCAGCAAAATGCAAATTACAAATCGGAATTACCAAAATCAAACAAGTACAAAAATTTAAATATTTGGGAAGTGTTTTAATATAGGATGGAAAGTGTGGCACTGAAATCCAAATGTGCATTGGGACAGCCAAAGATGAATTCCAAGCAGAGTATTGAAAAACAGAAAAACTTTGTTAGAAACAAAGAAAAGAGTACTGAACTGTTATGTGATATCTGTCCTCCTATGTGGCAGTGAATGCTGGACAATCTCCTCAACAATGAAGAAGAGACTTGAAGCAACAGAAATGTGGTTCTACAGAAGGATGCTGAGGATAGCATGGACCGAAATTGCGAGCAACAACAAAGTTTTAGAGAAAATGGAAAAAATAAGGAAACTTATACTTAACTTCAGAAAGAGACAATTGAAATTTCTAGGTCACATAATGAGGAAGAAGGGCTTGGAAAATCGGATACTCACAGGACTGATTGAAGGTAAGAGTGACAGAGGTGAGGAAAAATAACAAGAAGACAAAATTTCTTAAGAGCTACAAAGGAGAAGAGAGCCAGGATTGTTTACATCCTGAAGGGAAATGGCACAATGAAGAAGAACAATTTTTATTTAACTTGTATGATCCATCCGAGGATAGATTTATGCTTGAAACTTATAAACACATTAAAGATGTGTGTGTGTGTGTGTGTGCGTGTGTGCTATTTCAGATTGTGTTTCCACTCTGTTCTGGATTGGATTTCTCTGTTTTGAGATTTTCCCCATCAAGGGTAGGGATCACTGTCAGCTTTTGCTTAGTTTTGGTAGATTTTTTTCTGTCCCTGTTTCCTTCATTTTTTCCTTGTTAATTATGAGTTTATAGATAGAGAAAGGTTAAAAAAAACTTATCTTCCAACTTCAACAGACACATTGCTTCTCAGGGTAAGACAAATTAATCTTTCCCTGACAAGCAGTCTATCTGCAAAACTAAAAATTAGAAGATAAGTCTTTTGAACTTTTATTTATTTATTTATTTATTAACTCTTGTCACTTTATTTTTTTAGTGCTTTGTTTACAAAAAATTGCTCACCATTAAACACATTAAACTTCAATAATTTATTAAAGTCCGTGTTTTTTTAGTTTTTAACAATATTATTATGCTATTATTATTATGATAAAAATACAGTTTTAAGATATGCTATATTTAAGTGCTCAAAATCAGGAATAGAACATATGTAAATATAATAGTGGGCATAAAGACAGACTGAAGACTGCATTCAAGCATGAAACAGGCTAGGGAAAACCGTCATTTGATTTGACGTGCTTTGACCTCTCAGCTAAAGAATGTATCAATGATCAAGCAAAGTTGAATAGTGCCTTAGACACAGATTTTTACTCTTACTCTGGAAATAAACATATCTGCTCAGTTTCATATGACGCAAACAAAGTAATTTCTAAAGGGATGTAGTTTTTATTTATTAATCTGACAGATTCTTATTATTAATTGTTATTTTTAGTGGATACTCATATTTGATTATATACTTTTTTTTCTTTTTTTTTTTTGTATGTATATTTATTTTCATCTGCTGGCCAGAATATTTGAAAAATATGTGCGCTCCGGCAGGATTTGAACCTGCATTCCCCTAGGAGAAACTGTCATTAGATTTAACATGCTTTGGACTTCTCAGCTACAGAGTTCATTGGTTACCAAGCAAAGTTGAATAATGCCTTTAAACACAGATTTTTCTATGACTCTTGAAATAGACATATCTGTTCAGTTTCATATCCTAACAAAGTAATTTCTAAGGAAAGTTTTTATTTATTAATCTAACAGATTTTTATTACTTAAACATTATCTTTAGTAGTTACTTGTATTTGAGTAGACGGTTCATTTATTTATTAAACAATATATTTATTTTCATCTACCAGCATACTACTGTTGGATTAAGAAAAAAAAAATCCCATTCTGTAGAAATATATATATATATATTTAAAGACATTTATGATATGTTTAACGTTCTTTTTATAGATACAAGTATTTAAGCAAATGCTCAGTTTTATAATAAACGGTATTAAATAACATTTACCGGCCTGAATGTCCGAGAAATTTTCAGGCCGGTAAATGTTATTTAATACTGTTTATTATAAAACAGAGCATTTGCTTAAATACTTGTATCTATAAAAAGAACGTTAAACATATCATAAATGTCTTTAAATAAATTGTTGGACATTGTCCAATTCAAAATATATTATGTATATATATATATATATATATATATATATATATATATATATATAAGTGTAAAGCCAGAAATGCTGTCAGTCTAAGTCTGAAAGAAAGGCCATTTAAGTGTGTGCATATGTGACACCCGTATTGGTCGCGGCACCATTTGTGACACCCGACCGCTTTCAGTCACGACGCCAATATGTGACGTCGGTCCTTTGTGACGGGCTAACCCTGGGACATCGGTTGAAGTCTTGTTGGGTTCTAGTACCAACTTGTCGTACTCGGCTCGCTTCCAACGCCTGGTTACCGAAGCAACTGCTTTGATCTTGATTCAACCTACCCACGTTGTGATTTGATCTTAGGTTGACGAGATCAATCAAACGTCGGGCCGTAGTGCCAGCCGAATACGGGTCAAGGTGATACTGCACAATAAATGTAGACAAAAAAAACAAAAGCACAAACAACAACTTCAAGGCGAGCGACTGGTTAGGAATAGCGATTAATTTTATGTTGGTTTGTTGAGTTACAGGAGTGCGTCTCTCTCTTTCTCTCCCAGCCCGAAGAAAAAAATGTGGATTGTAACACTTTTTGCGTTCTTAGCTATTTCTAGATATCTGGGTTGTTTTTCAATACAAGTCAGACTTCCATAATTTGTTCTTGGTAACAAGTCTAAGTCGGAAACTTGTTTTGGTGGGAAATCTAAAGTCGGACTTCAACAAATTTGTTCTTGGTTAGAAGTCTAAGTCGGAAGGCATGGAATCGTGCAGTCACCTGTGCGAGGCGTTATGTATCCGAGTCCCCTTGTCTCTTGGGCTCAACTGGATCTCTCTGCGAACTGCACTGCACTGCTCTCTCCTTACTGTACTGTGCTGTAACTTCACTCTGGACTCCCTGTTTCTGTCTAAAACACCCGAAGACGTTTGCTTATATGGACGCCGATCAAAACCTGGCATGGGGTCGGACGTGGTGTGGCCACCACGTTGATTTCAAATCCCCAATAAGGATTTTCTTTGTTTTCAGCCAAAAATAATTATCATTTTCCATATTTGAAATCTTATTCCACTCCCACCCTCTTCTGCTCTCATATGGGTATCTCACCATACTTTAGAGGGCATCAACGGTTTTCCCATTTCCTCGCAGTAACATCTCATACCTGTCCTCTCAATGGGCGGTGGCAGGCCTCCTCCCTGCGTCACATGATCACCTCCGCCTGGCTATTCGGCCAATAGGCGTCAAATGATAATCTCAATTTTTATCCAACTTCATGGCATATGGATTTCCTCAATTTAAGTTTTTCGCCAACATTAAGTGGACGGGGTTTTGGCGAAATTGGGTTAATTAAAATAAATACAATAACATGGCTTTTGTCATCACAAACGAATTTCAACAGAACACAGATGTCCTGTCCAGCCGACCTCTCCTGCTCTGTGTGCGGTCGGCAGACGACCCACCGAATCATTTCCTGATAACACAAGCCCTGGCTATCACGACACACAGTCAATGTTTTATCTGCCCAAAAGCTCTGGGATTCTTCACTAATTTTTACGACAATGACCATCAGAATTTTTGTGGGTGGCCTTTTCTTTCTTTTATCATCTAAGTTGTTAAGTCTTGTCCCTCTGCCTCTTTCTTTTCTTTCTCTTTTTCCTTCCTTTGTCCTCGCAGAGAATTTGGCATATCTCAGCATCAAACTTCTGCGAGAAAGTAAAAATGATTATCTTGATTCGCACTTGAAAATAACAAAACAAAAAATCTTTTTCACCGATCCCCCGTTCTGGGAAAATAACAAAACAAAAAGAATATCGCTCAGTATGTCTTTCGTTATATCTATCGGTCTAAGTTATCGCTCAGTATGTCTTTTGTTATATCTATCGGTTTAAGTAATCCCCGTAATTAACTTCTGTGGTTAATTAACCTGCCGTTTCTAAATAGTGTTACACATATGTATGTGTATATTATATATATATATATATATATATATATATATATATATATATATATATATATATATATATATATATATATAAAGATGATAAATTTAATAGTCTAGTTAATGAAATTTGAGGAATAAAAAGACAACAAAGTGATAAAAATATTGTCAATAAGAATGAGGATATTTATTTTATATTAGTAGGGCTTTTGACTAAACTGAAGCTTGAAGAGGAAGATTTTAAAGTTGGAATTTCTGGACACGCCTGTGTCCTTTATCAACGAGATGAGAAATAAAACAATGAAGTGGTACTTGCTTTCCAGGGATATTTTGTTGTTTTTATTTTTTCCAAACAACAACAACAACAAAATTAAATCTACACACATGCACACACATATATATCTACATACATTCATACATACACACAGGCCACTTAAGTACATATGAACAAATGCTCCTTTATACAAATTTCTTATCAGCCGATAATGTGGAAGCAATTTAATGGATACCGACATTTAAATATTGTCATGAAGAGCTCCTAAATTTCATTTCATGTATTAGTAGAGGAAAAATAGATTGGTTCATGAAATACAATGATTTTTCTGTGTTAAAATGGTCTCCACAGTCACCAGATTTCAATCATATACACAACTTTTTGGATGTAATGGTAAAAGAGATTTAAAGGTCAGATGTTCAGCCAACCAATCTAGTAGAATTGCAGGAAACCATAAGAACATGGATTCAAATTTTGAAAGAGTATCTTCAGAACATCGAACCCCTACCAAGTAGAATTAAGACATTTTGAAAAAACAAAAGGGGACATAATCCAGTACATAAGAGAGTATACCTAATGAGATGAGTAGTGTGTGTGTGTGCATATATATGTCATTTTTTTAATCATTTCACCCCAAGCAAGGCAATAATGTCACTAAGATGCAAGGTGTTACTGAGTGTCATATAAGAGAATGAGAGAAAAATAAAAACATTGTTAAGGAAAGAGAACAATAAAAAGAACAGGAATTATGAAGACAAAAAATAATGATTGACATTGCATTTAAATTTTCGAAGATCAAAGTTGATTGGAAAGTAAAAAGGCCTGAAGAGAGTTACACGAGTGAGAAGTCAGAGAAGAAACCATTAGCATAAAACTTATGGTTACATCTAACCATTTCATTTGTTGTAGAATGAAATCTGGCTACCAATCTAGTATTATGCTTAAATTTTTAAAGTTGCAGTACCAAAGATGAAGGCACATCAGAACAATTACCATGAAAATATCTATAGAAAAGGTACAGAGAAGTTACATCATGGTGATGAGAAAGTGACTGAAGGCAAGATGCCAGGTATGACTTATAACATTGCAGATATATATATATATATTTCACATATACAAGAGGGAGTGGTGAAAAAAATTCTCAGTCCAGTCCACTTCCCAAGATCTAATCAGATTTTTTTGTTTGCTGAGCTGAGAACTTTTCTGTGTATGTATGTATATATATATATATATATATATATATATATATATATATATAATATATATATATAATATATATATATATATACACACACACACACACAACACATAAGTGAATCTTCAAACAAAATATGAAAGTACCTACTATAAGAGAATGTATGGTTGTCAGCCAGAGATTATTCAAGATTTATCACATAATGGGGATACTGAAATCAACTGTCCAGGTAACAGATAAGTATGACAGTAATCTGAAGGTTCAAAAGAATAGAAAATGCAGTCTTTTGGAAACTAAGCAAAGTATTAAGAGTTAAGAAAATGTTCTGAGAACCAATGAAAAATGTGCTGAAATGCCATGTAACATCCAAGTTCCTCAATGGCAGTGAATACTGCACAATTTCCTCACAGATGAAGAGGAGACTTGAAGTGACAGTAAATTGGTTCTACTGATGAAAGCTGATAATGGAGGATAGGAGTAACTAAGATGTTTTTTATTATATTATTGATCACCCAATACAAGGCCCAAGAGCTACTCAAGGCAGAGGTTTATTAATTAAGGTTGTTGTAAGGGCATGAAAGTGGGAGTTAAAAAGTGCATATTATGAAGAGTTGTAGAATAGACAACAGTTGACCCAATATTTGAAACAACTTTCGAAAGTACATGTAAACTGCTAACAATGAGGAAAGAAAGCTTGGGTAACTTAACACTCACAGGACATAGGGAATGCAAAAGAAGCAAGAGTAAACTATTTAATGAGTTTGAGTGAATGAATGACAGAAAAAGAACAAGGAGGAGTAGTAAAGCAGCAAAAGTTACTTAGAACAACAAAAGACAGGCAGTTATGGAGAGCCATCATCCCATATTTCATGAAAGGACATGACATATGAAAGATGAAATTCTGAAAAATATGATTGCAGGTTATCAATAATTAACAGATGAATCTGAGATACATTTTGTTATATTCCAAAATTTCTTCATATCTCTCTTTGGATTTCTACAAATTTTATCAATTAAACGCTTGATTGTAAAACCCACTGAAGCTTCCACTGTGCTTTGTGACCCTCACTATATCATCAACATTTGCTTTATTCTACCTACATTTATATACGTTACAAATTAAAGAAAGTACAACTGACTATTAAAGGATGAAAATTTTTTGCAGATTTTTGGGTTTCTTTTTCTTTTGTCCAAATCCACGAATTAGTTTTTCTCATGCTAAGTCTTTAAAAAATACTATAGAAAATTTACTATTTTTTATTTATAATGTTCAATGTGTCAAAATTATTCAACTTTTTAACAAAAAAAAATTCATGTTGATGTTAAAAATTGCTTTAAAACATTTATTTAAGATGGAATGATCTATTCTGACATGTCTAATTTGTATTTAGATACATTGTATTTATTTTCAATTTTTCCAGTTGAATTGTTCACCTATATTGCATATGATCCATCATTGTAGATAACTAAGTTACAATAAAATTTGTATTTTATATGAATACTACCTTATGAAAATTGAGATGTAGTAGAGTGAGGAGCCCTGTATCATAGATTCAGGGGGAGCTCAAAACCCTTGCACCGGCTCTGCATGCAATTATCTTTTTCGGCTTAAGTTTCACTCAAGAAATGTTAACAGGTAACATGAAGAGATTTGAAGCAACAGATTTGGTTCTACCTATGGATGTTGAGAATGCCATTGACAAAACATGTGAGGAATTAGGTAGGAAGTTGTAAGTTGAATAGTAACTGCAAGGAAACTACAGCTAACAAACAAGAGACAGATGGAATTTCTAAAATTTCTAAAGTAATACTTAGCAATGGAAATTTTAATGAATGGTTCTGGTGATACAAAGGTTTATGTGAAAGAAGAAATTCTGAAATGAAAAGAATGGTTGTTCGGGCCTGGTCCAAAACTGGAAATGCTAATATTACTACTTCTACAACAATAACAACAGAGATTAGTTTGTGTTGATAAACAAAAGAAGCACTGTATCAGAATTTTATCAAACAAAGCACAAAAAGTTTTTTTTTCAGATTATTAAAATGGAGAGGGTACTGATAGATGGCATATAGTTCCACATAAACAAGCATATAGAATTTTCTACATATATAGCTCATATCTAGCTACAACATAATACGTATGTACAGACACTACACAAATATTTATATGATTAACAAATATACATTTTGCTCCTCACCATTTGATACAATTCTGAGTTTTATATATATATATATATATATATATATATATATATATATATTAGTGTAACCTGGATATAAGAGAGTTGTCGGGACCGGAGAAGAAGTCTCTTATATCCGGGTTTGGTCTATTATATATACATTAACACAGGCTGTAATTTGGGACCAGAGAAAATCTCTCTTATATCCGGGTTACACTGTATATATATATATATATATATATATATATATATGGAGGCACAGTGGAGTAGAACCCAGTTCGAATTCCAGTTGAATTCATTACATTCACTTGCGTGCTAATACCGTTGTGAAAGGAATGAATCCATCTCTTCATCCCCCAGCTATGGGTAAATAGCAAGACAGACTGGGTTTTATAGCCTTAGGTGGCAACCAGTCGAGGAGAAGGAAAACTCTGAATTTAAACCAGCCTAGAGAGGATTAGGCTCTATATCAGACTGTCTTGCCCAAGACACACCCCTTCTGCTATGGCTGCAGTACATGTGGTGCCTCTATGTCTGAGTTACGGGACTGATGATCATGATCCTATGCACGTTCAATTAGAGAGATGAAAAGACGAACAAATGTTTTAACTTATGGCACTACACACACCATGATGCCAGAGATGTGTCATGAAAGAACACACTCCCCTGGAAGATGTTGCTGCTCAGATCTATCTTGCACATGCCGTCATTTCATCAAGCTAAAATCTGCTCTCATCATCAAGCACAATACCTTTCAGCTTATTGTTAGATGCCCACAAAGAACTGTACCAAATAGCAGAAACAACATCACTTAAGTTCTCCCAGCAGCGGCAGCAACTAAAATGTCATGCAGGTATCAGCATATTCTGACAGTCTCTTTTTAGTGCAATTGGGGAGATGCTGTCTTAAATTTGGAATCCCTAGGTACTAGCTCACCTATGTCATGCCTGACGGTGAGAACATGACGGAAGAGGGATAGATATTATACTTTGATCCTCGCCCAAAGGCTCTGCAACTCCATTCTGATATTAGAATGATGTGTACAGACAGGAAACAACACTTTGATCCTAAACAGAGTGCACATTTACTATATGACCCTAGATAGAAGCGCTAATCCATACACAACTAATCCTACCATTTTTCAAAGTAATATTCTGTTTTTTTTATGTTTATCTCATGATTCAAGTGTGTGCAGAGTGAAGAGTTTCTTTTTATTTCATCTTTCTACAGTTCAAATCTATTTGGGAGGGATTCCAGAGAGAACACCACCAAAAACCATAAAACAAAAATAATTCTCGCTCATAGTCATAACCTTATCAATTCAAAAAGAAAATCCTTATGAAAACCAAAAGCTCACAGAAATCATTGAACAATTTATGTTCAAATTCTCAGGAAACCAAAAGAATAGCCTAAACTGTAGAAAAATTAAATAACTCTTAAAATTTCATTTCACCAAAACCTGCATAAATTAAAGTTTGCTACCCAAATACAAAATAAATTATATATTTCATAGAAAGAAATATAGAAAGTAAATAAAATAAACAAGGAATTTATTCAGACGTGTATTTGTTAAATATAACAGACAACGAATGTCTATTATGTTTGATCATTAGCCATCATATATTAGCTTTAATTTTGGGAGAAAATAAAGGCAGAAATTGCCCAACATTTGGATATTTTTTTTATTATGTGGTTGCTTGATCTAAGCTTTCAGCTCACATAAGCCATCTTCAGAGTTGTTATATGGACATTTAAACAAAGATATTCTTCATCAAAGATGATATTCTGTTATGCTGACATAGAAGATTGCTATGCAACAATAACGGTTGTGGAATAGCAGATGCATGTTGTAAATTCATGATGCAGTTAGTATGATGTCGTACCACACAAGAGAACAAAATATTAACAACAGAACCATATTTCTCTCCCACGCGTCAATATTAAACCCACTATTTTTTTTTTAATTATTATTAGCATCATACCACTCAAGTACCATTTCATGAGCCCCTAGGTAATATTTATACTCAAATAGATGGTATTGCAATGACATCTCCTTTAGGCCTCCTTTTTTCTAATTATCATATGGCACATTTAAAAAATAAAAAGCTTAATGACACTAATAACCCCATATATATATATATATATATATATATATATATATATATATATATGGATATGGATATATATATAATTATATAAGATAAATAGATGACATTTTCATTTTCGCTAAAAATATTGATCAAATTACACAACTTAAAAACAAATTTGAAATTCACTCTGTCCTTAAATTTACATTAGAAAATAATATTAATAATAAAATTCCATTCCTTGAGGTATTTATTGATCCCAGCACACATAAATTTACTACTTCTCTATATAGGAAACTCACTAGCATTAACTTGATATAAGTTAGCCGTTATAAAAAAACTTAATCCAACGCACACACATGATATCTTCTTCCAAAACTATAAAGAATTACATAACATTAAACAAACACTTGTTAATAATGGATTCCCTAATTCCGCCAATGATCAACAAATTAAAATATATCTCAATAAACTTAATACCGCTAACAAAATTGGTAGTGATAATACTAATAATAATATTAGTGTACATCAAAATAAACATAATACTATTAACTTATACTATTGTAACCAAATGCATAATAATTACAAACATGATGAAACAACACTCAAAAACATAATAGGTAGAAATGTTAAACCCATTAATAATAATAAACAAGTTAAGCTCATCATATATTATAAGAAATTTAAAACAGTTGACCTCATAGACTCCAATAACCTTACAACCACACAACTAAATCCTCTACAAAAAAAACAATGTAGTGTATCAATTTACATGCCCGTTCAGAGAATGTATCTATGATACTAATAATAAACCCACTACATATATTGGTTTTACTACATGCTCTTCCATAGACTTACCTGTCACCTTTCTGATCTTAGTTCTATTAAACAACATTTCTTAGAAAAACATAGCCATGTACATAATATTAGACAAATATTAGTTGATAACACAACAATACTCACACAAACACACATTAAAAAGAACCTTCAGATATTGGAGGCCATCTATATTAAAACAAAGCAATCTACACTCAACAAAATTACATTTCAATCTAGTTACAACACATTACATTGCATCTAAACACATGGTCCTGTTGTTAATATTTTGTTCTCTTGTGTGGTACGACATCATACTAACTGCATCATGAATTTACGACATGCATCTGCTATTCCACAACCGTTATTGTTGCATAGCAATCTTCTATATCAACATAACAGAATATCATCTTTGATGGTGAATATATCTTTGTTTAAAAGAGCTGTTAGAGTCATTGAAAAAAAAAAAGAATGGAATCAATTAGTAATCATGTTGAGAAACATTTGCAATGAATGCCAAACATTTGTGCTGCAGTAATCAAGGCTAAAAGAGGATATTTTGACGAGAGCAAAATTTAACCATAAAATTATTTTTTTCTTTCTTTTTGTCATAAAAAATCATGTCTAATTTTTGTTTTTTTTAACCATGTATAATAATTTTCCCTTATTTAAAATACAAAATAACTACTTTTGGGACTAATTTAAAAAAATTACCAGGGGTTCTACAAACTTTTTGAACTGTAGTATATTGCCTTTCCGAGACAAAAAGTTTCATGTGGACACCTAGATAATTATGAGGCTATATATATAATATAAAATTGACTATCTCGTCCCTTGTACCACCTGAAGATTGTGAAGCAGCTGCGTAATTATCTAGGGGTCTGCATGAAACTAAGTCATGAGGAGGCAGTAATATTTGAGTATTGTTTTTCTTATTTCTTCTTTATTGGCTCTGTTCTTACATCAAACACTGTTCCTGTAGTAGCATCCTTGGTTGTTATATATATATATATATATATATATATATATATATATATATATATGGTGTCTGCCTGGTTCTCATTTGTGAGATGAATGTTACCTGTTATAGATTGATGATTAGCAGTCCATTGCTACAACCATAAATTCTATTCTTGGTGAATACTATTATTAAACCAAGCTTAATCAATATCTAGGTGAGTATTGAACAGTCATGGTTAGCACACTAGTCAAACAACTGTTGCTCATGTGGGGAACTTGATCCTTAGTATCCTGCAACTGTGGCCTTGTGCAAGGCTAAGCTTACTGAACATCTATTCTGAGCTACCATATTATTTAAGACAAATATGCTCACGCCATTCTATAGCTAGTGTCCAGACACATTCCAAGAATTATGAACAAAATCATTTTTTTTGTTTGTAGAACTTCCTTTTACAACAGTCTTTATATCATTTTCTAGCTATTTAAACCAAATTTAAATAGATGTTTAAATCATTACAAGAGGTTTTAAAAATGTTATAAAATCAATTATCATCATATCTACAATTTGTCATAAATTTTGAGATATGCAATTATTATCATTACATGCTTTTCTGCTTAGACTACTATTCTCATTTTTGTTGTTAAACACTGACCTTCTTTAGGAGTGTATTATACTTGATCATCAGAGAATTTTCAACCTAACCCTGTATTTAATTAACTCCATTCAAAGTTGTGTTGAACAGCTTCTCTTAGATCCTTTCAAATTAATATGGGGGTCTCCCAAGGCTTTATCCTTGATCCTACATTGTTTCTTAACTTCAACAACCTTCCCAGCTTGGTATCTATGCTGACGACACAACTATTTACTCCTGTCTTAATAGTAAGTCTGATAGGTTCAATAAAGTAAAACTGGCACCTGATCTCAAAAATGACTGCCAAACACTTGTTAACTGAGGCAAAAAATGGCTTGTAAATTATAACACCTCCAAAACAAAACCTATCTTTTAATCATCATAAAGAATGATTTTTTGCCTTCCAACAGCATGGCTGATGCTAACCTCTGGGAGAGCAACTCATTTCACCTTCTTGATCTCATGTTTTCCACTGACATGAAGTAGAAGGATTATATTGAATTAATTGCTATGAATGTTGGTTCACTGTGTCATGCCAGGCAGTTTCTCTTGCCAGAATCGATACTGCACATTTATAAATCTACCCTTTGTCCATGCATTGAATATTGCTGCCACATCTGGTCTGGTGCTTCTGCATTGTACAGAGAGATTCTTGACAATATCCAAAGAAGAATCTGCAATGTTATTGTCCTGACCTGACATTTCAGCTTTAGTCACTTTGCCACCACCATAACATAGCTTTCCTGTGGCTTTTCTACAAATATTTTCATGGTAATTCTTCTAATGAGCTTTCTTCTTTGGTACCTGGATCTCATGAATTTAAGCATAATACTAGATTGGCAGCTAGGCCTCATCATTTTACTATTGAAATAGCTAAATGTAACCAAAAGTTCTATTCTAATAGTTTTTTCTCCTACACTTCTCATTTGTGAAACTCTTGTCTAGCTTTTTGCTTCCCTGCCATCTACAAATTTCAAAAATTTAAATGCAAAATCAATTGCTATTTTCTGCCTTCCTGGATCATGTTCTTTTATTGTCCTTTCTCCTCACTAACATCTCATTTGAACAAAAACAGTGTACAAGGTTTATTAGATAGATAACATTGTAATGTTTAAGTAGAAGAATAAAGTTAAGCCATGCCAGACCTGGTCAGTACCTATATGGCTGACCACTTGAAAATACCAGGTGTTGTAACCTTGGAAGTGTGGGTGGTGTAATGGATAATGGTTTGAATTCCAGTCAATATTGTTATATTCATATGAATCTACCTCTTCTCCCGACAAGGAGATAAATAGTAAAATTTATCTGAAAATTATTATATCCAAAATATTATTAATACAATAATCAGTCCCCACCCTGCACAAAAAATTATTTTTCCTTAACCATAAGCACTCTGTAGGTGACTATTTTCACCAAGCAAGATGTTAGTCCTACCAATGCAAGGTGAATTTGAAGTTCTTAGTTGTGTAGTCATATCCTTCTAAGGCAACACCTAAAACAATTTTGACTGAAGTTGAGAGCCAGGCTACTACAATTTCAAATATATAAAACTAATATATACGACTATATTTTGAGGGGATTCCATATACATTAAATGGGGAAGTAATATTTATAAATGATACAGAGTGCTAAATGTTAAAGTCCCATAATATGTTTCAGTTTAAATAACCTACAAAAGGTCAATAAGCCATAAAAATCAAATCAATCAAAAAATATTTTCATAAACTCATGGCAAAATCATTCATTATAATTCAGGAGGATGGATGGATGAAAAAGTGTGTATCTGTAATGTTCTGCATTTGTGTAAGATTGTAGAAATATCAGTGATGGGTCCATAGAGCTGTGATTTAGTTGAATATTGTCTCCAAGAGATGCTAAGTATAGCTCTCAGTATCTGAGTGTATGTTCTATCAAGCTTAGAGTCTAGGGTTTTAGTTAATGCTCAGACATTTTGGCCATCACACTTTCCAGCCTTCTCCAGGTCTGTTTAAATTAGTGACTTTCTAGGAATTTCAAACTAAACTCTTTATTCATTTCACTAGTGTAAAGTCTTCTCATTCTGCTGCACATGCTAAGGGACATAACCTATGCTAATCATTCTCATTGAACCTGTCCTTCTTCTGTTGGTTCCTCTGAATAATATAAATTTAAAATCCCAACCCAGGGGTTTAGCTCACAACTAAAAAGTAAACTGTTTATATTTATCTAACACTTATATGTATATTTTATATACACACAAGTGTAGTCCTATCCCACCTGCCACAGAATGTTTGACCACAATTAGTTGAAGATGGTTTTCTTGGTCATTGATAGTACTTACAATATTTCACAGTCAAAATCCTGATTATTGACCATTGCTCAGATCACTGGAAGTAAGTGAAAGTTTTTCTGCAAGTGAATTTGATCTGGAGAGCTAGACAAAATTACTCTATGCTGTGTTATGATTTATTAAATGATGAAGTCTCTTGGCTCCAGATGAAATGTCCTCCTGTGGGATTATGGTTGGGTGATGATTACATACACAAAATTCTTGAGATTTCTTTCAAACCAACAAAATTGCTATATTTAACATTAAATAGAAACAAAGAAAAGAGTACTGAACTGTTACATAATATCTGTCCTCCTATATGACAGTGTATGTGGAATAATCTTACAGATGAAGAGGAGACTTGAAGCAACAAAAATGTGGTTCTGCAGAAGGAATGAGAATACTATGGACCAAATGTGAACAACAAGAAAGTTTTAGAGAAAATGGAAACAAAAAGGATACTTATCAGAAAGAGGCAGTTGAAATTTCTAAGGTATATAACGAGAAAAGAGAGCTTGAAAATTTGATACTCACAGGATAAACTGAAGACAAGAGATGGGTTGTTTTTGTTTAGCAGCATATCAATCTATGTGTTATTTAATGCTGAAATCTAAATATTTTATATGCAATTTTTTTTTTTTTCTGGAGATAATAATGGTTTTAGTGATAGATGCCTTACTAATTAATCCATAGCTGCGGGAGAAGAGGTGGATTTGCATATATATAAGTGAATCTAACAAATCCAACTGATATTGGAATTTGGCTCTCCAATTAACGACAACAATAGCCATTATCTATTACTTCATCTGTATGTACAAGCTTTCAGCACCAGGTATTACCAAACGGTCAACCATCTCGGTACTGACTAGGCTTAATATTGCTTAACTTCAGTTATCATACAGGAACCTGTGTTTCAATGTTATGTGGCTGTAAGCCTTGAAGACAAGAGGGATAGAGGAAAATGGCACATAACCTACCCAGTGTGCTTGAGTAAATGGATGATGGAGCAAAGTTTAGGAGTGATAAAAAAATAACAAATTTATTAAGAGCTACAATGAAATATAGGAAATTGTGGAGAGCCATGATTGCTAGTGTCTTGAAGAGACATGGAACATAAAAGAAGATGCAGCTACAGTTTATTTGCAATATCTACACATGGAATTGTAAGTTCACTAAAAAGTAAGTCACATTGAATTTTGAGGTAACCAATATTGTAGCAGTCCTATAAACTATTCGTTTGTCTTGAAATATTGAAAGAGAAGAATTGTATCTCTCATAAAATCATTATTAGTTTTTCAGCAGGTATTGTATAGGCATGTTAATCACATCTCCCTGAATGACACTGCAACGGCATTGAGTAAAATCACGTGACTACAGCTGCAAGGCAATAATACAATATGATTTCTTTCTACAAACTTTTCTTTTTTTTAATCATTTCACCAAACCCACCCACCCAACCCCCACCACAAAGCTTTATAGCCACTAAGATGCAAAGGGTTACTGAGGAGAATGGACAACAGAGTAAAGGAAACCAAGAAAACATCAGGAGATGATTAAGGAGAAAGGACAATTAATAAAAACAGGTTTCAAGTGTATAAATTAATGTATTTGGAGCCAATGAAATTCGAGAAATTTCACTGAATGCATCATCATGTTAACATCCATGAAATATTTATGAAAAAATATAATCAGGTGGATTCAAGAAGATTTTTTTTTTGGTTAGTACTTGATGCAGGCAAAAGTCTTCCCCAAATGGTGCTGGATCCATAAGCCCCTACTCCCAAAAATATTTATTTGTTTCTTTTAGATCATTTACAACAATGTAAATTCCAAAATCATTTGCTTCATTCTTGCTTTGTCTAAGTAGGTTGACATAATAAATAGGACCAAGATGATATTAATCTTGTCACTAGAATTTATAGGATGACAGTATCATATATACTTAAATGCTATTCATCTGAAAATCCTAATGTCCTGATGAAAAAAATTGTCCAGGAAATCTTACAAATGAAAATTTTGGCTATTAGCAAAACAGCATCCAATTTTTACAAGTAAGAGTGAAGTAAATGAGTTTATTTACACTATTTATATTCAAACTATTGTCCTCATCTTTGTTGTTATCATCAAAATGTTTCAGCCACTGTGCCCTCCAGCCTTCCTCAGGTGCATATCACTCCAGGTAACCTACAAGGAGTTCTGAACTGAACCTTTTATTATCTGTCTATATTTCTGAGGTGAGGTATTTTAACTATTTACACTATTTACATTATTCAGATTATTGTCCTCATTTTTATAGTCATATTCACAACGTTTCAGCTATTGTATACTCCAGCCTTCTTCAGGTGATATATGTTGGAATAAAGGGTTTGGTTTGAAATTCCAACATATATCACCTGAAGGAGGCTGGAGTGTACAACAGCCAAAACCCCATGAATATGACAATAAAGATGAGGACAATGAATCAATCTGGGTAACCTACAGGCAATTCTGAACAGAACCCTTTATTTAATCTCTGGGGGTAGACTATTCTCATTCCACTGCTCATGTCTAGGAATCTCTCTCTCTCTAGTTCTTATTTTAAGTATTGCTCAGTTATTGCTCAGCTGTTTCCACTGAGTGCAAGTACACATTGCCCAATGCAGGGATTGAACTCACAATTACTATGTCACCAAAGACATGTCCCTAGACAGTAGCAGTGGAATGAGAACAGCATACCTCCATAGATTACATAAAGGGTTCAGTTCAGAATTGCCTGTAGGCTACCCAGATTGATATACACCTGATGAAGTCTAGAGGGCAGAATGACCGAAATACTGTGATAACAACAACAAAGATGTGGACAATAATTTGAACATAAATTAGCATAAATAATCATAACTACTCATCCCAGAAATTTGTACAGGTATTTACTTTGTTGTAAATGATAAAAAAGAAACAAAAAAATTGTGGTGGTGGGGGACATATGGATCTGGCACCTTTCAGGATGATTTTCACCCACATTTTAGGTGCTGGCAAATGTGGGAATATGGGTAGTTAGAACATTCACATTTTGACCATGAGACTAGGGTTCAAATCTCACTATGGTTGATTTATTCATCAAGATGATGTTATTAACCAGGGTAGGCAATTCCAGTGTGTAAAATCTTTAGAAAGGGTCTGAAAACCATACCACAGGTTGACCTAAGCCTTGTTAGCAAAATTGGGCATGGAACCATTCAGAAGCCCTTGATGATTGTGCTAGTAGAAAGTCATAAATCCTTGTGATTGAGTGGGTTTGAGCTTATGGGCCTTGTTCAAGAAATTGATCACACTGGATTATGAGCTCTTCCCCAGAAACTGTAACTAAGGTCCGCTCAGCATAGTTGCAGTATAAGCTACAGGTATGCCCTGTGGATTGAGCAGACATCTGTGATAGGGTGTGGTTAGATGCCCTGGCAGTTGAGTGTGCTCAGAAATGAGTAGTAGTCAACCAAATGATTTAACATTTAATCCTCTGGTACAACTTTGCTGTGGCCTATTCCAAGTCAATATAATTTTTGTAACCAACAATTTTAATTTGTTCTTCTTTTAGCCATTTAGATTTAATAATTTTTTCAATTAGTTTCTCCTGGCCTCATATCCTAAAATAAGACCTTACATCACTTATTTAATTCATTGGCTTCAAGCCTCATTGGGGAAGTTTATATACATATATAGGTGGTGAGTCACCCTTACCCTGTCACATTAGACTATTATCCTTAAGACAATCAGCACATGATAAAGCCATCTGGAATTTTTATAATTTTTATAAAGTGTTTTAATAATATAATTTTTTTTTTTTAAATTGTAGTATCGCATAATCTATTATTTCATTTGTGAGAGGAGTAATTGCCAATATTCTTGCATTATTTCAAACTATTGTTCTCATCTGGGTTGATAAAGATGTTATTATAGATACATTTTGACCAAGTACTCTCTGGTTAATATAAGGTGTCTATTGATCGGTTGATATAGGATATCTACTGATTATTCTAATTTTGTCTCTGTGATGTCAGTTGTTTTTCATTCTTGTGTCACTACCAGATCCAAGGATTGAACTCGTGACCATTAGATAACAGTAACACATGTATAACCAACTCCTATATCCACTAAAGAATATTAGTCGTATGTTTTTTAGATAGTTTTGACATTTGGTATTGATGGCAGATTCATAATTTAGTATTCCAATTCAGCAGGAATGAACAATAACTGATATCAAAAGACAAAATATCACAATAATCAGCAGATATCCCAATGGGCTCCTGATGATTATCAGAGGATGCTTGGTCAAAACGTTGCGCATCTAATATCTCTAGCAACAAAGATGAGAACAATAATTTGAAATAATACAACAACGTAGTTTATCTTATATTACATGAAAAAAGTTAACTGAATGGATTTGTCATAATGGCTTTCATGTGATTGTAAGTATAGGATCCTATTTAAACCTGTGAAAAAAAACTGGATTTTACATTTATTATTAACTGTGGAGAATGGACAGAGGCATTAAAAAGAAGAGGCAACATTAAAAAATAAAATGAATGAATTGAATTGACCTGCAGAAAGCAATTTATCTTAAGGACAATAAAAAATAAGAGTGGGGTTTTAGAAGCCAATCAGAATGTAGGTAAAAGGTAACTTATAAAGTTAGAAACTGAATTTGATAAGATGAAACTAAAGAATTCCCTCTTTTTTTTAAAATTCTCTCCTTCTGCATGATGAAATTCTTTACTGGTTATAAATAGAAAAGCCTTCCACTCCTTTGACCCAAATTACTTCAGACCGATTTGTACTTTGAATTATAAATAAATAGAAATTAGTCATTAGTTTACATAATTATTTCACTACCTTCTCAGTCTCTCTCTTGTGCACACACACACACACAAACACAATTATATATATATATATATATATATATATATATTATACACACACACACACGATTCTCCCATTGTTTTTGATGTATGAGGGTCAAACAGCTCAGTTCTTATAACCAACAGACTACCCACACATATCATTTGGTTATAATGGTGAAGGCTTGTACAGAACCAACCACACATTTTTTGAAGAGTCGAATACAGAGACCTGGTGCACAATATGCAACAAGGTCCCCAAATAATGTTGAGTGCTTGGTTTTACCATGAATGTTTTAAGCTGGTTACATTTTTAATACAATCTTAAAAGAATAATCTTACACTATATAACAGCCATGATCATCCACAATTTACTGATATTAAAAGAAAGAAAAAGAAAAAAGAAGAATTTGTAGACAGCAATGATCATCTACATACTAAAAAGAAATGTTGTTTAAAAGAAAAACATAAATAAAAAAACTCTAACAAAAACAGCATTGAAAGTCATGCTAAAACCATTTCTTATAAGTTGTAATTAACTTGTCAGATGTCTATTCCTCCCTCAATGCTCTATAAATAAGATCTGCATTGAATAAATATTTAAAGCTATACTCCTCCTCCTTAGTGACATTGGACTCCTCTGAGGTGTATAGGAGCATGGTCTCACTATGCTAGGCATTGCTGCTATGATTTCTGTAGCAAGTAGGTTTTTACAGGGTGTAGTTGCCAGCTCTTCACTCAACAAATCTTAAATTCAAAGCTGTTCCTCTCTACAGTTTGTTGCAAATCAAGGCTAGAGAAACCAGTCTACCCTGCTATTTAAGCCATAGACAGGGGAAACAGAATAGATTCATACCACTCCAATGCAACAAACTCTGCCAGAATTTGAACCCAGCATGCCAATTCCATTTTCCGTGCTAATAGCCGTTATGCTACATGCACATCCAATTTAAGCCTATAAGGATGTGAAATGCTTATGACTAGTTCTTGTCCAATCACCTAGGTTAAGCAACTTTTGAAAACAAAAGAAAACCAACTTAACGATTTCTTCTGCATCAAGTTAAATCTCATTGTTGCATTTTAGCTTTGCTCTATCTTTTTGTTTAAAAGAAAAAAAAAAAAGAAAAATTTGTTCTATCCCTAACCCATCCAATATTATTAAACCCCCCACCCACCCAGTTTATTAAATTCTCACTTTTTGGGTCATTAAAAGATTTTCTAACCCCACATTTATAAAGATCTTTCCCTGTTTATTGCATATTGAGAAAAATTCAATCTATCCAATTACTAAGACTCTCTTTGCATTAGGCACCTAAGTGTGTGTGTGTGTGTGTGTGTTTCTGGGAAAACAAAGTGTCATAGTGAAAGAACTGGCACTTGTCTTGCTACTCATCTATATGAAAGTTTGACTGAGGTTAACTTTAACATCAGGCTTAAATGCATGCAAATATTAAAGAAAGTTGCTCTTCTCAATGATAGTCGTATCTGCCTCTGTGGCTTTCCCACACACAGTAAAGCAGACCTTACTGTCCACTCATGGAAACATGTGGCAATTGATCCTCAACCACATGTCCTATCTGTCTAGAAGTTTGCAAAACACCTGCAGGCCTTGGGAGACATAGACATACCCATAAAAGTTGAGCTCCTCTTTATTTTACTGAGCCCTAATTTTTTGTCCGCAATGAGAGAGTCCACCATAGAAGATTAATACAAATATAAAATTTGTCAGCTGATTAATGTTTTATTCAATAACCTGACTCTAGAGTTTCATAGACAAACCTTTTTGTCATCGTTCAGTTCACTCATCAGGAGGTTTTGGCTATTGACTGTAAATTATACGAGAATTGGGATCAAATATTGATTAGAATCCAACAGAATGATAGGATAAGGAACAAATAAATGCTTATAAAATTAAAAGATTTCGCTTTTATTAAAGCTTCATTAGATATGAAATATGGAGAAGAAAAGAAAATTCTAGTATTTTTTATTTTTATGTTTGTTTTTCATTGGTTAATTAAATTGCACATGTATTTATCTTGTCAGGTAGCATTCATGTGTATAATTTATGTGTTTGCATATCATAATTCTAATTTAGGTACCTCCACTTTTCTACTGGAAAAAATCAGCATAGATGAAAAAATGCCTCAAACTTAATAAAAAGAAAGTTTTACCATCAAAATGTTTATGTTATTATTAAGAGAAAAGACAAAAGTATTTATTTATATATATATATATATATATATCAATGTATATTTGGGCAGCAAACTTTCTTTTAAATACCTTTCATTAAATATGGTAGATAAACAAAATTCAATTACTTTCCTACTATCAACTTCACCTTATTTAGCAGTAACAATGGAGTGCTAAAATTTAAAAAAAAAAAAAAAAGATGCTCACTCAAATTCCAGCTGTGCTCAACTTGCAAAGGCTCAGAATAAATGCTCCTATTCAAAACAACACAAAAATAAAATACATCTTAAAAAACAAAACATTTAACGCACAAAAATTTTTATATACCAAAATTTGATTAGTGTATTCATAATATTCAATTAGTACAATAAAACATTCTTCAGTTTAATCATAGTAATTGAAAATTGATTTTTTTATAGTTACCGATGTACAAATTAGCCATACTAATCAAGGGATTTGTGTGTGTGTGTGTGTGTGTGTGTGTGTGTATATATATATATATATAAGCAATTAATAGATTTTTTAATCTAACATTATTTTTAATTATAATAAACATTTAGTGGGTACACATGTCTTAGTTGACATTACTGTTATTTTGAACAATGAAATTAATGTTAACTGGCCAAGAGCTTGAAAAATTCTACTAAAGAACCCTCTGACCAGAATCCTGATGGAAAATAGGAATACTGGTTTGATTCCGGTTGGGAGACACATGTTTCTTCAGTAGGACTTTTTGATCTCTAGGCTTAGGTTTCACTGCTTAAAATAACAGGGATATCAACTCAAGCATGTGTACCAACTAAACTTTTATAGTAATGAGAACTTTTTGCAACACACTGATGTGTGTTGAAATCCTCACAGTATTGTTGAAGTTATTGCTAACATTTTTTGTTGAGATTTACAAACTCTACATTGCATTCAAATTTTCAAACCAATCAATGAAATTTGAATAAGCTAATTTGTTTGGAAAAATACCTTGGAAAAAAACATAACCTAGTAAAACCTGTACTTAGTACCCCAGTAACTGTTTGTACTTCTCCCCCAAATTTGGTTTCAATCAGTCTATTTTAGAGGGTGTAACAGACTAACAGAAATCACAGAATTTTATATACAGATAGATAGATAAGATAGAAAAGAGAGTGCTGAAAAATTCTCAGCCCATTTCACTTCACAAAGAGTTTTCTTATATTTAGTTATTAAACTTTCTGACACTCCTTTGTGTGTGTGAGAGAGAGAGAGAGGAGAGCAAGTGAGTATGAGAGATATCATGTTCCATCTAGGAATTAAAGAAAATAGATTGTGCTTAGTCAATCTAAAAACTGGAGAGAGATTACCTATATTGAAACTCAGTTTTCAAAATCTTATTTTTTACATAAGCTCAAGCATCAATCACAGATAACTGAGGAAAATAAGCAACCACTTTCGTCATCAAGCAGAGTAGCTCCAAAGTAGTTTCATAAACATTTTTGTTTTTAATTAACTCACCCCAAGTAAAGAGAATGCCACTAGGACACAGGGGTTTACTAGTTGCCAATCTAGTAGCAAGCTTAAATTCATGTCATTGAGGTACAAAGGAAAAAAGCTCATCAGAACAATTACCATGAAAATATTTGTAGAAAAGACAGAGGAAAGCCATGTCACGTTGATGAGAAAGTGACTAAAGTTGAGATGCCATGTCAGGATTGATTACATTACAGGCCCTTCTTTGAATTTTGTCTTGAATCTTGAGATATACTGGAGTACCAGGCCAAATAATTTTGTCCCCAACCCATGTGAGCTTATTGAAACCACCCCATTTATTAATTTCACACTTTTTGATCATTTAAATAATTTTCCAACTACCTATTAAGATCCCCCACCAGTTTATTGCATATTTAAAAAAATTCCACCCACACAACAATTATTAAGACACCCCACCACCCCGACAAAACATTTGGTATCAAAGGTTAGCTATCTTTTGTAACATGAATAACAACAATTATAATAAGCAATGGTGAGAGAAAAAAAAGGAATCTGTTATAATATATCCAAAATAATAAACTTGCCAAAAGAGAAAATAAACGGTTATGCTCGTAAAATGATCTTTAAAATACCTCTGAATAAATAGTTGGTAGGTCAGTGAACCATTTTTTTCCAATCTTACAAAAAAAAAAAAAAAAAAGACCTCAGCAAAAACAGATAAATCCACATTCATTCCCTTAATCAATTAATTAATACTGAAGTATTCTCAGCAGTCTCCTGTAGAACTAAGTCTACATTGGTTCACATCTTTTCTTCATCTGTGAGAAAAATTGTCCAAAATTCATGATCATATAAGATGATTAGTGTTACTTTGCAGTTCAGTAATTTTTGTTACTAATGAAATTTTTCTGTTCTTTAAAATTTACTTAATTTCTGGAAGGCATCTTTAAGTAAGAAGGTGCAAGTGAAAACAGCATGAATGTCAGAAGGATACTATGGACAGAACACATGAACAACTAAGTCTGATTGATGATTTTGTTTTCCACGGCTTATCAACACTTTGTAGGTTCTTTAAAGCCAGAAAATATTTTTAGATTGTAAGAATTTGGAGGGGGTGGGAAGATAATAATGATTTAATGATACAGAGCTTAATAATTTTATAATGGCTGGGTGGAGAAGAGGTGGATTCATACCTTTCCCAAGGGTATTTGCACGTAAATGAATACAACAAACTTAACTGAAATTGGAACTCGGCTTTCCAATTAAAAATTCCAAGCCATTATCCATTACACCACCTGCACATTCAAGTTCACAGCAAGAACATGAGAAGGAATAGGGGAAGAAAATGGGTAATTCAGCTTAAGATCAGAAAGAAAGATTAAGTAATATAGCAAATGAGCTTGTGTAAATGGATGGTAGAACATGAACAGGGAGAGATAGTAAGGGATCAAACATTATTTAATGCTACAGGGGATAAGGAGCTGTAGAGGGCCATAACCATCCAGGTCCTGAAAGGATACATAAGAAGAAGAATGAAGACAAGATATGTCACTAAGATATGATTTTAATATACATAAACAAATAAACAAGGTAAGCAATTCTGCAAATTATTTGAACACTTAGGTTGACATAAAAGTGTCCAGAATTTATTTTGACATCTTTTATTCATTTAAATTCATATGCTTCTTTGTCATCCAACGATTACTCCCAACTTCACTTTTGATGACCTTATATGACTTTTTGGCTAAGTTGTGTATTTCATCATAAAAGAGGGTTACGACCATATCATGTTAAAACACCAGTTCTCATACACTCACCAAATTTAAGCAACACCAAGCTTGGTTAATAACTAGATGGGTAACTATTTGGGAAGACCAAGTGCTGTAATGATGGATATGCAAGTGGTGGGAAGGATAACGGCTCAGAATTAGAAATCCGAGAGCTGAGTTTCAATTCTAGTTGGGTTTGTTATAGTCATTTATGCATAAATAAATTTATGTGTAATTCCTTTATGGAAGGAATGAATCCACCTCTTCTCTACCCAGCTATGGGTTAATTAGTGGGACTTGTATCAGTAAATTATTATCTCAAAAAACAAAAAAAAATTCTTAAAATCTAAAAATATTTTCTGACTTTAAATAACCTGCAAAAGGTTGATAAATCATAAAATAAAACAAATCAATCAATTCATTATAGAATGATTCTAGTTTCAATTCAATGAATTATTTGATATCTTGAACTTTTTGTAACAACAGACAAGGAATAAAGTAAAACAAGTAATAAATTAGGTTAGCTGATTTTACAACATGTAAAATAATGATTTACTAATAAAAGTCCTTAACCCATAGCTGGAGGAAAAGAGATGAATTCATACCTTTCCCATGAGTATTTGTGCATAAGTGAATATAACAAACTTGACTGGAATTGAAACTCTGCTCTACAATTTCCAATTCAGAGTCATTATCCATTACACCACCCACACATTCAAGCTTACAACATCATATTCCCAAGCAGTCGCCCTTCTAGGTACTGACCAGATTTTATATTTCCATCAGGAGAACCACTTTTTATCATCTTTGATTTCAGTCAGGAGGCACATTTTCTTTTTACAGCAGGTGGTATCCCAAGCAGTCACCCATTTAGGTACTGACCAAGCTCAACATTGCTTAACTTCAGTGATCATAGAAGAATCAGTGTTTCAATATAATATGGCTGCAAGGTGGTGATAAATATAAGTGACTAATATTTACTTAAAACCAAACCAAGTAAATGCTTACAGACTAAAATATAAATGATCAACAGTCACTTGTGTCTGTAAGCATTAACTTGGTAGGTCTTAGCACTCTGCAAGGAATATAGTTGGTATATTCTAGACCACACCAACCAGGTGGGTAGGCAATAGTCTTAAGGTGATAGGAGTGAAAGATAAATGTCATGCAGAAGAACATCCCAACACAGCATTGCAATCATTTACAGCATTGCATTTATAACATAAAGGCAAATTTTGTCATGCAGTTGTATCAACAATCAACTTCCTTCAAGGTTTTTCTTTTCCAAGCATCATTCAAACAAGTCAGTTGCTCATTGCAGCTTTGTACAGTAACAGAGACCAGCAATTTATCATAAAGAATTATCTTTGAATCACTCCCTACATAAGAATACCCCAGGAAATTACATATGGGCTACACTAGATCTAGTTAAAACTTTCTTTTGAATTCTATGAATCTAGGTTTCATATTGTGACGATCATGTCCAAAAATGACATTTTCTTTCAAGCAAGCAGAGAAAGATAATTTATTTTAACTACTGTTCCTCCAATATAAAACTCGAGAGCCACTCAAGGTAGAGGGTTATTGAATGAGGTGAGTGGTATGAACATAAGAGGAGGAAGTAAACATTATGAGGATAGATAATGATTGAACTTGGTATTGAAGAGGTTAAGATTGTAGTGATTAAGGAAGCATTCACATGGGAGTCTGTTCCACAAAGATAATGGTTCTTAGGAAGAAGCTATCCAATGATCTTTTTACAAACGGAATATAAAAAGAATGAGGGTGATTCGACTGTGGGTATAGCATGGTGAATTTTGGCTGTAACGGTCTGAACTAGTAAAACTAAAGAATGGAGCTCATCAGAACATTTACTGTGGAAATAGCAACAGAGTTGTGATAAGCTTGTCTATGTTGCATCAAGGGGAAAGGGGATGTAGTGGTAGTAGTCACCTGCTTGCATCTGGATTGTCATCCTCTCTCCTTATTCCCTTTCTCCCCTCTGTGGTGGCGGGTGGAGGAGATGGCTGTGAAGACCCAACCTACTCCTGAAGAGTAGTCAGAGTTTGATGAGGCCATTTACATGAGTTTGATTGGACAACTCTGTGCAACAGAGAAACCTACACACTCGGCCAGAAGTGCCTCCCTCACAGCTGAAAGGGGATCAAGACAGGTTAGATCTAGCAAACCTGGTTGCATTGGGCTGTTGGATGATTGCTCAAAGTTTGCCTTGGTGACACCAGCGAAAGGGGTTGTAGGGGAGAAATAATTCTAAGTATTTAAGTGTTGACTGATGTTTGTTTCTTATCATGCAAATTTTTCCTTACTGATAACACAAGCAATAAACCATCAAGTATACATCAAACATACTGCAAAAATTTCCCTGACATTGTGCCAAAGATGTCACTGGCAACCCTTGTATTTTCTAATCATCTTCGGGATTCTTTGAAATTACAAAAAGCCACATAAGTGTCCTTAGAACTCCAGTAACTTTATCAAAACTTTTTCCTATTTTAATATACTTTTCTGCCGGTTGTTAGTCCTCATTCTACATTTGCCTTAAAGTGAAAAAGAGGTCACTTGTAATTCTTGTGTCAACTTAATAGCAGCTTTATACCCATTAAAAAAATAAATAAATATAGCTATTATTATTTTAACTAGTCATTTTCTTATTACAAGATTATTAGCTGATTCATCCATTAGCAATTAATATTTAACACCTTGCATTAGACACAGGTATTACTTCCCTTTCTACTATATAAGGCAGTCTCTTAATTACAATAACCCAGTCCTAGATTTTAGTCAAGACTATTTTCCTGTTACCATTTTCCTGCAAAATTCAATCAGTATTGTTTAGCAATTGGTGTCACCTGCAGAAGCAAGACAATTTTTTTGTTCAGTGAACAATGTTGCCTACATAGTGGGCATGTAGCTGAGTGATCACACACTAGTATTCTGACTGAAATACCCAGATTTGAATCTCACCATGGTTGATCTGCAAAGGAGGGGACTTATAACATTGGCCTGGATAGAGGATTCCAACTAGCGGAACCATTGAGAAATGCCTTTAAAAACAAACACATGGTTTGACCTAACTCCTATGAGTAAAATTGGGTAGATGAAACTTTTTGGAAGTTGTCAATGGCTGTATCAGCATGAAGACACAAGTCATTGTGACCAAGGGATTAATTGCACTGGCATTGTTCAACACCTTGATCACGTCAGATTATGAACTCTTCTCCAGAAATTGTAACTGAGGTCCAACCAGAATAGTTGCAGCATAGACCATAGTTTGGCTCCGTGGATGTTGAAGCACAAATGTGCCTAAACAAGTTCTTGCAACTGGGATTAGCTAGCCACCACTAGCAGAGAGACCAGAAACGAGCAGTCAACCATTACCTTTAATGATAAAGTAAATGTCACAAAATCAAAATAAAAAGGAGCTTCTGATATGATTCAAGCATGTATAACATATCCTAGGAATGCATCTTAAGCATTTCAACATAAGTTAATGGTTAAGTAGGGTTCTCACATTGCAGTCATTTTAATATTGGTCTGGGCACTTAGATGAGGTGTAATGGTTAGCAAGTTTATCTCACTAAATCAATTACGACAGAATAGTGAGTTCAATTCTCACTGGGTGCCCCATACTTTCGGCCTTGTGCCACATCTAAGCTATGCTTAGAAAACCACCATTCTAATATTGGTTCCCTCATTTTCTTGTTCAAGATTGTTTCTTAGAGGAGTACTCAGGCTCTAGCATGTCAAAGTCTTGTCATATAATACTGGACAATACACAAAGATTACCAAATGCAATCTATACCCAAGGATGGCCAAATAACACATTAGTGAAGATACAATGATAAATAATTAAATACAACTCCTCTCAAAATTTCAGGCAAATATCTAAACAGTAATTGGTTATTTATCACAAAATTTAATTAGGTAAGATCGTCTTTTATGAGTAATAGGACCAGATAATAGATTAATAATTGAAAAGTCTGCTAGATAAATGACATAAAAAAAGTGGCTTGGTTTTCTTTCCTTGAGATGGGACCTGAAAATAAAGCTTCCAACACACGGGTGGTGTAATGGATAACAAGTCAGAATGAGAAATCGGAGAGGCACCTCAAATTCCAGTAGAGTTTGTTACATTCACTTACACACAAATTAAACCCTCAGTCACAATGTCTTGTTACATTCATTTACGCAAAAATACCCTTGTGAAAGTTATGATTCTCTTTTCTCTCCCAAACTATTATTTACATAGTAGAACAGACTGGGCTCTTCAGCCTTGGTTGGCAGCCAGTCTAGAAGGACAACTGAATTCAAAACCATATCTAGTTCTGTTGAAGTTCATACTATGCAGCTAAAGAAAGGATAGTGGAGTTCACAATAAGTATGATCTCAACGATGGTTGGCTGTTTCCTTCAAGGCTAAAAAATCTGGAATTGTTAACTCCTGTAATGAGATTGAGGCATTGATACCGGATTAATACCAGTTTGGATAATGCCAAAAGCCCAGAAAATGTCTTCCTCTAGCACCCTTAATCAGAGGACAAATGACCCAGGAAAGATTCAAGTGTGATACTCCGAGTGTATGTGTCTTGTCTGCCTAAAAGTCAAGGCAACAGTTCTCCTTGGGTCAGAAACATCATACCAGCCAAAGACCTAGGGTAACCAAGCTGGATACCAGTGGGTGTTAGCTGTATACACATTTTCATTGAACAGTACAATCACAGCACATACAACCAGGAAACTTTGATATCACCTCATATACATTTATAATTTTATATCTCTGCCAGAATTTTAACTTTAGTGATATTAATTATTGACACTCTGAGCTTCCCAGAACAGTGTGTTCCATTCCTCACATGGATGTAAGCCTCCATGGAAGAAGGATATAATTGTATAGTTTATTGGATACTAGCTTAAGAATTACCCTATCAGGTGGCATTTAAACTAGCTCCTACAGAGGACTCTTGATTGGGCCTTCATTACAATAGATAAGGAGTAGATGCAATAGGCAACAATAAACTACAGAAGAACTCAAAATTGATTGCTGCATTTAAGTATTGCATTAATATTTAAGCTTACCTTTTAAAAATTCAATGATAATTCTTCTGCTGCCAATTTGATGTATGTAAGTCCTTACTTTCCGTACAAACAATTATTTTGATTTCATGGGTGGCTTTCACTGGATTTTGCAATTAATTTCGATTATTTCCAAATTATTTTCCAAGTAATAAAAATTATTGTAAAAAAAAAAATTTGTTGTAAAAAATCACATAAAAAAATAAATAAAGGATTGCAGGTTTGGATTCAGCCCAGAATGTTTTTAATTTGTTTACGGAGTCAGCCCAATTCCAAAAATGGTATGATATGTTGGGCTACAGCCTCTAGGAGTAAAGTTGAAAAC
This sequence comes from Acanthosepion esculentum, assembly GCA_964036315.1. Lineage (NCBI taxonomy): Eukaryota > Metazoa > Mollusca > Cephalopoda > Sepiida > Sepiidae > Acanthosepion > Acanthosepion esculentum. The sequence goes on from OZ038506.1 coordinate 34,005,631, forward strand.
ACGGACAATTTTATTTTGAAACACTGTAATTTGAGAACAGTAATTTTTTTCATTTGAACATGAGCTACTGAAAGTTAGAGTTGTGTCCCTTTGTTTTTATCAGTAGAAACCATTATGGTGAAATCTGAAAACAATTGCAGTAATGAAAAATGGGAATCCAAAATTTCAGGATTGTGGGGACAGATTTGGCCTGTAATGTTTTTAATTTGCTCATGGAGTTGGCCTGATTCCAAAATTCTGAAATTGAAAAAGTGTGACACAGTGACACACTGTCATTCACATTTATTATATAGATTATTGATGCTGATGGATCATTGTTAAAGGTCAATGTAATAAAAACATTGGAGCCATTTTCATTTGACTGCATTAATTAATGAGGAATTTTAGGGGAGTGTCAAAATGTAATTTGCTTACTCAATTGCAATGAGTACAAAAAAAATAAGTAAATAGGACAAGATGGCGACAATTTACACATCGTTCCCTGTATTTTATTCATATAGAAGTAGAGATTTTTTTTACAACTTTTATAAACAGTTTGGCAAAATGGCCTCTGACATAAAAGTGCATACGCAGTAACAACATGCCACAGAATTCCTAAATTGACATTGCTAAACAGTTTCAGGCACCAAACAGTAAATATGAACAAAGTTAGGCATTAAGGAAGCAGAAACATGTTCCATGCAGCTTGGCAAGATGAAAAGCATCTTGAAAATGCATATAGTGACTATGTAGAAAAAGTTTGTTTTCCATTTTGTTCTTGTATCTGATAACGGATTCTAACTCACTGTTATTGTGCTCCTTGTATCTGTTATAGCCTCTCTGGAAATAAGCAACATTTATTTTCGGAGTATCCCTCATAACTCAAGTTTCCAGTAAGCTATATTTTATTGTACTGACTATTAAAATCAAACTATCTGTTGACAGAAGATAGTTTGAGATACCATGCTAGGTTCTTCTTAATATTTGTTTCTTTCTAATAATTTTTCACCTAATACAAGGCCCAAGATTCAATTTAAGTAGAGGGTTACTGAATAAGGTTGTTGTGTAAATGTAAGAAGAGGCTGTAAGAAGTGCAGATTATGAGGATATGTAGGAAAGATAACAGTTAAACCTAGATTTGAATAAGTTAAGATTGCAGTGATCAGGAAAACATTCTCTCAGGAGTCAGTTCTACAAAGTAGCAGATCTTGGTGGTGGTGGTGGGGGGGCTGTCTTAATACAACTTCCTTACTCTCAATTGTATACAGTCAGTTTCTCAGATAAATGATTAAAATTAGTTTTGAGCAAATGAAAAGCTGTAGGTATTCATGAGGACCATCCTTCTTTCAACCTTGTGGGCTGAGGTTACAAAACCACAAAGAACTGTACCAAATAACAGAAAGTTTATCACTTGAAGATTTTCAAGAAAATTCAGCAATAACTAAAATTGATATCAAATCTAGCTCAAACAGAAAATAATTATATAATCAAGATGTTAATGTTCCACACTATTTCAAACAAGAGTTCATGAAGGAAGTTCATGTCAATAATGGAAATCACAATAAGAGTGTACTGGACATGAGAAAACTCTTAAAGAGAAAAACTTGATAAATTTCAACCAACAGTAGCAATGGCTGCTCGGTTAATGAATGCCAAATGTTTCCTTATAAAGATACAGCTAATACTATCATTAAAGATGAGGGGAACAGATACTAAACATTAAATTAAATATTAAACAGTATGAATTACATCTACCTGCCTGTGTATTTGAGAGACTGATAAAGAAAATGATCCCCCCAGCAGGATTCAAAACTGTGCTCCCTCTTTGTAAAGAGAAACCACCATCAAATCCAGTGTGCTTTAAACTGTTTGGCTACAGAGAGCATCACAGCCAAGCAAGGTTCAATTACCCTCTTAAGGAATGCACATCTTGTTCAGATCTTCTGGAAAGCTCATATCTGCTTAAAAGTCTTTTATTTTCATATCCGATATGTAAACAAAATAATTTCTAAGGAATTAATAGATTTTATTTTTAACCCAACATTATTTCTCATTATTTAAATGTTATATCTTACAAAAGGGTCCACAGGTTCAAACCTTGCTAAAGAGCACATTTTTGTTACTTGAATTCTTGATTACAAAAGGCCAGATGTTAAAAATCAAACACAAACATTATAGTGGATACACATGTTTGGGTCTTCTACCCAAACATGTGTATCCACTATAATGTTTATGTAATACAAAATGACGTCAGATTCAAAATAAAATCCATTAATTCCTTAGAAAATATTATCTGGTACCTTACTGATAACTGGATGCCTTTGAACCAACATTAAACTGAACTTTGCCACTCAAAAAAAATGCTATCTTGAGGAAACTTTGAGGGTTTCCGTAGCATATTTGCTGAAGGTTCATGCAAAGTCTGAGGCAAACATATTTTGAAAATTTTTCAGCAATTGTAAAGATCACAGAGCCCTTGCAGTACAATATTACTAAACCTAATGTAATTTACTGAATATGAGCAAATAGCACAAACCCTATTGGCAGAGTGACTCAGTAGGTTGGGTACCAGTGAACATCATCTATAAGCAAAAATCTGTTGTATATTTTCACTTCATATTGCTAATACCATCCCATACATCCTTTCATAAGTAAGGTAAATTTATTTATCTTGTCCTGACAATCTCTACATGATCCTGCCAAGAGAATTGTAATAAAATAGCTTTGTGGGTAATACTAGACAAGAAAGATTTTGTTCTTGACTAAAATTAAAATCTGTATTGTTAGAGCACATAGCATATCTTTTTTTGTAGATATCCATCACTTATGAGACTATAGAATCTATTAGGGTAGCTAGCTAGTCCTGCTCAGATATCAGGTCGAGTCATAAATAGTTTGTTTGTTTTTTTTTTTAGCAACTTTATTCCTATTCTTAAAAAAAAAAAAAAATCACATTTTATTCAATTATATATTTACCTGCAATGATGTATTGCCATTTATCAGACAGCTTTTTGATACCTTTTGAGTAAAATTCAGCAGGTTTTGATGTGAACAAATTTTCTACAAACTTGAATCAGATTTTCATTAGGGAAAGTTTGCCCCATCAAAGTGTTTTGTAATGTAATAATCAGTTGTAAGGTCAAATGAATATGGCAGTCTGGGTAGAACAGATCAACTGAGCTCCAAAGTTTTTCCTTGATTATTCATGTTATTTAATCCACTATATACACTGTCACTATTGCGCAAAACCTAAGGCATGTTAGTGTGATCCAAATTTATTCTGAATTAACATGTATGATTAGTAGTCAGGTTTATACATTTGTCATTGCAATTGGTTTCTTAAAAACAGAAATTACTTATGACTCAACCTAATACATTTGTTTCTTCAACACCCACAAAAAGCCAACCCATGGTTTATACTGCAACTATACTTAGCAGAAAAAAGTTAGTTTCCAAGAAAGAGTACACAATCTGCCATGGTAGTTGAACAAGACGAGCATACTCAAACCCTCAGCCATGATAACTTGAAACTTCATGCAACCCTCAATGGCTTCTGAACAGTTTTGTGTACCAAATTTCATTTACAAGTACAGTGCTGGATTTACATATGGGCTAGTATGGGCTGCATCCCAGGAGCAGATACCAAGAACCCTCTAGTGTTGGTTCCTTGATTTTAAAAAACAAGATATAAGAACAGAGGAGTTTTGTTTATTTTCAGATTTAATGGGTCTCTTTTGAACTAATTTTAAACAATTTACAGTATTTTGGCCCCTTTAGAGTCTTTTAAATCCAATGCCCCGAATTAGATATTTTATAGACATGGAGAGGCCCCCAAAATCTATTAGTACAGGAGCCTCTTACAGCTTAAATCTGACTCTGCCCAAGTAGTATGGTTTTCAGGTACTTCCCAATAATGCTACCAACTGGGATTGTTTCTTCAGGTAGTTATCAAGAAGCCACCTCCTTAAAGAACTGACCACTGCGAGATTCAAACTACAGTTTCTTGGTTTGAATCCTAATTTTCTATTTTGCCACACACCCATCTGTGGTATATTTATACTCAAGGTAAACATGACATGCAGGCTATATTAGCATCCCCTCAGGTGTTGGTGGTATAAGATTGATTTGTGTTACTTAACACCGGATTTTCTTGTTTTTCAGACAGATGAAATCGTACTGAGCTGAAACATTGCTATTTTCATGGCAAACGTACAGATGAGCTACATTCCTTAATTCCACCGATTCAGACGTTCAAAGATAGGACCCACCATGCTAAGTACACAGAGCTGAATCATCCTAACTGCCTTCATATTCCATTGGTAAGGAGCAAGTTCCACTTAGAGAACTTCTTCCCAAGGAAAGGAAGGGCATATAGATACTAAGAAATGTTTACAATAAGAATTCCGAAAAATTATTAAAATTTTTTTGTTATTTTCATTGCGACCATTCTACGGGGCGCGTGTGTGTGTGTGTGTGTAAAGAAATAAAACCACATAGAAAAAAAGAATATTATGTTTCAGAAATACATGTAAAAAAGAAAATATATAGGCAATAAGTAATCTGATTCACATTCAGTTTTAAACAAAGAATTTCGCATTCAATTTTTCCGGAATCCATAAAAAAAAACAAAAAAAAAAAACCTATTCTCATCTCAAAAGTGGACAAAATCTGTCTCCTATAAACTAAAAGTCACATTAAAAAAAAAGAAAAGGAACAAATTTACTGAAAATTCAAATTTTAATGTCAAATTGAAACATTAGAATTAAAAAATTATTTATATTTATTTTAAATTTATTTTAAAATATTATCCAATATGTAGAGTACTTGTACAACACTAACAGACAGAGTAAGACAGATCGATTTCTGTCACGTATTTCACGAGTTGAGTTCGCACTGTTTGCTCAATATTGTAAAATAAATAGATCCAATATCTAAAAAACGTTTTCTAACAATGCTACAGTCACATATTCAATATATATTTCATAGTTAGGGAGTCCTCGTATCCCATAAGACACGACGAGTTTATTTGAAAGCGACTTTTATGTTTGCGACAAAACGTAAAAACACAATGTGTATCGTAGTATCGTATACAAGATTTTTATGCCGAATTTAAAGGTTTTTTTTTAAGTTTTTAAATTTTAAACATTGGATTGGATTGGAATGTACATCATAAAAGCCGGAGCGTATGTTGGATTGTTTCAATTTGACATTAAAATTAAAAGTTTTTAAGATTTTAATGTTAAATTTATTTCTTTTTTTTATTAGGAGACTTTTTTTTATGAGGCTGGGATTTTGTCCTGTTGCCGTCTTTCCGTTATTATTGTAAAAAAAAACAACAAAAAAAACAACAACGAATAAAGTCAAGAATGAAAAAAAATAAACGAAATTTCATGACAGATCTTTTTTTTTTGTAGAGTTGGTCTTTCCTAATCATTGATTTCTTTTTCTTTTTTTTTTGGATGGATTTTCATTTTTCAATGTAGTTCACAAACGTATTAACTTGTTAAATGCTAAGGAACTAAAAAGAAGTGTCAAAAATGCAAGAAATAAAAGTAAAAACGGATATTTCAACAATGTTTGACAGATTCACTTCACACTAGGATGAAGCTTTCCTTTTCTTTTTTTTTGCTTTACAATTCTCTGAATTTATTTAAAACTGGATACTGTTAGTGTTAAAAATGCAACTTTTTTAGCGTGAAAAATATATTCTGATTATTTAAATTTAAAAAAAGTTCTAATAAAAATATGTATTTGCTACCTAGGATAATTCATTGATTCAATTAAAATCGAAAAAGTTTTTTTTCACATCTTTTCAAACTCGGAGTGTCTAAAAAAAGTAATGTTTTTTTTTTAGACTAAATCTCTAAAAACATTATTTCTTTTTTTGTTTTGTATGAACTAAAAATTTTAGTTTATATAAAAAAATATTATTACTTTTTTTTTTATATATACGCTTGGATTGGAGTTTTGTGACATTTTAAATCCAAATTAAAAACTTTGTTGTTTTATTTTTAAATTTACATTTTTCAAATTAGGCTTTTGTATTTTTTTTTTAATTTACGTTTTTCAAATATAGGCTTTTGTATTTTTTTTTTTTAATTTACATTTTTCAAATATAGGCTTTTGTATTTTTTTTTAATTTACATTTTTCAAATATAGGCTTTTTTTTGTATTTTTCAATTTTTAATTTCCATTTTTCAAATATAGGCTTTTGTATTTTTCAATTTTTAATTTCCATTTTTCAAATATAGGCTTTTGTATTTTTCAATTTTTAAATTTCCATTTTTCAAATATAGGCTTTTGTATTTTTCAATTTTTAAATTTACATTTTTCAAATATAGGCTTTTGTATTTTTTTTTTTAAAATTTACATTTTTCAAATATAGGCTTTTGTATTTTTTTTAATTTTACATTTTTCAAATACAGGCTTTTTTTTTAAATTTACAAACAGAGGCTTTCTTCTTTTTTTTAAATTTACTTTTTTTTATACGCTTGGAATTTTGTGACATTTTCATAACTTAAATAAAAATTAAATCCAATTGTTGTTGTTTTTTAATTTACATTTTTCAAATACAAGCTTTTTTAAATTTACATTATTTTTCTAATACAGGTATTTTTTAAGTACCGCCACAGGCCACACTTTTGAGTTTTAAACAAACTTTTTAAGAAAATTTAATAATACTGCTATTATCAAAATAAAAGAAAACATCGAAACATTAATTTCCTTCACAAATCGTATTTTTGTCTAATGTTTAAATTTAAAAACTGAAATTAAAACAAACGAGATTTTAAAAAAAGATTGTTTCCAAAAATTGCACAAATAAATAAGGGAAACGTACGTTTTAAAATTAAGTGTACTTTTTTCTTTTCACTTTTTCTTTTTTTTTAGTATTGTTATGTTAGTTATGGCTCTTTAAATTGACACCTGTCGCTAATAAATAATTGATTCAATCCATTGTCTGTTTTCTGACAAACCAACATCAATTTGGGAGATTGATTTAAAAAAAAAAAAATTCTTGCTTCATTGTTATATTTTCATTGCCTTGGTTTGGAGAATTCTAACTCATGGATGAGGGGCTGTTTACTTGTTTATTTCTAACGGGTTTCCGAAGTTACAAAAAGCAGAAAATCTTGAAAAATCCAACTAGAAGAATAAAAAATTATGAAATTTTTTTTTTATCCATTGTTGAATATTTAAAATTTAAATAATAGAACTCAAACAAAAATGTTAGTTCAGTTGCAGATTAATTTGACAGGTACAAAAATACTGACCACAGATTCATTTCCCGCTTCTTAGCTACCTTTTTTTTTTATTATTCGTTTAATTTTCCCTAAAACTCAAAAGAGTAAGACTAAAAAAATCGGAGATACACATGGCTGATCACAACTCACAATTTATTTTTTCCTCAAGATATTTTGGGGAGTTGTTAATATGGTAAAAAAATTTGAGTTTTTTAGGGTTTTTTTTTTGGTTAAAAATGCGGTAATGGTACAATTGAAGGCAGACACCTGTTTATTGCAATCCATACTACAGGTGGCTAAAAAAATGTTGGTAAATGAAAAACTAAAAAAGATCAAAACAAAAACATTTCGCAATATTTCAATTAAAAGCTATAGTCACTAACTAAAAAGGATTTATTTCTAAGGTAGAAAGACGGAAACATCGTTTTTCACAATATCAATGCGTTAAAAAAAATCCAGGATTATAGTTGTGACGCATACAGGTAAGCCAATTTACCTCACTCTTCTTAGCTTAGTCTTCTTACTTAATTTCGTTAAAAACTTAAAAATCGTGTATTTTACAGTAAAATACACGATTTTTCATATTCTTGCAAAAACGCTATATATGTTTTTGTTTAATAAAATTCCATGTATTGTAAAGTGTAAACGATAAATGTGCGCAACAATTATTTTCTTAAATTACTACAAGAATTCCACCTTCAAAGATTTCCGAATATTCGATCTGGCTCCAAATTAAATGGAAGCTAAGATGTGGGATCGAAGACTTTCATGCAAATTAAAATTCGATCAAACCAACATGAGAGAGCGTAAAGTGAATAATTTCGTTTTAAATGACTTTTTTAGTGTTTACTGTTTATTTTATTTTATTTTTTTACAGAGTTCGTTCGTTAAAAATAGTTAACCTTAAAGAAAATGCGACTGATTAATCTTTTTAGAACTATGGAGGCTCAATGAGACTTGAATACTCACCTACGAAAAAAAAAAAAAAAAAAAAAAAAAAAGACTTTAGACAAAACAAAACTAAAACAGGTTTTCAATGTGAATTTTAAATCTAAGGAGTTGCTACAAACATGAAATATCCTTACTGCTAGGCGAGTAAAGTAAGTAAGTAAGTAGTAAGACCATTTTCCTACAAAGTTCAACTAATTTTACGAACGCGTAAGACTCTTTTTAAAGTGACTTTTTTGTTTATTTTTTTTTTACTAGATTTATGAAAAAGTCTTACGGCATAAAGACAACATCTGCATTTTTATTAAGAAAGAAAATGTAGCGAATTCGTGGAAATAACGGATAATTTTTCATTTCAATAACAAACAGTGTGTCCGTAATGTTTGTTAATTCCGTAGACTAAAAAAAATGTGTCTATTATTGCTGAAATAAAAAGTGCAGGATTGATTGACTAGAAATACAAACAACCATTAGGTATTTTAATTCTCCTTTTGTACTTAAATGATAATCAAAATTCAAAAGTAATTAGCTTTACACTTAAAATTTTATTTGTTCAATATTAAAAATCGTTTTATAATTTCTTTTTAAAAATATAAAAAGTGAAATTTAAAAATTAAAAAAAAAATAACAAAAGGAAGATAAACAATATTTTTTTATCATTCACCACAGAATGATTTTGAATACAAATACCTCTTAAAGGCGGGATTATTGTGGTTGTTTGTTTTTTTTTATCTAAAAAAAGTGCATTTTTAAAAATAAAAACGAGGATTTAAATATGGAAACGCATTTCATTTCTGGATCCTACAAAAATGGTCTGTGAACTGCTGGAAAAGACCCTACAAATCGGAGGCTATATTTAAATCGAAATTCGGATTTTTTTTTCTTCATTTCATGCCATTGTATTTTTACACAAATAAAAAGGAAAAAAAAAAAGCAAAAAGTGATTAAGTTTGTTATTCAATTTTTTTCCTCATTGCTTTTAGATTCAACGAGAGAAGAAGAAAAAAAAAGGAAGGAATTTTGTAATAATGTTGTTGTTATGTTGTCAAAACCAACAAGTAGTTGCTATAAATTTGCGAAAAGAGAAGCGACATTAGAAATATCTCTTAATTTTTTTACTTTATTTTTTAAAAGTAAAACTAATCTTCGTTTTTTCTTTGTCATCATCATTTTTATAAGATGAAAATAAAGAAAAACATGATTTTCTTTTCTAAGTTTAAGAAATAAGCATAAAATTTAATAATACAGAAATAAACAACTAAAAACATGAAAAATAAGTTTAAAGAAAAAAATTACTTGCCTTTCTTGAATTTTGTCGGTATTTCTTTTTTAAAAAAACCTATTTTTTTTTAAAACCCTAGCGTCCGTATTTGTAGCACTAAAATAAACAAGTGCTTAAACGAAAAAAATATTTAAAAACAGCTAAGTTTGTTGGAAATGTATCTCTGTTTTGATTCCTCCTTCTTTAGTCGGAAAAATGCTGGCAAAAAAAGCCAATAAAAAGTAATAAAGTAGCTAACAACAATCGTAACCACACCTCGTTAAACGTCCACGGCTGCTACTATGATTTTACTTACCGGCAAAAATGCCTTTTTTCAACTCTACTCAATCACAGAAGGCGTGACGTTCCTATATTTTCTGCTATGGATCGCCAGTTGGATAACAAAACAATTTGCTCCTGCTCCCGATGAGACGAGGAGTTATTTTTGTTTTCTTCAACCAACCAAGGATTTTCTTCTTCGCAGTCATTGACCAGACAACGACGCAAATCTTAATTCGTAGTGAGTGTTAGTGATGTCTCAACGGGGGTAGGGTGACGCTGTAGTAGTTCCAGGAATGCTCGCAGACACTAATACTAAAAACCAAAAAAAATATGTAAAAATATTAATAAATGCTACTTTAATGTCTTTAGCATCACCACAACAAAGCTATTTTAAATGGTTTAACAGAATTTCAGCAAGATAAGGATTTTCTTTCTGTTTTTCTTTTTTGTTCTTCTCAAAATATTGATAACATCAACTCATTCTCTCCCCGTACTGAAATGGTTGACTTAAAAAAAAAAAAACAAACAAAATAAATCAACACTTATTTCAAACCCTGACTAACGAACGATAACTCTATATTTTTATTGATTATAAAATTTTGACAAATGACAAAAACGTTATATTCTAAAAAGTAAAAACCAAAGAAAATGTAAAAAGCTGTTATTTATGTCTTTAGAAAAATGGCGATTTGAAAACAAGTGTTCATATTTTCTTAGAAAAAATAGTTTTGCTTTTTTCTTCCCAAATTCGAAGTTCCCTGATCCCCAAAAACTAAAATTGAAAAGGTGAAAAGGATTTTCAATTTTTTCATTTCAGCCTCAAGAAATAGTTTTTTTTTTAATTTCCTTATAAAAAAAAAAATTAAAGATCTTTAAAATAATTAAAAAACTGTATTTAATTTTCTTAAAATAATAATAATCGAAACAAGTATCCAGTAATTGTAAAAATAAATAAAAAAGCACATCGAAAGAAAAAAGAAATTTTCGATAAAAAATAATTTAATTTAAAATTATATATGTCACGGATTTAAAATGTTATTTTTTTTAAATGAACATGTGAATTTTTTTTTTCTAAAGTGAAAATAAAAACTATTTCATAGCTGAGTAAGACTAGTAAAAAATTGATTAAAATGAATGGTAACTAGTAAAAAAAAAAGTGTGTATTTTTCTTGAGACCGTCCACCAACCGAAAATCACAACTTTTCAGTTATCTCTTTAAAAAAACAATATTAACCTGGGTGTGGATGCATTGCCATGGCACATTAAAGGTAATCGGGCAGAAAGCAGTTCGATTCTTCCTGGGCGCTTCACATTTGAAATTATGACATTTTTTATGTCTTACTTAATTAATTAATTAGGCTAAGCTTAAATGCCTAATGTTGGCCAGATAGTGCAAAATTTGTCTCCCAGAAATAGCTTTTTTTCTGTTTCTCTCTTTTTCACTCCTCACCCCCCCCCCAAATTCTGACCAACTATTTCGATCCCCTCACTCACAAAAATCATGAGACGATGATGAGCATGTACACGCCCAATGAAATATCCAAATTCTGCGTCATTTCATAGAAATAACTAACACTAAGTTTTGGAAAAATGCTTCAAAACTTGCAATCTCTCTCTCTCTTCCTTTCTTTCTTTCTTTCTCTCTACGTGTTATGCGTCTTCGGGATGTGGGCGAAAATAGCTTTTCACAGATTCCAATGTTTAAATAGTAAAATAAAATCTGTTTGCAAGCTTTCATTTGAGTGCATTTCTATTGCTGAGCCAGTTTTGTTAGCTGCTATAAGAAGTGTGAGCCGAGAATGGGAGTACAATCGACTCACAGCTGATCACCAGCCTATTCAGTCCCCGACAGTCTCTGGTGATATGTTATTTGTATTTCTATGCTTAACATTTCTATGCATGCGCACCCGATTCCTATAGACACACACACACATATTCTCCTTCATTAAAATAAAAAATAAAAACAAACATTTTTTTTCGTTTTTCTTTATTTTCACTGTCTAGAGAGTGTAGGCATGTACGTTTCTTATTCCCAGTATTTGATCAATTCCCGCGTAAAACTCAATTTGTATTCCAGTTCTCCCTCGACTCCAAACTGTCTATCTCTTCCCTTTTTCCTTTTTCTTTATAAGTCTTTATAAAACTGCCAGAATTGATGCGTTTTTTCTGAAATGAAAGCAAAAAACGCTACACCCTGTTTTTAAAAAATTACCAAAATATTGAGAATTATCTGATTTAAATGACATTTTCAGTACTTATTCATTAATAATGAATGAATTAGTTTCTAACTTTGTAGAAATATTCTGTCGCGGTCAGTTACCCGCCGTTTCGATAAATTGTGAATACTTTTTTTTTTTTTAAATTGGGAAATATTTTTTTATAGTATTATAAAGAAAAATCCCTGGAGATATTATTTAATTTAAAATGCGTTTTCCGCCTGTTTTTAGAAAGTCCATGGCAGTACCTACTAAGTTACATAATGTGTCTCGGTCAAGGCAATCCATATACCAGGCCTTGCAACCATGCGACTGGGGTCCATGACTGGAGGCGGGCTTGTGAAAGCCTAAATTACTAACTAAATAATAATTCCTGAGAACATTTTTAACAAGGAACTTGTTAGTAATGTCCAGTAATTAGTTAACAACTACGAAGCATCTTACAGTTATTGACTTATTTCCATAAATGCAAATGTACAAAGAACAAAAATACCATAAAATAACTAAGTGCACAAAAATCACTTTATTTACAATAAATTAGAAATTTTTAGATAATATTGCAAAAATAATTTGTTTGTGCAAACTGATTACAGAAAATATAATTATTGTATAATACAATCAGAAAGCAATTCAGCATTTTACAAAATCGTATATCAACAATGTCTGAAAATACTTCACAAAAGATATGAATTTCAGAGAAATAAAAATTTTGATAATCTTTACAAAATTTATTGAGATTTCTGTTACATGTACAATTTGTTTCACAGAAAATGAAGAAAATACTTATTTTGCTATGATACAATAATAGATATTACCAGTACACATAATTTTAAGAATTAAAATCAATGTATATTTACAAGAACATAAAATTAATTAACAGGATAATTTGGGGAGTTAATCAATTACATTTATGTAAAAAGACGGAAAATTGAAAATAAATAATATCTGGTGTCACTGTGGTATCCAGGGGAATTTTTAAATTAAAACAATCTATTTCTTTCAAAAAAAAGTTCATATTCTTGAAAATAAAAACTAATATTATTAAATATTTCCTCTTCTGTGGGACTATATTTTCTTGTAACATAGCCTGCTATATACAAAAGTAACATTTTAATATCTTTAGGAATCCTAGTTTTAAGCCTGGTAAATTATCAAATGTTTGGCATTCCATTTCATCCAGCAAATGTCCACATTTTGAGTAATTATGGCCTGGATCAAAATTGTATACTTTAACTTCAACATTTAATCTAAGAAGTAGTTTTAGTTTTTTTCAATATTTAAATTTTCCAATAGCATTTTGAACGGCTATAAAATATGCACCTCGAGAATTTTGTATTAATTTTCCAAATTGTCTGTGATAAATTCACCACTCATAACAAAATTAAACTCACTGTTTAGCAAATATTCGCAAAACATCAATTATGTTCACTGACTAAACTAGTATCTCTTGTTAATGATTTTGTAGCAAAAAAGCTTTAAACTTATTGTAGCAGTCAATGCCAACAATCTCTCCCCCCACTTGTAGTCAGTTCAACACCTCAGTCAACCGTCTTTTTACCTCACTGTTTTGTTGCCTTGTTCTTTCCATTTTTATCTATCATTGACAGCAAAAAATTTGCATATGCATAAAGGTAACCTCACTAGATCTATTTTAAATATGTGACCCGCGAAGCCGCTATTTCTTTCTCCTCTGGACAGTTTACATCGCGAGACACGGTCGAATCTTTGCTTGCGCTAGAGGTAAGTTATTTTATTCTTGAGTTTATTCTAGCATTGCAAAAAATACATGCAACCCTGGGCCTCTTTCACTACACTCCCACCTGATCTCGTGATCACACGAAAGGCAACCAGGGGGAAGTCTTTTCTGCCAGGTAGAGGAGAAGAAGCAACATAAGTTTCATCTTCACATGAATCACCACTGGACGAGTCATTGGGTTCTCCTGCGCTAGACCCGCGCAGCTGGTATCAGGAGAATCGTAAAGTCGATCTCAAGTCGACTAACAGCTCACTTTCTGTTGAATCACCTTCATGTTCAAATAGATAATGCAACCCATCGAAAGGGACACAAGTCCTTCACATCAACCTATACTCACTATGAACTGTTAACTTTCGTTATGCGTCCTGACTTGAACTTGATCGTACGCCTCCCTTGCGGAGTTTAACCCGGGTAATGTCTCCCATCTCGTATGCTGCTTGAGTATTCCATGGTTCAGGTGAAGGCGTCTCGTCGATGTCCCATTTACGGACGTGATACTTATGTAGCGCTGTAGACGCTGAAAAGTTGTCCTTAGGTGTGACATTATGTCAGAAGACTGCCTCTGGTATGGAATACTGCTTTCTAGCGACAATGATTTTAATGCTTCTCTGACTTCTTTCGACTATACCATTCCTGGTATGTGCATAAGCACATTGGAACTGAAGCTGCACGCCCCATTAACAGAGGAATTTTCTGAAGTACCCACATGTGAAAGCCGTGTCATTGTCAGTTAAGATTTTGGTCGGTGAACCCCGCTCGAAAAAATTGATGTTGATTGGTAGCGTCTTGTCGACGAAGCGGTCGCCATATTGCAATAAGGGTTAGGAAGTGTTCACTGCCGTAGTGTGTGATATCCATCGCTAACCGGCTCCAGTTGATTTTCACTCTCAGCTTTCCTTTCTGCCGGTGTATTGGCACCGGGTCAATAGATTGTCAAGCTTCACAATTCTTGATGACTGACTTTGCGACTGTTGTTGATGCTGAAGAGTCGACAGAAAAAATACAGCGTCCTCTTCATACACGAATGACCACTTTGTTGATGGATTTTAGCTACTTGACTCTCACTCAACTTTCTTATAGTGGCACACCCTAGTTGTACAGGTTTGGCTCCTTCCTTGTGCAGCTCCAACCACCTCTGGGACACTCTGGTAAGGCGGTTGTCCTGATTTAGCACCGATTTGACCAGCTTCATATCTATTGTCAATGCATATTCATCAACCAGTGAACGAAGTGTTTCCAGCTGCCATCTTATCAACATCAAACTGGCTGCCCCCGTTTTTACACGTGCCTTCCCAGTCAAAGTGTCTGATATCTGGCGATGAACGCACACAGAGTCGGTGACCAGGTGCATGACCGTCATCTGCCATTGGAGGGCCAGATTGATGCCTTTTATCATTGCATCAAGTTCTGCTAAATTGATATGCTTAGCATCTCCTGCCGAACACAACCAACAAGCATCCTCAACAATGCCTCCGTTCTCTTCGTTAGCCACAGGAGTGGCATTGGAACTGGTGTCCACCCATACCTTCATTTCATGGCCACTCACAAACCAATTCCCACCAACAGGATCCATTTCTTGTACTCTGGTTATCGTCTCAGTTTCCATGCTGCGGATGGAGGCTTTTTCGATTGTGTTGTCCCATCCCTTGAACACTGCACTTGCTTGTCGCTTGATATAGGCGGTTGCAATTCTTAACCAGCCACACACAGGAAAAGTGTCCCACAAGTCGTCCACACAGAGAAAACACGTTTCAGCAAGTAATGACCTCTAGAAGGTCCGGGACTTTACTTCCTCTCTTCCATCAGAGAGTACCATTCTTCCTACAGACATACAGGCCCAATACTCTGGTCCTGTCTTTCAGTCTCTTTAGGTCTTTGCGAGTAAGTCCATAATTGGATAGGTGTTCCCTCAACCATGCGGTAGAAACTAAAGTTTCGTTGATAAATATGTCGTCTATATAAGCTGATGTACTCTTTTTGATTGACGTGATCTGGGATATAACTAAATCTATGATAGCCCTCATAATGAGAGGTGCAACATTTAAGCCAAATACCTCTTGCCCTTGATCAGCACAGTTTGACAGAGCCACAATGCCTTGTCAACGTGTATCTGTAGGTAAGTTTTTCGCAAATCTAACAGAGATACGTTCACTGCCTATAACCGCCATTCTCTTCTGGGCGCACACATCCGTGTCGGAAGTGAACGCTTCCAAAAAATCATTCAGTTCCCTGTAATCAAGCATTGACCGAACCTTCTTTTTGTTCTCTTGAACCACTGCCATCAATGGAATCAGGCCCTTGGGTGGACCGATCTTACTTTCAGGATATGGCAGTAGCCATTCATTGTCTAGCCACAGCTACAGTTCTTTGTCGTATTCGTCCCAGACAACGTCCGGCACACTGTTTTTCAGTTTTTTCCGGTGTTTGACCACTGGCCCATTTCCACGAGGTAGTTTAAACATTTTTCTGGGGGTCGAATTGCACACTAAATTCAGGTTCGTTGATGGAAATAGCAGCACACTGGGGTATATATTCTGCGGGGAAGCGGATGTCTCCCGATTTAGTGATGCACATTCTATCGTGCTCCCGGATCGCATCGATTCCCAAAAATAGATGAAATCTTAGCCATGTTCCATCCACAACTAGACCTTCAATGTTCACGGATTGAGCACAACCAATATCCAATTTGACTGTGCCATTACCCAGGACACTTCAGCGATTTCCCATCGGCTCTCAGCACCTTCACCTGCCAGCGTCGCCAAAGACAACAGATCTGTTCATACAGATCTGTTCACTAGTGTCTGCAAGCAGCCAGAGTCTACAAGGGCTACGCACTTCTGTTCCTCTACGTGCACTTCGATGACTGGTAGTGCATCGTTCTTTATTGGCGTTGACATCTCCTCCTCTGAAACGTTTCCCCTGGCACTCAGACGAGATGTGTCAAACTTTGTTGCAATGAAAGCAATGCACTTCACGGCGCGTCTGTACACCCGGTCTGCCAACCAACCGAGACAAGCGGTGTAGCTCTGCCAAAAATTCACCGACAACTTCTCCGGTATGAAGTTGCCTCGTCGTGAACTGGTCAAAAGCATTTAAGAAGTCCGTTGCATACGCAGTAACAAGGGCTTGCTTTATCTGCTCTGCATCTGACCTCTGCTCCTTACTTAGTTGTCGGTATCTCATTCGTAACGGCAGGACACTCTCGATCCTCCTCATGTTGCACAGCTCAATGCCAACTCGACGTTTTCAATCCACTCTATGATTGGTAAATTGGTAGCAATACCACTAATTTCAGGGATCAATCGGATATCAAACACCTCCACCATCTTGTAGAAAAATTCAGAATTGCTGAAATAACTTGGAGCGAAAAAAAAGCTTTAAACTTATTGTAGCAGTCAATGCCTGCAATCGGTTTCTTCTCTCTCGTCCGCAACACTTGTAGTCAGTTCAACACAGCAGCCAACCGTCTTTTACCTCACTGTTTTGTTGCCTTGTTCTTCCTGTTTTTATCTATTATTGACAGCAAAAATTTGCATATGCATAAAGGTAGCCTCACGAGAGAGTATCCTACTCAGATCTATTTTAAATATGTGACCCGCGAAGCCGCTATTTCTTTCTCCTTTGGACAGTTTACACCGCGAGGCACGTTCGAATCTTTGCTTGCGCTGGAGGTAAGTTAATCTTGAGCTTGTAGCGGACCGTGTGGGTGAAGATGTGAAGAAATATCAGGTTAAACTTTCCTGCTGGCGGGTCCAGCTACATGAGAATGTCGGACTTTAGTTAAGTCCAAAGAAAACAAACAAGACCGATATATATGGGTAAACAAATATATATTAATACAGAAAGACATGAAAAGTTACATAGTGTTTGTATGGAGAAATTATGTGTGTGTGTTGTAAGTGTTCGCACGTACGTGTATTGTTCTTAGCGCGTTCCCGGAATTTGGGAAACGCTGTATCTGTGAGAGGTCACATATTGGCCTAAGTGAAAAGGAGAGAGATTTTACCTCACCTCCGTGCGAGGTAGCGGCCTAAGGCCTGAGTCGAAAAAGAGCGAGAGGCGAAGGGTCAGCCAGTATTTATAGCCAGGGGAGAGAGCCCCCTGTTGAAGGATTAAGGAAACTGAGGAGGAGCTAACTCCGACAAACTTATTCTAGCATTGCAAAAAAATACATGCAACCCCGGGCCTCTTTGACCTCTGCAGTAGTTCACTACAAATTTCATTCTTTTTCCTTGCTTTCCTTACATTCTTTTAGTCATTTTCCCAAAATTAGAAAAAGATAACAGATGTTCATCATCGAAATCTGATATCACCTTTTTCAGTGGATCATTTTCTTAGTGTCACCATATATTTATTTGACACAGAC
Source organism: Acanthosepion esculentum (assembly GCA_964036315.1). Lineage (NCBI taxonomy): Eukaryota > Metazoa > Mollusca > Cephalopoda > Sepiida > Sepiidae > Acanthosepion > Acanthosepion esculentum. Next base: position 34,023,680 of record OZ038506.1, read on the forward strand.
AATTTTCCAAAATTTGAAGACTTTTTCAATGAAATTAACTGTTTCTCCCCATTTAATAATCGGTGTGTTTTAATAGCAGCTACAGTTTGATCGCAAAAAACTCTTAAACAGTAGGAAACATTTTGTCGCTTAACAGGTTTTGGGTAAACTGCTACATTAGTTAGTTTCGACAGCTTAATAAATTTGTTTTTTTCATACTCATAAGGACATTTTACAATTTCCCGTTTTGCCTTCAGAATAAACAGTAGTTCAGAAGTAGGTTCAGTAATCCAATTATTCCAAATATTTTCAACTGCGCGGACGTAGTAGAGAACACACATCACGTGACATGTCATATATCCAATCAAGTTTCAGAAACGATTGATTTAACTTGTAGCCGTGTTTGTACAGAATTGTAAAAAATGTTTTTCGTATCTACTGAATTTAGTAAGATTTATTTGTAGGCGTCAAGAGAATAACCCACAATTAAGCATAATCAACTGGTACAAGGCCATTGTAACTGAGCAGTAGTGTTGAACTCGGGGAAAACGACTAATATTTGTTATAGTTTTATAAAGAATTATAAAGATTAAGTTGTTTAACACAAGCAAAGAAGAAGAAAAAAGGGAAAAGATAGACAGGCTGGAGTCGAAGGAAACCTGGAATATAAAACGTAGGGAAAACTTTGTTGAAGTAGTTATGATAGAATAATGGGAGGGAGCTGGGTTTATTGCCCGGCGTCCCCAAAAGGGTAAGTGCCGAGAGGGCTTGAATAATTTCCCCACAGTATTGCCCTTTAGCGTTCCACTTCAGTTTTAAATTTCTTCTCAATCATTGGTTATAAAAATAATGCAATACTGTTTTCTTAAAAAAGTGAAAAATTGTGCACAAAAAGTGGGTCAAACAGACCTTGCTATTTTTCTAATCAAAGTCAACCAGACACATCGCTGTCGCGCTAAAGAAATTTAAGTTGAATATTACAGGTTTTTCCAATTCTTCGCCAAGAAGAAATTACTTAAAAAAAGGTTTTCTGAAGCTACAAGCTTACCGAACATATTTTCAGCTTTTCAGGACATAATTCTAGAAACTCTTTCACTCAAAACGAAATTTGTCCTTTGGTGAACATTTTCTTTTAGCGGCAAGATTTATTTTAATTATTTTCAGAGGTTCAAAAACTAAATTTTATTTAGTACCAAACAGAAACTTCTTCATCAAGTAAATATTCAAAGTTCCACTTTACCAAACACATTATCACAATATTCCTATTGCACAAAACATTTTTAACTAATTCACAAATAACATTTCTTTAAAAAACAAACTCTTTTTCATTGTGAGACCTGATAAAAAATTAACTATTTCAAAGAACAGTTTTAAATTAATTAATTTCATAGTTAAGGGTAAGCAACTCTTATTTTTGCATTGTAAAATTTCTGTACCAAAAAACACTGTTTTGAAGGAACATCTTAAAGCATTTTAATTTGCTCAGTTAACATTACTGAACTTTGAAATTCAGCTTAGCTCAGCTAAATATTCTGAGCAGTTTATTCCTAATAATTGTATTATTCCTTTATAAATATTTTGTTGTTTTACATTACTGTTGTCATCTTTTGTATTGCCTTGTTAGCCTTGTGCCATACATAAAAAATTGAATGCTTATGGAGGAGTGAAGTTTTATACACGCGGTCAACCTTATATAACCAAAAAGCCTTCTGATCGCTTTTCAAACTTATTTTGACCTTCACCACCGCAACAGTCATTAAAACCCAATTTTTAAACTGACCTTGTGTCGCATTCGAGAACGACGTGGGCAACCTGAAAAGTACAAAAAATAGAGAATATTTTTGTTGGAACTATTACCATGGGTACACAAAAATTTGTATATAACTTTTTCTTTTCCCATTTTTTTTTTTTTTTGCAATTATTAAAGGTACAAAAAAAAATTAACTTACTTTCTTTAATTCAATCATGTTGGTAATTCTATTATTGGGGTAGGGGTGTTTTAAATACTTCGACTATTAATATAACCTGCTGCAATTTTGGCCACTGCAAGGTAGATTATTATAGATTACAATTGGGATGACCTGTGTTTTTTGTTTTTGTCACCATATCTCATAGTAACGTATAAAACATGGGCAAGCAAGAAGGGCCTATTTCCCACTTGTACAAGTGTCAGTAGTCAGTGTTGTTCGTGATTAGGTAAGTAAAACCAGGATGTCGAATACTAAATTTGTTTCCAAAGTGGGCTTTTCAAACTGAAGGATTGGCAAAACATAATCGTTTTTTTTTTATCTCAATTTGCAATTGAAAAATATTTAATTGAATTTGTATAGGATTTTCTTTATGATTCTTCAAGGCGGAGATGGCCTTGGTTTGTTATGAATTTGAATCAACCCACAACAAAGAAAAAGACGTTTAGATATAAAAATATACGATATTTTTTTATTTTCGTGTTTTTTACAACTTAATTTTTCTTTGTGTGTATGAGTGTTAAACAATCCTGTCAAGATTAAAAGAAATGTAATTTCTTTATGTGTATGTGTGAGAAAGAAAAAGCAAGGGGGAAAGTGTAAGTGTCGTGTAGCTTGGTGAGAAAGACGGGTGAATGAGTAATGGGAATTTCTTTTAAGCCTGGTGCCGTGAACTGTTGCCGTTTGTCGCTCCTTCCTTTCTAGTTTGTCCATCTAGAAACTTCAGTTAAATACCCTTCAAAGGGATCGTGAAGCATGTTTTTATTGTTGGCAGGAATGCGACCCGTTAGTTGAAAAATGTTAAATATTTATTTTCAAAGCATTAATTTATTAACCAGAAGGATGCGCAATCCTCCGACTTTTTTTTATGTCATTTGGTGTTTGATTGTCTTTGACTGTCTTAGTGTTTTTGTCTTTGCTCCACAGATTCTTCACCCCAACCCCGATTTTAATTATTTCCATGACTTCTTGGGAAAGTTAATGAAGTCAAATGCCTTATCTATGGTTATGAATAGTATAGTTATCCTTCTCCTAGACTTGCTATCACCGAAGGCTATAGAAAGCCTTGTCTATCTTGCTATTTAGCCCATAGATGTAGTGAGAAAAATGGATTTATGCATTTCCTAAAGGCATTTGTGCAAAAGTTAATGCAACAGAATAAACAGGAATTTAAACTCTGCTTGCCAATTCCATATGCTGCGCCGTTAAGTGTTAAGCAGATTAAAGGATGAAAAAGTCATGATTAAAAAATGTACAGGCAAACAAGAAGCAGGCAGATATTATTAAAAGAAATTAGCAGGCAGATATTATTAAAAGAAATTATTAGTGAGTAGTATAAAATAATTTAAAATAATAATGAATTAAAATTTTTGAATAATAATAATGGCCGCTCGTATCTAAGGATATCTGTCTTCTAGGGCGGATAACGAATCCCTATTGGAGACGCCTGCTCAGGCACATTTGTGTTTGTTCAACACCCACGGAACCTAACTAGAATTTATACTGCAACTGTGCTAAGCGGACATTAGTTACTGTTTCTGGGAGAAAGCACATTACCTGGCGTGATCAACAGCTTGAACAAAGCCAGCACACTCAAACCCTTGGTCACGATGACTTGCTATAGCACAATCATCGACGCCTCTCAAATAGTTTCATCTACCCAATTTTCACTCACAAGGCACTTTTCAAGTTTTGCTACACACCAGGATCGCTTCCCCCAGACCGATAACATCAAGAAGTCACCTAACAAATCGACCCTGGTGAAAGAGCGAATTATCTTGCGACCGAATCGCATGGTCAGAAAACAAATGTTCTAACCTCTCAGACACATGCCCATAAAAAGTGTGAATAAATAAGTATTAAATAGTCTAGGTTTGTCTTATACACTTACTTTTGAGAGAAGTGTATTAAAAGAAAGCCAGACGGTTTGTGAAAAATTGTTAGTTTTGTGTGTAAAGGTTTCTTTGTTTAGAATTGGTTCTAAAAGGACCGCCAAAAATAACGGTCATGGCAGACTGTTGGTGATCCATTTTTTAAGTTTAGAAGAATATAGTTCTTGTATTTTTTTTGTCCAATGAAAATGAATATATTCCGTTTTATTTTTTGTCCAATGAAAAAAGTGGTTTCCACCATCGCAAATTGAAAGTTGAGGTCCGTTTGAGTGTATATAAGAACACGGGTCAGCTAATAACACCAGAAGAGAATTGGAAATCAGATGTCTGCAGGGAGGCGGCAGAAGGGACTTTGACGTCAGATGCGAAGGAGACAGGCTCACTCGACGCGGAAGGGTTTTTGACGTTCTCACGTGAAAGTTGCTAGGAGTGCAAAAGGCTAAAAGGTTTTGACATTTCTCAAGGACTTATGCTGACAGCTTCTACAACGGCGAAAAAAAGAACAAAGAGAATCTTTAAGCTGACCACAAAATGGAAGCTCACAAAAAACAAAGAAATTTTTAAATTATCGTTAAAGGCCCTAGTGAAAGGAGAAAGAAAACCAAAAGGCATTTCTAAATATCTCCAAATGTTCCAGAGACACCGCGTGGGATAAGTCAAAGTAGTTTTTTTCATCTTTATATTCAGGTGGGTGTACCCTTTTTTTGTTTTACTTTTTCCCCCTTTTTTCAACATTTTTCGTATCACCTTCTCAAGGTTTTTTTTCTTTCGTGATCTGGAAAATTGTATTGCAGATCCTTTTTAAAGCCTGTTTGGGATCCGTCCACCCGGGTTTTGGTGTTATTTGTGTATCGGGATTCCAGACATTTACCAATAACAACACATCTTTTAAATGAAACATATAAAAGGTTATTTTCTGGAGGAAAAGTAGAAGCAGAACGTCAACTGAAATAACATTTATATATTCTTTTCAGAAATATACAATAACAACAAAATGTTCATTTTTCCTTGCAGTGAAGTTTGTTTTATAAAGTAATTAAGTGTTCTTAGTGAAATATGTGAAAGGTATGGACAGACTTATTTTATGACTGTCAGTCTAATGTCTTTGTGAGTTCGTAGACAAAACATTAGTTGGCGGCTGCTGGCTGTCATCTCTTCATTGTGTGCGTGGGTGGGTGTGTACGTGCGCATAGATCAATTCTGGCCTCCGAAAATGTTATAAACCCGAGAAGCAGTATGCTTCTATTTTCATATACGTAAGGGAGATCCAAAATCTAATTTCACATAGAGGTGTAAACTTTTTGAATACGTTTCCATTAGGTAGAAAATAATTTCACACTAGCTTACGAAAATATTTTTCTCAAATTTGCGGAAGTAGTGAAGGGAGTTATTTTCTAAATGGTCCAAAAATAACACGTGATAGATCTACAACTACGGCCACCAAACATTTTAGCATTAATTATCCTAGTAATGATTGTTTATCCAATAAACCTTCTGATAGGATTTTATTGGTTCAAAAATATATATATATAGGATTTAATTCCAATAAGCCAATAATTTCTATAATTTTGTTATGTTATATTGCCTTTCACTTAAATAGGTTGGAAAATTTCAAAATTTTCGTTTGAAATCAATAAAATACGAACTTCAGGCGAAATGGTAACAATATATGGAGAAAAAAAAGAAGGCGTTAATTTAAACTGGTGCAAGGAAGATTTGAATTAAGTTTTACACGCCCAACTGTTAAATAACATATTTCAATTATGTTGTGCGTAATGTGTGGGATTAATCATGACGGTATTTAATAACCTTTATATTTGTTGTGTAATCAGTAATATAGTCTGAGCTTTTAACATACAATGATACTAGTGATTTTTTTTGTTTGTTTGTTTTTTCAATGCCATGTTCTTTAAGAACGTAGGCAATCGTGGCTTTCCACAAGTTCATTTTCGTTAATATCATTGAATTGCCATGACAAAGACAGGAGTGTTTTTTTCTCTCGTTGCCTTCTCTACGGTTTTGAATTCAGAGTTAGTCTCTCGTCTCGACTAGCTGCAACCCAAGGCCAAAGTGTTCCTGTCTCGTCTACTTGTCTACCCTGAGTGAGAGGAAAAAGAGGTGAATTTGTTGTGGATCTAAGAAGGTTGCGTGAATGTTTAAAAATGTTTCGCTGTAAATAAAACATGCAATATCCACAAACATAAATTTAAATAAAATCAAATGATAACGATATTCAATTACGACAAAAAGGATAGCTTTGGTACAACAAATATATATTTTTTATACGCAGAATATTACAATCTTGTTTTGTAAAGATGTGTGCTAAAGCCTGATCAGAGTATTTTTAAAGAAAAGTTCTTGTTGCTGGTTTGGAAATGTTTTGTATGTTTGTAATGTAGTTTGGAAAATTTCGTACGTACGTGCATGTGTGAATATGTTTTCATAACCGTCTGACTGCACTGAGTCAAGACGCGAATCCTTTAAGGTTACATTTTCATAGGCGAATGAAATCAAGAATTAGAGAGAGAACGAATTCGTGTCTGATATTTATAATTAATGTAACCACGTGGTAGGATCCTGGAAAAAGAGCGGGAAAACTTGACTTGGTCACGCACTGGAAAAAGATTTGTACATGGAAGGATTGCAACGCCCACTTTTGAGTTTATTGACCAATTAGAAGTTGATATTTCCTGAAAATATGTATGAAGCCGGGTAAGTTCTTTGATCCACTTTTTGCACAGATTTGTACAAAATTCAACATTGATAAGAAAGTGGTATAGGGATGCTAAAAATTCGTGCCTTTTCCAATGACATTTTTTTTTCTGTGAAAGTAAACGCAACTGACGAGGCCGGTATCCGAATTCTGATGACTGTAGTAAATTTTCCATATCTGTGGTATGTTTAAGAAAAGGTAATTGTGTTAGTGTGTCCTATAAATGTTATTTCACCGTATCGATTTGAATCAAGTTTTATTGAAAACTATGTAAGATTCTTGAAAATAGTAACTAAGAGAGTCGTTGGCTGGCGGTGTTTATGTACTACTAAATGGGCGCGTTTTTCCGGGAATTAAATTGAAGAAAAAAAAAAACTAACCCCATATTTTTAAAAATTTACCAAAACTCAGGAATCTGTCCGATTTAAACTAAATTTTCTGTATTTATTCATTGCCGAACGATCTCTATATATTGAATAGGTTATTTTATTAGAAAACACGGTGGTAATATTTTTGTGGGGGGGGGGGGACATTTTTTTCCTCCTCTGTTTAAATTTCGATATCTCGTGTGTACTTTTTTTAATTTGGGAGTGTTCGCGAATTTTTTATGAGCAGTTAATTAGATATTTAAATTAGAAAAATGCAATATTAGGTGTGAATATACTGAAAATTTGTCCTGAACCTGACCCAAAATAATTCAATAAAAAAAAGTTATAAAAAAATATCTTCGCGCATGCGCACAAACGCACCTTTTATGAACTAACCCATACTTTGAAATATTAATTTGTGAAGAGTGGTTGACTGAGTTTAAAAATATTGGTTGCCAGGAGACAAAGTGGGCCCACCCACAACTACAACTATATCATTTAATCTTCATAGTGAATAAATAATTTTTTTTTTAAACGTTACAATTAAATTTTTGTGGTAAAAATGTGTATTTCTTACTAATTACATTTCTTTTTACTTTAGTTCACTCAATACAAGGCCCAATGGCCACTCAAGGTAGAGAGCTACTGAGTCAGATTGTTGTAATGGAGGAGGAAGCAGGAAGTGCATATTATGACAATATATAGAATAGACTTGACCCTGGACTTAAAGAGGTTAAGATTGTAGTGGTTTAGGAAGAAGCTGTCCGAATGGAACTTCCTCCTAACTAAAGTAACGCAAAGAGAATAGGGATGATTTGCCGCAAACATCACATGGCCATTCCTAGATGTGAAGGCCTGAACTGATGGGACAAAAGAATGTAGCTCATCAAGACATTTTCCATAGAAATATCAATAGAGTAGTGGGAGGCCAGCAGTATTTTGCCTGTCGGATAAGAGTTGCTGGGTGGAAAATAATTCACCACCCACAAGACTATGTAATCACTTTTGAACTCTGTCAAGACTTGACAGTGAGAACTTGGCACCAAAAACCCAGATATGACAGCAATGCTGCATTGTTGATCTGATCTGACTTTTAGATATAGCATAGCAGCAGGTTTTAGGTACTTACTAAATTGATACAAGGAACTGACCTTTCTTTCAGTGTCTGCAGTGGGCTTTACACGCAACAAGCTCTTGAGTCTCGTTGAGTGTATGACAGATCATTAGAATTTGAACAAATTTACAGTCTACAGTGTTGATGAAATGTTATTCTCTTTGTTTTGGAAAGCTTGAAGATGTTATTGAAATATTCAAATTCAATCCACCAGAATGATTTTACAAATTCTGTTCTAGTTGAACCAACAAAAAAGATATATATCTCAATTAGGTGTTTCATTACTGGGAATTTTTGATGTTCAGTTAGAGCAGTTTAAGTTTAAAGACAGCCAACCTGAAAACCAATATTAGTAACAACAATTGGGTGCAACTGAGGCGCATCCCCAAATGGGGGGTTAACAATTTGAATGGGGGGATGGCCTTGAAAAGGGCCATTTTTGCATTCTCAATCTTTCAAGGAAGGAGCCTCTTCCATGGACCATAATAATAGTAATACATGATCATTTTTATTTATAATATAATTTTTTTTTATAATTCTAATAATCTTTTGCATTAGATTTCAACTCTCTAAATTGATTGTACACAGATTTTTAAAGACATTAAATTTTTGCTTTTGATTTTTGCACAAAATGTAAAAAATCAGTTTTTTTGATTTTTCACCTTCAAGGTTGTAATTTTTTTCCAGCCAATTTGGACTCAAAACCGGCACTGAAGAATTATCTATCAAACAAAAAAAAAATCATTGAAATCAGATGAAAACTGTGGAAATGCATAAACAATCTCTGATCACACACACACACACACACACACACATACATTTTAAGAATTATAGATATAGATTACCTTGCAATTTTTTAAAAACAAAAATGAAACAAATTGACAAAAAATGCATGCCTATGTGAATAATTAGTCAGTCAAAATTAATATAGAAAATAAATTTCCACTAATTATGATAATAATAAAACAGAAATATACCAAGCAGCAGCTGAAGTTGTCCTTTTTGTGGTTGGTACACTTATTTCCAGGAATCTTTCTGACTCACAGGTTGTATAAGAGATACCTGACATCATTGGGGGCATTCAGGTGGCAGCACTGCTTGCAAAATCTCTCGTGTTGAGGAAAGTGTTGTGTCTCTAAGCTGCGGGTAGGTGCTCAGATATGATCATCAGCAACTAGATAAAACATCTAAGGGTCAGAGAAGAGGATATCAATTTTTTTACCATTTTTTAATTGCCTACTTTTTTTAATTGCCTACTTCTTTTTAAAGAAATGGATCTGCAGTCAATTTGAAATGTTTGTCTATTGACGGAAAATGTCATGGACAAAAAACAGTACCAATTAAAAAAAATATATTTGAATTTTAAAAAAATAAGTATTCATGAAAAAAAGAAAAATGGCCTTTGAATTTTGCAGTTGTGTTGCCAGGATATGACAATACAATTGCAAAATTCAAACACACTATCATTCATTCATTTGAGTCATATGCAGTGGCAGGATAAAATTTTTACTTTGTAAATAAAATCACCATCAGAATGTTAAAGGTTAAAATATGTTGAAAACTATTAGAGTGAAGCAGCATTTATTTTATACAGGGTCCAAGGATAATTTTTTTTTCCTCGAGAGCTTTGTCCTAGAACTAAAATGTCATCCTGAGGGTAACGGTTCAAACAAGTGGTACAAGGGTGTGTGCAGTCTTTCATTATGTTTTCTGCTCTGCTGTGACAACAAGAATTAGGAATATCCTCCAAGGAGGAGAGGGAGCAGATGTCCTCCAAGGAGGAGAGGGGGGGGGGACAGCCGATTATTTTTGGGGCAATATCTATAATCCTTTGGAGGGCTCTTTTGTCTGGTATGCCAGCTACTTGGCACCAAACAGTGATGCAATACACTAGCATACACTCAATAGAGCACCGATCAGCAGCTCCTTTTTGTAAATTATTTCTGCCACAGAACTAGAGTTGCAGAATAATAAACATCCTTGTTTGGTTTATGTTTGCACTCATTTATTTCTTTATCATTAGAGTCATCGGGCAAAGAAAGTGAGGTGGATGTGTTGCTGACCCACTTTTTGAAAGTATGGATGCTCGTCAGTTTCATAATGTTTTCATCTAGTAATTTTTTTTCCCTTTTCATACATTGGGAATTGACAGTTTTGAACAACCCAGATATTATGACCTGATTACCAAACAGACATCTGTCTGATTGATTTATGCTTAGTAACCGGGACATCACAAAGTCAGTTATACACAAAGGTAACAGTCACCATATCAGGTGATTTTATAAAACAAGACCCTAAATCTTGTACAGTAATAAAGAAGATAATTTTCACTCTTAACCATGCGTTGACTTGTATTTTTTTCATGCTCTTGACCTCACTAGAATTCACGATAAGATGATAAGTATCACATAAAATGAAAATCCATAAAACGAGAGTTAGTAAATGCACATAAATTTTTATATAATCAAACTACGTTTGTTGGGGACGAGTAGAATGTAATAAGTTTCTTTAGCTAGAGTGTTGGAAATTATCAGAAGGATTTGGTTGTTAGGCTGGTGTGTTCTAAACATTCATCCTCAACAATAAAAATGTTTAACATATGAAACACAACAAGGCAATAATTCAATTCAAATAATATGTAGTGGACCGGCCGTGTGAGAATGGAAGAAGTAGAGAAGATGAATTATCTCTGGCCGGTCCAGCCACATTAAAAAGAATGTTGGACCTTAATGGAGTCCAAAAGGAACAAACAAGACAGATATATGTATGCGAACAAATATATATTAACAAACAGGTTAAAACAGATTGATACACGAATTTACAAATACAAATTTAAAACATGTATAAATGTTTGGTGTCTGTGTGGAAAGTTATTGTGTGTGTGTTTGAGTCGAAATGTCCGTACGGTTGTGAAATTTTGTTTTAGCGTATTCCCTGAACATGGGAAATGCTAGTTGTGTGTGAGAGTTCACATACTGGAAATACCTCGCACCACGTGCGACGGTTGCCGACCTCAAGCGAGGCCAGTTGACCACCCGTGGGCGCAGCCGTGGAAAGAGCTGTGGAAAGAGAGAGAGACAGAGGCGAAAGGTCAGCCCGTATTTATACTCCCAGGAGGGAGAGAACCCTGGTGAAGCGTTAAGAAAATGAAGCGGAGCTAACTGCGACAAATACGCACATTTATATAATTAAACAATATTTACAATGATGTTTTGTGTTATCAAAAGTTGGTGTGTTAATGAAAGTTTTGTATTATAATATCCGGATTGTTCGAGTGTTTCAATACATTCGTGTACTATTACTAAGTTATGGTCGAATGAGTTTTTGGTAAATTAAATGTTCATTTATAATTCAACATGAATGTGTATGCAATTATTTACGTACTGTTTTTTGGTTAAGTCATCTGAAGTTGCGTACCTTAACTGTAGTTAAGGTTTTAGTTCGATTGTAATTTTACTTAAATAGTAGTGAATATTTTCTTGTTCACTTTAGGTAAGCAAAGTTTGTTTAAAGTTCGAAGATCTTTCTTGGTCACAGAGGATTATTCGGGCCAGTTGTCGTTGAGTCAGTGATGTTCTTTTTGCGCGGGAAAGTTATTGTTTTGAGTAGCGTTGTTTTGTTTGGCATCTCTCTGTGTTCGATCCGCTGACTGACTTGGTCAGTCCAAAATCTTCCTTTTATAAGTTCTCGGATATCAAAATCGGCTCACAGAATTTTGGCGCAATTTACTTCTTTTCACGCGAGCTGTAAGCCAATAGAATTCTCAGATCGGAAATATTAAATTTTCATCGGATAAGCTAATTTACGTGGATGTAAAGAATAGATTGTTCCCACAGCAGAGGTGTTAAAATAACATGGACGATTCCACACGTTCATTTAAAAAATCTTTCTTTGTTTACTGTTGAATAAATGATCCTTACAATAAAAAGTTATTAGCTCAGAGTTACTATCATTATTATTATTTTATTTCCTTTGATTTCTGTCATATGCTCATTTTTTTTCAGGTCTCAACCTAAGGTCAGAAATGGCATTTTCCACTGAGCATTTTTTGAAAAAAAATATTGTTGTTAGTATTATTATTATTATTATTATTATTATTAAAAAGAAAAAAACGATAATAAATTCATAGTTGCCATTGTTATTATTTGTTTTGATTTCCTTTCTGGTATTTAGATGTTTTGGTCAGTTGACAATGATCATATCTCAGCTCCTACCCACAGCTTAGAGACACAACACTTTCCTCAACACGTAAGCTGTTCCAAGCAGTACTACCACCTGCATACACCTAATGATGCTAGGTATCCCCTATGCAGCCTGTGAGACAGAAAGATTCCTGGAAATTATCCTGAGTGTGCTCACCACAGAAGGGACAACTTGAACTACTGCTTGGTATATGTCTCTGATTTAATATTATTATTATTATTATTATTATTATTAGTGAAAAAAGAAGGATTATAATTTTATTGCTGTCACTGCTATTATTATTATCCTTATTATTATTATTATTATTATTATTATTATTAGTGAAAAAAGAAGGATTATAATTTTATTGCTGTCACTGCTATTATTATTATCCTTATTATTATTATTATTATTATTATTATTATTAGTGAAAAAAGAAGGATTATAATTTTATTGCTGTCACTGCTATTATTATTATTATCCTTATTATTATTATTATTATTATTATTAGTGAAAAAAGAAGGATTATAATTTTATTGCTGTCACTGCTATTATTATTATCCTTATTATTATTATTATTATTATTAGTGAAAAAAGAAGGATTATAATTTTATTGCTGTCACTGCTATTATTATTATTATCCTTATTATTATTATTATTATTATTATTATTATTAAAAGCAAAAAGGAAAGATTATTAGTATATAGTTGTCAATGTTATTATTATTATTATTATTATTATTATTACTACTATTATTATTATTAAAAAGGGAATTATTATTATTATTATTAAGAAAGGAAGGATTACTAATTTATAGTTATTGTTGCTATTATTAAAAAAGAAGTATTATTATTATTGTTATTAAAAAAGAAGAATTATAATTTTATAGTTCTCATTGTTATTATTATTATCATCATCATTATTATTATTATTATTAAAAACAAAAAGGAAGCATTATTAGTTTATGGTTGCCATTTTTATTAATATTATTATTATTATTATTATTTGTGTATGTTATGTTTTCTGCTATGTACCATGTAGAGCCAGGTCCATACTATGGTCCTTAGGCCCTATAGGAGAATTGTTATTTAATTGATAGCACTTTTCTTAGTATATGGGATGTTCCTAGTAGGGCGATCTTCTGGGCAACTTGTATGTTGATGTTATTAGGGACACTGTTAATAAAATTATCCATTTTCATGAGGCCCAAAGCTCCAATTACTATTGGTACAGTCTCAGTCTTCATTCCCCACATCCTGTTTATCTCGATCTCTAGGTCCTTGTATTTGGACATTTTCTTGATACTTTTCATGATGTTTCTCTCAGATGGTAGTGCAATGTCAATAAGCACTCCTTGAATTTCTTTTCTTTTATGGTAATATGAGGTCTGTTGGCTTTTATTTCTCTGTCAGTTTGAATTGCCCCAGAGGAGAGTTACATTGTTATTTTGGGTAACAGTGTCCGGTTGGTGCTCATACCATCTCTCAGTGGCTTCGATTTTGTGCTTTTTTTCATTGAACATCTGTCGCTACCATGTTATGTCTGTGGGTATAGGCATTTTTATTATTAAAAAAGGAATGATTATTATTATTAAAAAAGGAAGAAATGTAGGACTTAAAATCCTACATTCTTTTCAAAACCCATTAAAATAGGCTCAAAGCAGAAATATGGAATGACACATTCTGATTGGTTATTAAATGTGAAAAATAAGAGATGACATGTTTTTGACTACATCCAAATTGAATGAAAAGACAGTCCTGCCAAGTCATTGTGAATCTATCACATGACAAATTTTTCTTATTTAAGTGAAACTTCATTCCTTTTCAGTGAGAAGGGAAATTTTCTACCCAACACCAGTCCACGTGTATCATTATTCCAATATTTAGATTTCACATTAAAAACCTATTTTTAACATAATACTCAGTCTGCAATATATATTATTTCAAACAAACTTACAAATTGAATACACAACCAAACTCAATATAAAATATCTGATCAAAGAAAGCTAACCCTTTCAAACTCTTAGTAAGTCTTATGAAATTTACACAAATTATTTGCAAATATAAACTGTTTTCAATTCACCATAAATACCTAAATACTGAAATATACTTTCTTATATTTGAGCATACATTATAACAGCACACAACCGTTTGATCCAAAATATTATTGACATTCAAATCATCAAATAAAAAATATTTAGACAATTTAAAATACTACACTCAACAAATATTGTACTTGTTATTGTATATAAATATAATCTATTCATTATTAATACATATTTTGCCTTGAACTTTGTTATTCTCTTGTCGTTCTTCATTACATTTGTGTTAATATAAAGGCAGTAGGGTGTTAGCTAATCCCTACAGGAATATATATTTATAGTTGCGATTGTTGTTGTTGTTGTTATTATTATTATTATTATTATGTGTCATAACCCCCTCAGGAAATAGTCAATCATGGTCCTCTACAAATTCTTGGCCCTTGTAGCTCTTAATAAACTTGTCTTTCCGTTATTTTTCCTAAGCCCTGTTCTGCCATCCGTTTACTCAAGCTTGCTAAGTATGTTCCACAAGCTGAAAAGTTACAGTCTCGAGACAAATTTTTTAAATGATCTAGTCTTTCCTATCAAATCATGAAATGAAAGTTATTCCGAACGGCCACTCGTCGAGATCCTTTCATACTGAAGCAAGTGTCCCCTAGGGCTCCATCCTTGGATCTACTTTGGTTTTGATTTTCAATAATGACCTTCCTGATGGCATTATATCTCAACTTGGTATTTATCCTAATGACACAACTATTTATTCCTGTCTTGAAAGTAAAGTTGATAAGGTCCAAAATGACCTCAAGTCTGTTGTTAACTGGGGCAAAAGATGGCTTGTTAATTTTAACACCTCCAAAATTAAACTTCATCAATCATCTGCAAGACCCCTTCTCTGTCTTCTATCAGCATGGCTGATGCTAACCTCCAGGAAACAAGTGATTGTTGCAACTTCTCATCTGACATGAAGTGGAAAGACTATACTGAATCCATTGCTAGGTCAGCTGCTAAGCAAGTTGGTTCACTGTGTCAGGCGAGACAATTTTTCCCTCCAGAATTTATCATACATATCTATAAGTCTACCATTCATCCATACTTAGAATATTGCTGCTACATCTGGTCTGATGCTCCTGCTATTTATCTTGAGCTCTTTGATAAAATCCAAAGAAGAATCAGCAATATTATCCGTCCTGATCTGGCAGCTTGGCTTCAGTCACTTTCCCACCACCATAAGGTTGCTTCTCCATGCCTTTTCTATGAATCCTTTCATGGTAATTACTCAGATGAGCTCTTCACTATGGTATCTAGACTTTTTGAATTTAAAGACAGTACTTGACTAGCATCAAAATCTCATCAATTTACAGTTGTGCTGGCTAGATGTAACTGGAAATTCTATGCTAACAGTTTCTTTTCTCACATTTCTTGCTTGTGGAACTCTCTTCCAATTCCATGCTTTCCAGCCAACTGTAATCTCCAAAAATTTAAATGCAATGTCAATCGCTATCTACTGTCCTCTTTTCTTTTCCTCCTCATTAGTAATGTTTCTGTTTTGTAATACTTCCACACTCAGTAACCCCTTGTATCTCAGTAGCTTTATTTGCTTGGGGTGAAATCAATGGAAAAAAAATGTTATGTGTTGTTTTCTTATGTCCCTCTTGCCCTTTATCTGTCTAGTGAGTATCAGAATTTTCAAGCCTTCTTTCCTCATTATAAAAAAAAGTAAAAGAAGGAAAGATTATTAGTTTTGGGTTATCCCACTTGATTTTACCAAAAACCATCTCTAGGGGCGCTCCTTAAGCCTATGAATAGGGAATGATATTCTCACTCATTCTCTTTCCTCTTTTACAACTCTGGCTATGGTTGTGTTGAAGTTACCTCCTCCTTAATTTCCTAATTTTTTGAAACCGCTACTTGGGGACACTCTCCATATACTATATAAACTTGGTGTTATCTTGCCCCATTCTCTTTTCAGCTGATATGCCACGATGTAAATCTCCAGTGAAGATTTGCATTTTTCCGGGGTTGGGGTGCTATGCATTTCCTTCAGGAAATATGCATGAACATTTCACACACACGTATGTGTTATATAATAATAATGTGTCGCTGCCGACACTTGTGTTTGAACATAGATCACCAGTGAGCAAACACAGGCGGTCCCATTACTGAATTAAGTAGACCATGTGACCATGTCAGAAGTGGCATGAGGCCCAACTGATCGTTATTTCTTGTCTATCCTCTGTTACTATTTGGATTGCTATTTCTACTCTATCCTCTATTACTATACGGACTTCTATTCTCTATTCTTTTCTCTACACTATTCTCCATTTGGATTAATACAGTGATCACTATTTGAGCGAGTATTATCAAGCAAGTACTATAAGTGGGAGTGATATTTAAAGGCATCTGACACTAGTATTGTGCTATGGCATTACTATAATTACAACTGCAATTACAAAGTCTCTACTACAACGAGCATTATGAAAGTGACAACAAGTATACATTGACCTCACAAAAGTGGCAACGAGTGTTCATTAACATCACAAAAGTATGTATGAACATTCACATTCACTTACACATACTTTAACCACAAACTTTCTATGTTCATTCATACACATTAATTATCATCTTTGTCAATTGTAACCCTTATTGTATGTCAATACACGTATACCTGTTTGTACATATATATACCAGTCTGTTGTTTACTTCATATTTTTCCTTTTGCATTTTTGTTGTTGGGCTCACTAACTGGGAGAGTCCACCATGTTTGTAGTGGGCTATTTCAGGAAACACACATGTTTGTCTCACAACGCATACAAACAGCCCACCACAGTCATACATGGGGGAAAAATGTGTCCCCCTATGGGGCATGTTCACTTACAATGTCTTACTTTTCTCTTGTGACTTTTTGTACTCTTTCACACACATGTCTATCATGTAGGCCTACACAAATTTCACACACACAAACATCTAATTTAAACACTTTATGAAACTAGTCTTTGAATGATTTGTTTGTTTATTGTTATTGTAATACTTTTGTTAATACATGCATTGTTGTTTGTTTTATATTGTTTTGTGTTAGTAATTTATTTATTTGGACTCACATTTGAGTCCACGATAATTGTTAATGGGAAAATAATACCAGGAGTCACATGTTTTCTACATAAACACAACAAACATTCCTGCAATTTAATGTCTTCATCTTTGTTGGCATTGTATTGGGTTAGCCAATCTTTATCAGTGACAAAATGCAAATTATACTGACCCTCTACTATTTTTACTAAATCAAATGCAACAAAGACAACAACAAGAGAAATAATCAAATAGGCAGATATTTGTTTTAACAAATATTATTTTTATATCACAAGTACGCATGATATAATAAAGTTGCTTAAAACACTTTAGAGTTTTTGGTTGTGTGATCAAGGGTAATATAAAAGGTGTTATGCAATAGATCTGTTGATGATGAAATTGAATGAAATAGATTGCTTGACTTACTGTAGTTGTCTCGCTTCGACTGTTATAGTTACGATGTCCTTTATGTTGTTAAGATATTGAGTGAGTTGGTTTCTGACTCTTGTCTTGGTTAAATTCGTCACTAGATGAGTTGATGTTGTAAAGAAATTGAATTTCACAAGCTGGGTTGATGTTAATAAAAATTAACTTTTAGCGAGGAAGTTGGGTTTCATGGATTTTTGTGTAACGAGTTGATTATTTTAAGGACTCACTTGACTAAGTCATGTCGAAGTTTCTTATGTATTTTCTTGATCATGTGGGGGCTTGAGAATGTTTACATTTTTTGGTGCGTTGAACTCTGAACGGGTCAACTTGAGTTCAACCGTACGGATGTAGGCAGAAACATGACGTTATTATTTGTGGGCCAATGAGAAAGCATTGTTTCATACTGAACTCTGGAGCCGATTTTAATGGGTTCATCCCAATCTGAGAATACATAGCTGTGATCCTCTTTTAAGGTTTAAAACAGAGACTGTAGAAATCTAATTCTACAGCATAAATCACATTTTGATTTTGTTTGTCCATTGTGTCAGAGAAGGACAATATCTTTCTATCCAGGTAAACTACGGGAAATCTGAACTGAACCCTTTATCTAATCTTTGTTTAATCTACATTTGGGTAGATTTAATCCCACTGCCTATTTCTACGAATATCTTATCTTTTTCTTTTTTTAATAATTCTCAGTTTTTGAGTTTCCGCTTTCAACTGATTCTACTCGTCCCAGGGACGGAACTCACAATCACTATTACAAGAGTTATCTCTCTTGAAGACAGATTATAATCTGGAAGTTGCAATAAAACTCAACTGAAATTAAGATGAAAGAAATACTACTTGAAGAATTAATAATAATCGACAATTCTTCATCTAAGAAATTTAAATAACGTTAGGAAAGTTATCGCCATTGAACATGTGCTAATTTGGTTTGATCTGATTTATTTTGTTTTACGACATATCAACCTGGATGAGTTGACAAGTTTATTAGGATAGGTTCGTATGAATAGAATATATATCCTTTGTAAGAAATCAGATTATAGATCAGGTTTCATTGACGTATTTTTGTAAAGGAGGTTTTGTCTAGAGTCAAATGTATTGCTGGTAATAATTTTTTTTCAAAAATGTATTGCTGGTAATATTTTTTTTTTCAAAATTTATTGCTGGTAATTTTTTTTTTTTTTTTTTCAAAAATGTATTGCTGGTGATTTTTTTTTCTAAAGTGTATTACTGGTAATATTTTTTTTTCAAAAATGTATTGCTGGTATTTTTACTATAAAAATCAATTTTTATACTTTCATAGTGCTTTGACCTTAGTTTGGGGGTTAACTGTTTACCCATATTTGGGTCTCTAACAGGTGTTACCACCCCAGGTCAAGGTGGACCTAGGAACAACAGCAATTAAGAGAAGAGGTGGTTCCATGCTTCTCAAAACCTCCTCGCTGCTGGATGTAGTTTATCGTCATACCCAGGAAGATGTTGATTTGGGAGTTTCAATAAAAACCAAAAGGAATCAAAATAAAAGATATAGTTTTTTTTTTTAATCATTTCACCGCAAGGAAGGCAATAATGCCACTAAAATGCA
Organism: Acanthosepion esculentum; assembly: GCA_964036315.1. Taxonomy (NCBI): domain Eukaryota; kingdom Metazoa; phylum Mollusca; class Cephalopoda; order Sepiida; family Sepiidae; genus Acanthosepion; species Acanthosepion esculentum. The sequence continues at coordinate 34,043,022 of OZ038506.1, forward strand.
AGGCTTACTGGGAGTGAAAGAGAATAAGAAGACTACAAGAAGGAACCAGAAACCCAATCCTAAACAGGAAACAAGGGATAAATCTCTACTCCTCTTCAAAAGTCTGAAGAGGAGTGTGAACCAGACAGTAGGTGAACTTATCTACTCCTATTTAGAAAAAAATATAAATAAAATTTCAGAGATCAGGCTGAGATATTAAAGTATAGACTTTATGAGGAACTAGAAACCCAATCCTAAACAGGAAACAAAGGATAAACATCTGCTGTTCAAAAGATCTGGGGCATTGTGAACTATAAGATAGGTAAACCTATCTAGTCCTATTCTAAAAAAAAAAAAATCAGAATTTAGGCAAAGCCATGAGTTGAAGTAGACTTTAGAAGTTAACCAGAAACTCACTTGACAATACTTTATCTAAGAAATTCAAATAACTTTCGGATAGTTATCTCCCTTGATTTCATTTGGAAGTTGCAATAAAAACCAAGTGGTATAGTTGTCAAAAAATATATACAGATGTATTGAAACGCGCAAGGCAGAGTCAGTCTTTACACACACACATATATTTCTAAAGACGTGATGAATTTTTTATCTATTAATCCAATGGATTTTATTACTTAAACATTATTTTTAGTGGATACGCATATTTGAGTAGCCGTTTTAGTCTATTTATTAAACAGTATATTTATTTATTTATTTTCGTCTACCAGCCTAAATAACTGAGAAATCTTATTAAAGAAAAAATATGCACTCTCCAGCAGGATTTGAACCTGCATCCCCTGGGGAAAAGGAAACTGTCATTAGATCCAACATGCTTTAGACCCCTCAGCCATGAAATGCATCAATGATCAAGCAAAGTTGAATAGTGCCTTTAAATGCAAATTTTCCAAGACTCAGAATATACATATCTGCACAGTTTTATATCCTGATGTAAACAAAGCAATTTCTAAAGAATTGATAGATTTTTTTATTTATGAATCTGACAGATTTTATTATTAAACGTTATTTTTAGTAGATACCCATATTTCAGGAGAGGGGGTTGCAGGTTTCAAATTCTGATGGAGACCACATATTTTTCTTTAATAAGATTAGTCAAATATTCAGGCCAGTAGATGACAATAAATGAAAATACTGTTTAATAAATAAATATAGCAATATGGGTATCCACAAAAAATAACATGTAAGTAATATTACTAATAATTATATTTGTTAAGAGAGCATTGCTATATATGTAATGCTACAGTCTTAAGACCGAAAAAGAATGACTATTGCGTGTATATGTGTGTGTGCTCAAACGCATAGAAGTGACTAACTTCAGATTATTTATATGGGTGTGTTTGTAGGAACTAAAATGCATACACCTGTATGTGTGTGTCTATGTATATGAGAGTGTCATCCCAAACAAACACAGAAAAAAATCCCCCCCCTCCACAACACACAAATAAGTAAACACAAATAAGCATAAATAGATCCACTTTTGAAAAAATAAGCCAGTTTGTCTGATCGCAAAAGGGTGAAACCCGGGTTACAAACTACTATCCATGCAACTGAATATATATATATATATATATATATATATATATATATATATATATATATTGTTATGACGTTGGTTTGGGGTTTGTAGAGACAAACGACAAATAACACGTAACAATAAAAAGGGTTTTATTAGGTTGGTAAAAGGTACAGATATCGCCTGAGTAGTCTCTAACTAGCTCAGCCAAGAACTTTCCTATCGCTCACCCTCTGTCTCTCGACATGCCGCTATTTAAAGTCTTTAGACGCAGACAAATTCATCTTCAAGAGGGGTGGTAGGTTTCCGACACAACATATATATATATATATATATATATATATATATATATATACATATATATATATATATATTGTCATCAACAGACAGTTTTGCTGTATCACAACTCAACATTGTGGCTAGACATCCAATTGTTTCAAGCTTGGATCGAAACACAACTGATTCAGCAACAGTTGGAGATTTTCCCCCTAAGTCATTGGCACACAGTTGAAAGAAGGGCAAATTTTTATGTACTTATTCTGTGAATAAACACGCCAATGACTGATAGTGCTCAATTCGGAAAGAGCTTGTAATATTAGTAGTATTAGTCATTGTTTACAAATTTGCACTTATCTCCCAAGTTCGCTCGTGTTGTCTGTCTTTGTCATCTTTCTTTGTTGTGTGCTTTTGGCCTTATACATTAATGTTACCACAAGTATTTGTTTGTACTATGATAACGTTTTTCATAGGGTTTTTACCTTATAAAAAAATCCTATACACTTTCAGTCAATTTAGTTTTGAAATGGGTTTTTACCTTATAAAAAAATCCTATACACTTTCAGTCAATTTAGTTTTGAAATGGGTTTTTACCTTATAAAAAATTCCTATACACTTTCAGTCAATTTAGTTTTGAAATGGGTTTTTACCTTATAAAAAAATCCTATACACTTTCAGTCAATTTAGTTTTGAAATGGGTTTTTACCTTATAAAAAATTCCTATACACTTTCAGTCAATTTAGTTTTGAAATGGGTTTTTACCTTATAAAAAAATCCTATACACTTTCAGTCAATTTAAATTAGTTTTGAAATGCAGCAAAGTATTTTACTTACTGGAAATATTAAATTTAATCTAAATCTTGAAAGTAAACCTAAAATAAAAGCTTCAAGAAAGAGTTTTCATTTTTTAAAATTCATTTTAAACCTTAAGTATCACATTTCTAACTAAAATCAATGAAAAACTCATGGTTGTAGCCTTGATGACCACAAAAACAAGATAAATCGAGGTTGGTATTAGAATAAGAAAAAACTGCCAACCACAAGTTATCTTGTAGTTGGCAGTCAATGTGTTTTTACTATTTTATTTTTTACAATGATGCTCACCCTGTACAAGGCCCAATAACTGTTCGAGGTAGAAGGTTACAGAGTAAAAGGCACCACCCCGAACAAGGTGACAATACTACTAAGATGGAAGGAGCCACTGGAAGTGAAAGAGAAGGAAAAGATTTTAAAAGGAACGTATTTACTCATTTTGAGGAGAAAAGAATAATTAGTGAGTAAAATTTCAGAGTTCTGACAGAGATGTCAGAAATATAAAGTTCAAGTAGACTCTAGGAGAGATCAGAGACCCAATCCTAAACAGGAAACAAGGAATAAACCTCTACTTACATTCAAAAGAATGGAGAGGAATGTGAACCAGGTAATAGGTGAATCTATCTACTGCTATTGAGGAAAAAATAGTAAAAACTTTTAAAAATGGCCAAAGGAGTATACAGTCATAACAGTGTGAAAAGAAAAACTTTCCTCTTGTCACACTGGTTTTTTTGCTGGTATAAATGTTAAACTTTGCCAACTTAATAACTATATGTAATTAAAAGCTGAAACTTTGCACATTAATAATTTGATATATGTTTTAAATTGATTTTATCGTCCTCCATGAATTGTAAGTTAATGAAATATTATTTTAAGATCATATTCGCTTTCTGAATTTTTTCTTCACAAACACAACACTATGCTTCTTTCTCCCTGTTCTGCCATCCAGTTACACAAATTTGTTAGACAGGTAACTCGCTGCTTACCCTCTCTTGACTTCAATATGTCCTATGAATGACAAATTCTCCTCTCCTTCTTTCCTCATTATATGATCCAGAAATTTCATCTGCCTTTTTTGGATGCTATAAACATCCTTTTTTGCTTCCATCTTCCTTAAAACTTCCTTGTTTCTCACATGCTCCACCCATGATATTCTCAGCATTCTTCTTTAGAATCACATTTATGTTGCTTCAAATTATCTTTATTTTCATTTGTGAGAAAACTATGCAGCATTCACTGCCATGAAGGTGATCGATATTACATAGCAGTTCAACTCTTTTTTTTTGTTTCTAATGCCAACTCAACACCAACCAACTCATCTCCATGACAACTCACCACCAGCCTATTCAGTGTGAGGACAACTCATTGACATGCAAACTATGAAATTTTTTTGGCAACTTTTTAAAAATAAAAGTAATTTATTAAGGATCATATTTTAAAACGTGACTTTATTTTTAAATTAAAAACATGTTGAAAATTGTATGCAATTCCCCTCAAATATTCAGTTGGATATCATTTTGAAAAAGAAAAAACAATCTGTAAAATTCTTTCATCTTCCTTCATATGCTTCTTCAAATTAGGGGGGAGCAGAATGACCTCCAATTAGTTGCTTGAAAAATGCATCTTGCTTTCTTTGCACCTTTTGCAGTCCTGTATCAGTATTGTGGTTTGCCCCATCCCAAACTCTGTGTGCAGTCTTCTGTTTGTTGCTTCAGCATGGTTATTTGTCTGATTTTGAAAATTAAACACCAGTCAGCCAAATAGGCTGCTGTAATTAATAAATCACTAAGACAAACAGTTAAATTTACAAAATCTCTATGACTCAAAGCTGATCTAAGAGATGGTGGTGAGTTGTTCAGGAGTTGAGTTGTCCCAGAGATGAGTTGGACGGTGTTGAGTCAGTGATGATGAAATGTCCCATCCCGAATTTATTTAGTGCACAAGTACTACATTCAAAGTTTAAATGCTTAAGTTCTTTGAACTAAAGTCAAATGAGATGATAAGTGTTGTGACCAAGTAAATGGTTTAAGAAATAGCAAAACAAGTCCCACAAGGGATGTATGTGGCACAAGGCTGAGTTTACCATGGGTTCTCCAAGCCTATAGGCTCTGCCAAAAATATTCCCTTAGAACCCATATAAACAGGTTCAGGGCCTGTCTACCTCCCCGGATGAAACTTTGCTCTTTGGCAAAGCCTCGTCCGGGTTCCTCTCCACTCAAGGCAGAGTTTGACAGATGAACAATCTGGTCAACTGTTCCCCCAAGGCCTTCTCTACTACTAATCTTATAGTAGGTAGAAGAGTCCAACATAGACTCTTTAGAGGGAGGACACCACAAACAATAAGGTTACTGTGGTAACAAAACAAGCATGCAGCAAGTGTGTTCACATCAGAAGGTTACAAGTGTGGATAGGTGGTAAGATAATTATTTTATCAGAACTTCAGGAATAAAATGAACTAACTCAGAGGTTTAAAATAAATAATATATTTTCATTTATTTACTTTAGAGTGATGAGTGAGTCCTTTGGTATTTCGTGTAGCAAAAAGTTTGTTAATAAAGTAGATATTGGTAGCAGTCTGGAGAAATATCCATTTTGGTAGTTTGAAACCAGATTATGGTAGGGATGGTAGTAATCTCAGAAATTAGGTCAATGTCAATGTACTGTGTTTTTCTCAGTCCTCAGCAGGGTGGAAACATCAGTAGTAAATGATCCCTTAACTGCTTCTTCATGTGTCACACATGGCTTGTTTTTTATGCAGTAGCATTCTTTTGTTCTGTCCTTGCCTCATCCCATCTGCCTCTAGCCCAGAGATGTCAGGTTTATATACTTTTGACCAGGCTTGAGAATTTGGCACAAACATTGGTTTTGGCTAACATCAATAGTCTCTTTGTGTCAATTTTTTTGATTGGTCAAAATTATTTAATTTTCTAGCATTCCTTTCTTTTTCGTATTTTTTATAATGGAAATTATGAGTGGAGCCTCCATGATTTATGGATTCTACTTAGAGTTTTTTTTTTTTTTTTTTTTTTTTAAGCTTATCACCCCAAGCAAGGCTGGAAGCCACTAGCATGCAAGGGGTTACAGAAGGTTTGGAGGAAGAGCAGATAGGAGTGGTAAAGGAGAGGATGTGGAGAAAGATAGTGGATTGATCAAGGCAAGGGGGTTACAGAAGATTTGGAGCGAGAGCAGATAGGAATGAAAGATGAAAGGATGTGGAGAAGGGAAGTGGATAGATCAAGGCAACTGGAGATGTCAATTGACGTTACACTTAAATAGTTGGAGATTGTATTTGTCAGGGAAACAGGAATAAGGAAGGGAGTTCCACAGGCGAGATGTGCGAGACATGAAGCTATTGGAGTAGAAGAGATGTCTACATTTAACAGTTTCAACGGTGAAGGGGTGGGAACGGGATGCCAGCCTCATAGGACGTTTAAATTCATGAGGCCTGGGAACCAGTGAAAGCAGCTCCTCGGAGCAATTACCGTGAAAGTATTTGTAAAAAAGACAGAGCAGGGCAACGTCGCATCTGTGAGAGAGCGACTGCAGACAAGATGGCAAGGAAACATGGTGGTGCCAAAGCAGCTTGTTTGAGGCTGTTTGTTTTATGACTTTAAGGATAGGATTGTCCACAGCCATATCAAGTGTTGATTATGTCAAAAGTTTGGGGATAATACTGTGGGTGAAAGCACCACCAGGCATTGGTTCCAGAAATTCAGGATGAGGGATCTGTTTCTTTGTGATGAACCCTGCAGTGGCTGACCACAGGTACTGGATGATGAAGCTCTGAAGGTGGACACAGAGGAGGACAATGGCCAAACCTGTGGTGAGCTTGCTGAATGCATCCAGGTTTCTGATGAAACAGTCAGACTTCACTTGCACCATACAGGGAAGGCATGAAAGTTGAGCAAGCTAACAAACAACAATAAGATCTATGAATATCTTTCTAGAGATATTTGTGAAAGTTTACCACAAAGATTTGAGGGATTAACCTTGATTTTGAACTTATTATGAAAATATGAGATTTCTCATTTTGGAATTTTAGTTTTTAAAACTGTTATACCATACCTCTGGACTATAATGGATATATCCCAATACTTATAAATACAGTGGAATATACTGTATGTTGATTCACTGTGGTCTTACACAGTGTGCTTGTCAAACTGTCTGCCTCCGGGCAGAGAGGAACCCAGATGAGGCTGTGCCGAAGGACAGAGCCTTGTCTGGGGTGGTAAACAGCTACCCGACCCCGTTTTTTACAGGTTCTACGGGGAATTTTTGCCGAGCATACAGGCTTGGAAACCCCACAATAAACTCAGCCTTGTGCCACATCTGACCAGGTGGGGCGGTTAGTGAATATCTTCACTGTGGAAATTACTTCACAGTCTGCTTGTCAAACTCCCTGCCTCCGAACAGAGAGTAACCCAGACGAGGCTATGCTGAAGGGCAGAGTTTCATCTGGGGTGGTAGACAGCTACCCAACCCCGTTTTTACAGGGTCTACAGGGAATTTTTGACTGGGCCTATGGGCTCGGATACCCCACAATAAACTTGGCCCTGTGCCACATTTGACCATGTGGGGCAGTAGGTGAATATCTTCACTGTGGAATTCACTTCCAAATGTGCTTGCCAAACTCTCTGCCTCCTGGCAGAGGGGAACCCAAATGAGGCTATGCCGAAGGTCAGTCTCATCCGGGGTAGGTAGACAGCTACCCAACCCCGTTTATACGGGATCTACAGGGAATTTTTTCCCGAGCCTATGGGCTTGGTTCACCCCACATTAAATTCGGCTTGTGCCACATCTGACCATGTGGGGAGGTTAGTAAATATCTTCACTGTGGAATTCACTTCTAGGTGTGCTTGTCAAACTCTCTGTTTCCGGGCAGAGATGAACCCAGACGAGGCTATGCCAAAAGGCAGTCTTATCTGGGGTGGTAGACAGCTACCCAACCCTGTTTGTACAGATTCTACAGGGAATTTTTGACTGGGCCTACAGGCTTGGATACTCCACAATAAACTTGGCCTTGTGCTACATCCAACTGCATGGAGCAGTAGGTGAATATCTTCACCGTGGGGCGTCCTGGGTAAGACCTTAAACTACATCCACGTCCTGGGTAAGATATTAAACTACATCCAGCAGCAAGTCCTCTGATCAGGAGGTTTTGAGGATCAAGGAACCACCTCTTAATTGCTGGTGTTCCCAGGTCCACCCTGACCCGGGGTGGTACCACCTGTTAAGGTCCCATCTATGGGCAACTAGTTAACTATTACTAGCAATACTTTTTTGAAAAAAATTATTACCAGCAATACAACTTTGAAGGAATATATTGCCAGAAACAGATTTTTGACAAAACAAAATATTAGTAGCAATAAAAGATTTTGTCGGTATTAAATAACCCATTGAGGTTGATATGCCATAAAACAAAATAAACCAAACCAAACTTCACCGTGGGATCTCACTTGCGATTCACCTTGATTCACTTTTAGCTCATTGCTAGCAGTTGATTACTTACTACACACCACTGATGAATCTTGTTGTTCCTGTTATAAATATTATTGGCCCATTTCCAACCTTTATTTTGGTTATTCTTATTCAGTAACCTTTTCCTAGGTTACAACATTTTGGCAACAAGAAGTGGCCAAAATACAACAAAAACTGAACTATTTTCTAAAAAAATATATAAACAAACCAGAAACCCTGTGATGTCTAAAAAAAAGTCTTCCTTCTCAACATCCTTGATATGACAAAACCTCTGATTGAGAGATTTTGAGGTGTATGGAAACACCTTTTAATTGATGTTGTTCCCAGGTCCACCCTGTCTGGATCCCAGCTATGGGCAAATAGTTAACCCCCAAACTGGGGTCAAAACACTATGAAAATATAAAAATAAATTTTTATAGTAAAAATACCAGCAATACATTTTTGAAAAAAAAATATTACCAGTAATACATTTTTGAAAAAAAGTATTACCAGTAATTCATTTTTGGAAAGAAAAAAATTACCAGTAATACATTTTTGAAAAAGATTAACAGCAATACATTTTTAAAAAAAAAAAAATTACCAGCAATAGATTTGACTCCCAACAAAGACTCTCTTTAAAAAATATGTCAATGAAACCCGATCTACAAATTGATTTCTTACAAAGAATACATATTCTATTCATACAAACCTATCCTAAAAATCTTGTCAGCATTAAGTAGCCCATTGAGGTTGATATGCCATAAAACAAAATAAACCAAATGCAATAAACCAAACTAATAAGTGAATATTTTGTGGATAATAATAATTGTTTCTTATGAGACTAGCAGAATTCTATTTAGAATTGCTATCCTGCCTAAATTATAGTAGACACATTATTAAAATATATTCTATTAATTACTCAGTTTCAGACAAAATAAAAACCACATTTTATTGAAAATTATCAATAAGATACGGAATTGCTACTGAGTGGATACCTTGTTAAAATAAAATTTATTTAACTTAGAATTCATGGAGAAAGATAAAATCTACATAAAATTTAAAATATATATCAAATTCTTAATGTGCAAAGTTTCAGCTTTTAAGTATGTATAGTTATTAAGTTGGAAAAGTTTAACTTTTGTACTTGAAAAAAACAGTGTGCCAAAATTTTTTTTTTTTTTTACACTGTTATGACTGTATACTCCCTTGGCGATTTTTAATATTTTGAAAAAGTTATTTTTAGAAAATTAATAAAATCCACATATATGAAACTGGATTTATGCATTCACTTTTTGTTTTTTTGTTTTTGTTTTTAGAATTGACAGCAAAATTATTAAATTCTGACTTCCTCTTATGTTAAGAATTGGAGTGTTAAGTCAGGACTAATTTTTATTCTGACAGTCAAATGAAAACAACAATGAGGTTTTTAAAAAATTTCAGGAATATGCTAGTGGTGTAACAGTTATCAATGCAGACAGTAAAATTAGTAAGCCCACTTCAATTTTCTGCCTACTATGTTGCATAAACTTTCACACAAATACACTTAGGAAAGGTATGAATCCATCTCTTCTTAACTTCCCCCACCAAGCTATTGATTAAATAACAAGACAGACTTGTCTCTCTAGCCTTGGTGGCAACCAGTGTAGGAGAAAGACAACTCTGAATTTCAAAATGGTTGGGTGTGGGACTGGCAATTCAATCCATAAAAAAAAGAAAAACTACATTGTGGAAGTGAAAGCAGAGTTATCTACCTTGAGTCGAGCAGGCTTCGTCTGATGTAATCGCTTTTTAATCGTCGTCTTGTGTGGAGCGATAAAACGTGAGTAATCAATATCATTTTCTTTTACCAAATTTAAAAAACAAAAAAAAAATTATTGAAGGTCCGGTGTTACAGCTCAATCCTTCATAAGTTTAAATAATTGAGTTTGATTTCTTTTAAATTTGAAACAACCTTTGTTTTCTCATTTGAACATTAACAATATTTTCATTGTTCCACTAAAAAAAATATGGTCTCTCAAAAAAAAAGAAAAGAAAAAACTGAAAATAAAATTAAAACGAAATATATGTTAATTCTGATTTCTGACGAAATATTTAATTTTGGTGGCTTTATTAACATGAACTTACTTGGTTTGGTACTTTTATTTGTGTTATTTATCAAAAATCAAAATCATCGGTTTTATGCCGACATCATCCAACAACGTGTCGTCTTAGAAAATCAACTTTACAAGAAAAAATTAAAAAGTTTCAATTTTAAATTCGGAATAAAACGAAAATTGTTAAACATTTTAAAAAATAATACATTTCTTGCTTACTATTAAATTTTAAAGTAACCAGCAAAAGTGACAGTGTTTTACTTTTATTTTCCAGTTCTTTTTTTTTTAAATTCATATTTTTTTTTTATCCATTCATTTATGATTTAAAAATTATTATTAAATATTAATTTTATTTAATTAGTGACAACAGCACACAAAAAATAGTACAACTACATGCAACTGCAATAAAAACTAGTTACTAGTGATTTTGGTAAATTTATTTTTAATAAATTACTTACTACTAAGTAAGTTACTGACTTTTTTATTTAATTATGAATTAAAAAGTTTTCTCGGCATTGTCTTTTTTATGCAAAGTTATAGAAATAAATAAAAAAAATCAAATAAAAAGTTAAAAAGGATGAAAAATTAATTACAAGGTAAGTAGAAAGAATTTAACTAAAATACAATGATTTTTATCCAATTTAATTTACTTTAAGAAGAAAATTAAAAAATAAGTTATAAATTTTTTTGTTTAAAAATATTTTCATTAAATACGCATCCCTAATCCGATAAAATAATTATTTTCCTTTTTAATTTCACTTTAATAAAAATTCATGTTTTTGTCGTACGTTATTTATTAATTTGCTTTTGTAATCGAAAAAAAAAAAAACGCCAAAAAGACTTGTCCAAAGTTACTCCACAGATTCATAAATCATAAAAACAGGCTTTTCTTTAAAAAGTATTTTTTTTTAAATTTGAGTAAAATTTTAAAAAAAAATACTATTCCACGGATTCATTTTTTAAAAAATTTAAAAAAGTAATAAAAAAAAATTAATTAAAATTAAACATTAGATACCACATATAACTTTAAAGCATCACCAATACGTAAATTAAAAGGTGGTGTAGATAACCCACAAGAAACGCATTTTAAAAAGTATTGACAGAAACCACAAGTACCCAGATGTCCGTCTCTGTTCTGAGTTTTACAGAATTACATCCATACTTCAAGAGACTTACAGACAAGCGTAAGTTAAATGACTGATCTTAGCATTATAAAAATAATGAAATAAAAAATTATCTCTCGAAATCAAGCAGTATAGTTACAAAGATTGCTACCTTAACAACCTTATCTACCAGAATTAATCTCTTTCTTTTTTGGACAAAATACAATCTTCTATTATATTGTTATAAATTTCTATATTTGTTTGCAGGGAAGATGCTCAATATTAAAGAACATTTGCAGATATAGACAGTGTGTACATAGGAATCAACACTGCATGGTGACTGTCAGTTTCACACCTGACAGTTACTATGCAGTGTTGATTCTTTTGTCTACACTGTCTCTATATCTATCTACATGTTGTGTCTTTATAAACAGACAAAGGTGGTACTCGAGTGAAGGAAAAGCGACATGTGCATAGATGAAAGAAGAGAGGTTTATTATAAAAGAGAATACACTACTGAAAAACAAGGAATCCAGTGGCATGCTAGTAATTCCCGAAGCAAGGATATTTCCTTACCTTCCCGTGAGGCAGGATGTGGCACAAAGCTGTTTTTTAATGTGGGGCCCCAGACGAGACTCTGCTCATTGGCACAGCCTCGTCTGGGTTCCTGCCTGCCTGAAGGCAGAGAGTTCGACCAGCACAGCTGGAGACAAATCTCCAACTAATTCCTGAAGCAAGCCCCCAGGTATATCCTGTGCTCACCATACATAGCTACTGATATAGTCAGTCCACATAGGCGATAGGGAGTGTGGGACATTCCATTACAACACTATCGTTATCCATGTTGTCAATATCTATCTACATATGTTAGTGTCTCTTATGTGGCATATTTAAATCAAATATAAATATGTTACCTGTTAGTGAATTGAATAGATTTATCTGATGCTGATTTAAACATTTATTTATCTATTATCATTTGTACAGAATTTTCTTTTCTTCACTGTAGCTTGGTTCTTTTGATGGCAATCTGGCCCTCTGTGGAGATTTCTTTCTGCGAGTCATACTACTGCTGTATGTGATAGGCAACAATAAACTACAGAAGAACTCAAAATTGATTGCTGCATTTAAGTATTACATTAATATTTAAGCTTACCTTTTAAAAGTTCAATGATAATTCATCTGCCGCCACTTAATTTAAAGACAATTTGATGTGTTATTTTTATTTCATGGGTGACTTTTGCTGGATTTCGCAATTAATTTAAATTATTTCCAAATTATAAAAATTGTTATACAAAAAAATTTGTCACAAAAATCACATTACAAAAAAATCAATGAAAACAATTGCATTAATGAAAATTAGGAATCCAAAATTTCTGTAACATCAGCTATTGAAAGTTAGAGGGTTGTGTCCCTTTAATTGAAAAAGTGTGACACACTGTCATTCACATTTATTATCCAGATATGTCTTTTATATGTATGAAACTAGTTATGGACAACCCGATTGACCACACTATATTAAAAATATATTACTTAGAAAATGATACATTAATGTGTAAATGGGAATATAAGAGCTTTTTATTTATTTTTTATTATTTTTAGAATGTAAGAGGCCCGAGAGCCACTTGAGGTAGCAGGTTACAGATTAAAAAGCACAGTTTATGGAGATATGTGGGGAAGATAACAGTTAACCCTAGATTTGAACAGGTTACAGTTGTACTGATCAGGGAAGCATCTTTTTGGGAGTCGGTTCTACAAAGCAGCAGTCCATGGAAAGTAGCTGCTCAAGTGAAACTTAAATCTCACCAATGGAATATGAAGGGATGAGAGTGGTTCACTACAATGTGTGTGGCATGGCTGGTCTTAGATGTAAAGGTTAGAACTGATGGAACCGAGGAATGTAGTTCATCTGAACACCTTTCATGGAAATAGTGATAAAGCAGCAAGAGGTTTGCAACATTTCATCTATAGGGTGGAAAATGTTAATCACCCACAAGAACACAGAGACACTTTTGGGCTCTGTCAAGACTGAAGAGTGAAGACTGTGCAGATCCTGCCCATATATGGCAGCAGTATTCCATCAAATGAGTAAAGTCTAAATAATCATGCTTGTACGATATTTCATTACCTTAGAATTTAACCCAATTGCTAATAGGCATGTCTCTTGAAATGTACTTTGTCTTCTGTTAAAGTCTTTAATCCTGACAAATTATAATCATGACAAGTCAATCAACACAAACACACATACACACAACCATAGACACACCCAGACACAAACATACACATATACATTGTAATTAGTTCTGCCTTCAATGTTAAATCTTTTTTTTCTCAAATGGGAAATGGTTATTTAGCAAATAATATTGGTACAAGAGTTAGAAAATCTTATGTACAGATGATATCAATTTGCTGATGTGATTGAGGATGATGAGAGTAACAGCTTTGTTGGGGTTACTGTTTGTAGAAAGGTTAGGTAGCCATGAATTGGTAGTTTACATAAGCACACTGTAACACACACTCTTTATCGACTACTGTAGTATACCACTGACAAGATCTTTTTTCCAAGATAGCAGGTAATACAAAGAGTCACATAGAGAAAATGACTAGAACCTTTCACAGATGTATTAGGTCTAAGTGAACATGAGCAACCTCAGTTGAAATTCAGACCATTCCTATTTTCCCTGTGTGTAGGATTCATTCCTTTCCTAAATGTATTTGTGTTTAGTGAACATAATAAACCTCAGCTGAAATTCAAACTGATTCTATTTTCCATGTGTAGGGATGTATGGATTCATGCCTTTCATAAGGCCATGTAGGCACTGACCAGTCTTAGGAATACCATTGGGAAAGGTATGAATGCATTTCTTCTCCCCACTCCCTAGTTTTGGGACAAATAGCACAGCTGATTGGGCTCTCCTGACTAGAGGTGGCAACCAATCTAAGAGAAGGAAAACTCTGAATTCAAAACCAACTTGTAGTGTGATGGGCTATATCAGGCATATCTTGCCCTATATGCGTCCCTTGATGCTACGGCTGCAGTACATGTGGTGACCCTAAGACCCTAATGGGTTATGGGACTTATGATAAATAAATAAAATGCACCAAATAAGTCTTGTTCATTAACTAATATTTCTTTTATTTAGAAAGGAAAGACTGACTGAATCCATGCAATTTTTTATCCCTTAGCAATAACAGATGATTTTGTCATATAAACACACAGCATAAAATATTTAAATATATTGTTTGCAATGAAATCAATTTTTTTTTTTTCTAAATCTTCAATTAATAAAATGAAAATGACACTCAAATTTGCCTTTTTATATTAACAGAAGACATAAAAAACAGAAGCCAGATAAAATTAAGGATAATGTCTTCTGAGGAAACACAAGAATTGAATCAATTATCTGGTAGGTGATTTTTTATTTTTTTTTTATTTTTATTTTTTTAAGCATTAAGTATGCTCAGCTTTTCTGACTCCATTTTTCTTTTTACTCAGTTTTTTCTGACCTTTTTTTTCTTTTTGCTTGCTAATTTTATATCTTGATGAATTCTAATCAGAATACAAGAGTTACTTCCTCTTGTTATCCACTTGTTCATTTCCAATTTGCCAGTGATTCTAAAAGTGCATAAGTTAAGATACACCTCTTTTTACATTTTTCCCAATTTTTTAAAATTATATACATTTTTATTTGGAATTTTTATCTTTTAAGGTGTTTTATTCATTTTGTAAAAAATACACTTCTGCTCCTTTTAACATCACATTGAGAAATTATCTTACATTTAATTTAAAAAAAAAAATAATCACAAACTTTGAGTCATTACTTTTTGTAAATGCTACAATTTGGCTCAATCTGATGAATTTATTTTATTTGTGCTTACTAATATTATTAATAATGCCTGACAATTTTTATTACTTATAAATTTTTTAAAGCATGTAGATAAATATAAACAATGAAACTTACAAAGTTAATTTCAGTGAGTGTGTGTGTAGCTTAACTCTAATTTTAGTGTTATCTGTGTGGAAAGAAGAATTGGTGAGTTAGGTTCAAATTTCAGCCTAGTCTACTGCATTCACTTTCACACTAATGGCCTAGTTTCTTCTCTAGCTATAGAATAAATAGCAGGGTAGACTAGGCTCTTTAGTCTTGGGTGGGTAGCAACCATTCTAGGAGTAGGAAAACTTGGAAGTCAAAATTGCAGAGAAAGCAATGTGAGGAGACCATTCCACTATCTTTCTTACAAAATCATGGCAATTCACAAATAATAAAGAAATAGAAACTGTGGAGAGCCATGGCCACCTAC
The DNA here is from genome assembly GCA_964036315.1 of Acanthosepion esculentum. Taxonomy (NCBI): domain Eukaryota; kingdom Metazoa; phylum Mollusca; class Cephalopoda; order Sepiida; family Sepiidae; genus Acanthosepion; species Acanthosepion esculentum. The sequence goes on from OZ038506.1 coordinate 34,058,570, forward strand.
ATCCTAAACGGAGCATTACAAAAAAACCCTCTAGAGACGATCTACTTTGAAATTTGTGGAGATGGCAACAAGAAACCACTAAACCACTCAAGATGACATAGCAATTCACGGATAATAAAGAAACGGTCTGTAAAGAACCATCCTGAAGAGACATTGCATTTAGGACAGGATTATTTTAAGATTTCTCTGCACTCTACTCTATTACTGTTTCTTGATCCAATACAAACAATTCTCTCTTTTTCGTTAAAATCAAATTTATACCCAGCAAGGCATTAAAGCTACTAAGACACAAAGGATTACTGCGTGTGGAAGAATTAGAAAACAGAAACATTACTGAGGACAATAAAAGAGTAATCAGGAAGACAATAGATAATGATTGACATTGCATTTAAATTTTTAAAGATCAAAGTTAACTGGAAAGCATGGAGCTGGAAGAGAGTTCCACAAGCAAGAAAAGAAACTTAGCATAGAATTTACAATTACATCTAGCCAAATCAACTATAAATTGATGAGACTTTGTTACAAATCTAGTACTGCACTTAAATTCATAGTCTAGGTACCATTAGCGAAAAGCTCGTCTAAACAATTACCATGAAAGTATTTATAGAAAAGGTACAGAGAAAGTGACTGAAGCTCAGACACCAGATCAGGACCAATAATATTGCTGATTCTTCTTTGGATTTTATCAAGGAGCTCTAAATATATAACAGGAGCATTGAGCCTATGTGACAGCCATATTCTAAGCATGGATGAATGGTCAACTTATAGATATATAAGATAAATTCTGGAGAGGAAAATTGTCTAGCACGACACAGTGAACTAACTTTCTTAGCAGCTGACCTAGAAATTGATTCAATATAGTCTTTCCACTTGAGGCCAAACAAGAATGTTAGTCCGAGAAGGTGTAACAAGTCTCTCTCTTGGAGGTTAGCACCAGCCATGCTGATGGGAGATAGAAAGAGGTCTCTCAGATGATCAAATGAAAGCAAGCTGGCTACATTTTCCAAATCTGTTGTCTTACTGATTTTAAATGTTTGTTTTTGCTATTTTTAAAGAAAATGTTAATCTGAAGACTGAATGAATTCACATACAAGAATTGTTTAATTTTTTAATTGGTGCTTATGTTTATATATATTTGATGTGCACGTAGCATAGTGGTTATTGGCACAGAAAGTGGAGTTGGTGTTCCAAGTTCAAATTCTATCCCAAATTCGTTGTGCTCACTTTTGCACAAATCCTCTTTGAAAAGGTATGAATTCATCTCTTTTCTTCTCCCTAGTTATAGGTTAAATAGTGGAATACACTGAGCTCTGTAGCTTTGGTTGACAACCTACCTAGAAGAAGCACAACTCTGGATTCAAAATTGTTTGGGTGTGAGGCTAGCAACTCCATCCCTTTAAAAATGTTTACTTGCTATTCTGGTTTGTCTATGTGGGATATGAATATACATTATCATCCGAATCCCACATAAAAAAAAAAACAGAATTATTATGCACTTACATAATATGAAGCAATATTTAGGGGTTTTCTGTTAGGCTTGGAACCTATTAATTTCTTGGAACTTCAAATGGACACATCATCTCTCTTTGAATTTGGAACACTACAAATTATACTAACGTTTGTTTAACAAGTTGAATGCATATGAAACATGATTAACCAATTAAAATCCTCTTCCCTTCTCCACATCCTTTCACCTTTCATTCCCATCTGCTCTCGCTCCAAATCTTCTGTAACCCCCTAGCCTTGATCGATCCACTATCTTTCTCCACATCCTCTCCTTTACTACTCCTATCTGCTCTTCCTCCAAACCTTCTGTAACCCCCTGCGTACTAGTGGCTTCCAGCCTTGCTTGGGGTGATATGCTTAAAAAAAAAAAAAAAAAAAATCAAACACAAAAGTAAAATACCAGAATTGCTTATTTTCTTCATATATCTTTGATGAAGCTTTAATAAAAGTGAAACATTTGATTGATAAACATTTCCTATTTATTCTTTATCTTATTCTGTCAGATTCCAGTTCCTATTTATGTATGTGTACACATATATATAATTGGGAGGCACGGTGGGGTAGTGGATAGCAGCTTGGATTGAGGAATCGGAGAGTTGAGTTCGAATTCCAGTCAGATCCATTACATTCACTTACATGCTAATACCCTTGGGAAAGTTATTAATCCTCTTCTCCCTCCAGCTATGGGTAAATAGCAGGACAGACTGGGTTCTATAGCCTTAAATGTTGATCTAGGAGAAGGACAACTCTGAATTCAAAACCTGCAGAGGGTCGTTTGAGGACCTTGTGACACATAGTGCACCATGTCTCTGTATTCGGCCCTTCAAAAAGTGTAGGTGGTTCTGCACAAAGCCTTCACCACTATAATCAAATCATAAGAACTGAGCTGCTTGACCCTCATACTTTGAATATGATGGGAGAGTCCATCACTATATATATATATATATATATATATATATATATATATTAGTGCCTTTATATATATGTACATGTGTTATTAGGTTGGTGTAAAAATAATGTCGTTTTCTCACATGAAGTTGAACGTCAAAAAACGACATTATTTTTGCACCAACCTAATATTATTATTATTATTATTATTATTATCAGTTTATTCCCCATTGCTTATTGAATCTGGAGTTTCCAAATGGTCTCCATTTTAAGTGCTGAATAGGCTCAGCATTGCTTAACTTTGGTGATTGAATCAGAACTATCACTTTCAACTTGATTTAACTGTAAACAAATCCTGCCTTAGAAATGTAGGGGCATGGGAAAAGATGGTTTGGTGTATAGCAACTGACGGTTGTTTTGGATCACACCTTACATTTGCTTGGTTTAGGAATGTCACTGTCAATGGCAAGGAGGTGCCATCTCAAAAAATGAAACACTGCAGCCTTTAGTAAGAATTGTGATTGTTAATTGTACCAACTGAATAGAGATTATCTCATCCTTGTCAGATAAGGCATAGCTCTTCACCATTAACTTGATGCTAGATGACAAAGACCATCCCCTTCCAGAGTTCCCTGTCTCACTGAGTACAATCTCTGTAATATTTTTATCACAGCCCAGAAAATCTCAAGATTTATCAAAGCTCTTGACCCTAAGAAAGCTACTGGTCCAAATAAAATCCCAGTTGTTGTCCTTAAGAATATCAACCTGAAGTTATTCCCAACCTTAGCAAGATTATTTAACTGCTGCTTGAAGGAGAAAACCTTCCCAAGTTTCTGGAAGGCGTCAAGTGTATGCCCTGTTTTCAAGAATGTGGGAGAGCAGTCATCCCCATCACTGTATAGACCTATCAGTCTCCTCGGTATCATTAGTAAACTTTTTTGGAGCAATAATCAGCAAGAAGGTTGTTGATCATCCCAATAGTGACAATATCTTGAGTGACAAGCAGTATGAATTTTGATCAGCTCAGTCCACAGTAACTGCAATTACTCACAGAATCAGTGAGACACTAGACAACAAATACATCTCAAGGATGATCACATTAGATATTTCAAAGACCTTTGGCAACTTGTGGCATAAAGGGTTACTGCACACAAACTCTCTAGCTGTGGAATTACTGGGAGAGTTTTTTCAATTATAAAAGTCCTCCATAATGGTTAGGTCCCTGAATGTAGTTGTTAACTGCTAGTCCTCCAAGGCCCAAGTGATCAATGCAGGCATCTCCCAAGGTTAGCTTCTCAGTCAAACTCTGTTTCTATTTTACATAAATGATCTGCTTATTCATTTGTGCTGATGATACAACAGTATATAGGGGCTCCTCCAAAACTCAAGGTGATAAGATAATGGCAGCTGATCTCTCCTCTGACCGAGCTCTAACAGCTCAATAGGGGAAAAACTGGCTGGTTATATTTAATGCCTTGAAAATATTGGATTTCACATATAAAAAAAAAATGAATGCAGAATGTAACCATTCTATATAATGTTTATTGAAAGATGATTCCAGGATGAAAAATGTCAGTTTACTGAATCAATTAAATAATGACTGAAATTCTGAAGTAATTTTCCAATTGCATTGGTTATGTTTTCTGTATGAGTCATCTAAGTATTTCTGTATGCATTAAGTTCTCTTGTGGCATATAAGAAAGAATTCTGCTTTTTAACCATTAATAGTAAAATATCCAAACAAACTTACACAAGATGAAAAAAAACAAAAAAGCAGTTTTAGCAGCCTGCTCTATCCAACTTACTAATCAAGAATTGTTATTGTAACACAAGTTGTGTTCACTTATTGGTGTAGAGTAATGCTTTGTTTTACCATAACAGTGGAATATCTCATTACTAAAAATGGAACATCAGGCTGTGTAATTGATAAATATTCAAAATCATATTGTTTTAGATTATAGAATAGATTCTCTTGTCAATGTTAAATAAGTTAATATTAAATATAATATTTATTAGTTCATAAAGCTAATTTTTATTATTGTTTTATAGTTTGCTATAAGTTGTAATTGTTACTAATAGCTTTGCATTTAAGTTTACTTTATTCATCTCTTTACAAATTAAAAAAAAAAGAAACAGTACAAAGGGGTGCTGAAAATTTCTTGGGCCAACCCACTTCCCAAAATCTGATCACATGCCCAAATATCAGAATTTGATTTGAAATCCCATCTTAGTTAGGATGAGAACTTTTCAATACCAACTCATGATAATTGATCATTTTTCTGTCTTTGTCATATGCAACCCCAGACTTCTTAATATCAATTTTTCTCTCTTTTATAGATGAAATTTCAGAGATGGAAATTCAAAATGGACTTAGTGCTGATGAAAAGTACCATCTCATCACAAGAAATCTTCAGGTGAGTTGTTTGATATTTTGTTGTTCTTGATGTCAGCTGAATCCCCTTCAGTGACAAATACAAAATACTGATCAATGCTGTTCTTTAGGATGGTGCCATAATGGATACAGGCATTGGTTAACCAAGTGTTGCTATCACCTAGTGGTTATGAGTTCAATACCTGGTTCAGACAGTGAAATAGTATACTCTGGTTCAACAGGAATGAACAAGAAATGACATTACAGAAACAAAATAATGTAATAACCAATACATATAAGATATCCCATATTGGACACCTGATAATGGCCAGAGGGTACTTGGCTGAAACATAATGTCTATAATATATATAATATTCAAGATGAGAAGTATAATTTGAATAAGTATATCTGTGTATAATACAAAGTACATTGATGTATAGTACTGACAAAATACATCAGTGTATAGTACTGAAGTTCTGTGTTTACAGTTAAACAAAGAAGTAGATGAGCATTAGAAAAACTGAAATTAATCAAGGGATGACGAAATGGCAGATCAAAATTTTATTATTAGATTAAAATTGAAATGACATTGTTGATCAAGCTTTTGCTTGATCAACAAACTCAAATCAAAAAACACAATTTCCTGCACTTGTGGATCAAATTCACAAGTGCTGGAAATTAACATGCGGCTTGGAATGAGAAATCAGAGAGCCATGTTTGAATTCTGGTCTAGTTCGTTACATTTACTTACATGCAGATACCCTTTGGAAAGGTATGTATCCATCTCTTCTCTCTCATTTATGAGTTGAATAACATGACAGACTGGGTCCTATAGCCTTAGTTGACAACCAGTCTACAGCAGAAAGAAACGGCAACCTACCGTGGGAAAATTTTCTGCTTAGTCAGTTATGAATCGAAAGAGACACAATCGACTAAACATGTATCACGTATGGCTCTTAACTGACTGACTTGTGCTTTAATATATTGGTTTTCATTTTTATTTTAGGAAGTTCTTGGAGAACAAAAACTGAAGACAATTTTGAAGGAGCGTGATGTGAAAATCTACTGGGGAACAGCCACAACAGGCAAGCCACATGTGGCTTACTTTGTACCCATGACAAAGATAGCAGACTTCCTCAGAGCTGGATGTGAAGTAAGTCCATTTATGAATTATAGTCAGTTGAATCCTGTCAAGGTTGACAATACAAACAAAATCACCATGTTAAGACTACTCATAATAAACTATATATATATATATATATAATCATCATCATCCCCTGGACTTTTGTAATTGTAGGGGGGATCTGAATGCAGAAGCCACTCTAAATCTCCTCCACAACAGTCTATCAACTGCAGCTATCATCAGCAATCCTGGTATAGTCATACCTGTTCATTGCTTGACATTGTCCAACCAGTTTTTACATATATAGGCAGCATATCTTCATTCAAACCTGTTTCATGGAATAATTTAGACATATTATGTCTATTTAGTATTTTTATAATAATCTTTTCCAGTTCTCTAATCAGTTTCTTGATGTTAAGATGTAATTCCTTAAGGAAGGTGCCATAGTTTTTTTCCTACCCAAATACTTTCATTCTCCTCCAAGATCATCCTCAGGGGATGTTTTTTTTGTGAAGAAGATTGTAGATGACGGAGAAGCAAGAAACTGGAATAGCTTCACAGGTGAGAAGAGCAGGCAAAGAAACTATTAAAATAGAACTTAGAGTTACATCTATTTCAACATTAAAACGATGAGGCCTAATTGCCAACCAAGTAGCACATTTAATTTCATGCAGTCAAGGCACCAAGACTATATAAATATAAGATAATATTAGAACAATTGCTTTCATTATAGTGATAGGAATGTGACTGAAGTTGAGATACCTGGTCATAACAGATAACATTACCAACCCTTGTCAAGAATATCAGGATATATAGCAGGAGCTCCAGACCAGTTACAGCAACCAAAATGTGCAAGATGGATTCTGTCAAGAAAAATTGTCTGACATGACACAGTGAAACAACTTTCATTTTAGAAAAATTCTGTATCGTGTGTTGCATCCTCTAGAACAGTCGTTCTCAACTGGGGTCAACAATAATATTTTAGTGATCCATAGAGCAATTTCACTTCAAAACAATTGTTACAACTGTGGATTTGAATTCCCACAGTAATCTACACCATATTAAAATACTAAAAACAGAAAAACAACTCTACTGGATGTTTTGATTGTAAAAGTTGAATAAAAACTGAGAAGTATGTATAAAGGAAGGATTATATATATAAAGGAAAATTATATAAAGATTATAGTTTGTTATATAAATTAATTCAATATATTAATAATAAATAATATTAATTTTAAATAATAATAAAAAGAAATATTAATTTAAATATTAAAAAATAAAATATTAATAATAAAGTTAATTTAATATATAAATTATATAAGGACTAGCAGCATGGCCCAGCGTTGCCTGTGCTTGATTAAAAAATCGTACGACTCATGTAGCAATAATTGCTATCACTTAACTTAAAATATTTTTGCCCTTCCTTGCCTTTAAAGGAGTGCCCTTTGCCATGCTGATGTTGCTACATGCCTTACTTCTTGCCTATCTCACACTGCAAATTTTTTCTAAGCTCTATACTAAACATTAAATCTGTTACGAACAAAGAACTAAACAAAATGAACACAAAACGATCAGCTTTAAAAAAGGACTCGTAACTGGAAAAAACGAATGAAAAAAAGAATGTTAACAACAAATACTTTTTCACACCCAACCCAGTTCTGCAGAATCAGAATCAACGTTGAGTTTAAGCAAGCGAATGAGCCAATTGGAGTAAAGTGCCATGCAGATTTAAATTTTTCCCACTTGTGATGAATGCAGCTATTGATTTTTTTTTTTGCATGCTAGTTAACATTCGTGTCAGTCAGCTGTTGGCTCTCACACTGGCCAATAGATTCTTCCTGCCTATTCGTGGCAGCCATCTATAGGCTCTCACTCTGGCCAGTAGAAAATGGCTGCAAACTACATGAAAACTGCCATAGAAGCCTGAAAAAATCGATTATTTCCACTATCGATGGGAGTTGGGAAATTCAGTCTTGGCCTTCCCCGCTAACTTGGAGCATGTACATGTAAATTTTGGTGCAAATCTGTCAAATTGCGGCCGTGCATTCATTACACACACACACACACATCCTGCCTTTTTTATAGATAGAGATTATTTATAATGAAAGGATTAACAGTATTAACCTCTTCAGCAGCATCAACCACAGGCATCTCATTGAATAAATCTATGCTTTTTTCAAAATTTATTAATTACTCACATATATGAAAAATGGTTAATTTTGAGTTATTATTTATAGAATTTAGTTGTTAAATACAAGTTTATTTTCATTAAATTCATTTTACTTCAAAATAAAGCATAAACATTTAATATTTCTATAATACAATTTTTAAACTTATCTATTAGTAAAAAAAATAAGTTAAGTTTTTTTTTTTTTTCATCAAATGATTAATGGGGATCCACAAAAAAATAATTAAGAATAAAAGTGATCCATAGGTAAAAAAAAAGGTTGATAACCACTGATCTAGAAGGACTTCATTAGACTAAAGTAATGTTTTTATTGATGGAATTATATATGTGTAGGAAGGAGATAGGGAGATATAGAAACATGATTATCAGTTATAATTACATAAGAGGGGAAATACTGAAGATGTCGGAACCCTGCACTTCAGCTTTCTTCATAGAACTGGAATGTAGGATACTTAAAAACAAGTAATTAAGCATAAGGAAACTGAATTTGGCATACCCACCTCTTCATTTCCCCTCCATGTGTAATTATAACTGACATTCATGTTTTTATATCTTCCTATCTCCCTCCTACACATATATAATTCCATCAATAAAAACATTCCTCCTATATTTTTTTTTTTTTTTTTAAGCATATCACCCCAAGCAAGGCTGGAAGCCACTAGTATGCAGGGGGTTACAGAAGGTTTGGAGGAAGAGCAGATAGGAGTGGTAAAGTAGAGGATGTGGAGAAAGATAGTGGATCGATCAAGGCAAGGGGGTTACAGAAGATTTGGAGCGAGAGCAGATAGGAATGAAAGGTGAAAGGATGTGGAGAAGGGAAGTGGATAGATCAAGGCAACTGGAGATGTCGATTGACGTTACACTTAAATAGTTGGAGATTATATTTGTCAGGGAAACAGGAATAAGGAAGGGAGTTCCACAGGCAAGATGTGCGAGACATGAAGCTATTGGAGTAGAAGACGTCTACATCTAATAGTTTCAACGGTGAAGGGGGTGTTGCAGCAAAATCCAACACTTGACAAAAAGAAAACGAAATAGACAATAAAAACAAAAGTTGTATATGCAGAGACCCGACAATTTATTTAGCAACAGTTAGTTACATACTACATTATTTTTCAATGTAACCGCCGCTGCCAGAGACGACCATCTCAAGGCAGGTGTAAAATGAGTCACATGTTTTGGCAAACATGTCCATAGCAGCGTGTTGTGGGCGTGCTTGTTGGTCTTGGCCTCGATCACGCCCCAGAAGAAATAGTGAAGGGGGTTGCAGTCAGGTGAGGAGGGAAGCCACAAGTCTGGTTGACCAGTGGTGAGGAACATTGTTGAGCAGCCACGCCTGAGTCATCTTGGCCTTGTGTGCAGCAAGGGGGATGTCATGCCTCCATTCTTCTTTCAAAAGGGCCTGAGAGTCACTGCTGAGATCTACCAGGAGGTGCTGAGGAGCGTGGTGAAGCCCTGGATGGACAAGATCGCCGCTGGATGCCCCTATGTCTTCCAGCAGGACTCCACTCCTGTGCACAAGGCCAAGACGACCCAGTCATGGCTGCTCAACAATGTTCCTCACCAATGGTCACCGGACTTGTCGCTGCCCTCTTCACCAGACTGCAACCCCCTTGACTATTTCTTCTGGAGCGTGATCGATGGGCAAGACTAACAAGCACTATAATAAGCTGGAAAAGTTATCCCTTCATCTGGATTGTACACAAAGTTGCTGATTGAAATAGCAACCGTATCTGGAGAGAATGAATGTGAAGTATTTCCTTCCATCGTTTTGGTAAACATTTAAAAAAACTTCTGTTGTTGTAGTTGCAATAGTAATTGCTCTTCATGTCGTTTTTGATGCTGCAATTGTTGTTCTTGTAATTTTTGTTTTTGCAACTTCTGTTATTGTTGTTGCTTTTGTAGTACCAACATTTGAACCATGATAGCTTTTAATTCTTCCATTTTGCTGTACTCTGCTGAACAAATCCCCGTGTAAGTTCAAGGAATCCTTGCAAATCTTTGTCACCACATTTGCGATGTTAACGAACACTCATTGCCACTTTTGTGATGTTAATGAATACTCATCAATTTTGTAATACTCATTGTAGTAGAGACTTTGTAATCACAGATACAATTATAGTAATGCTGTTGAACAATACAAGTGTCAGACACCTTTAAATAACACTCGTACTAATAGCACTTGCTCGATAATACTCTCTCAAATAGTAATCCATATATTTATCCGAATAGTGAATAGTATAGAGAATAGCAAACCATATAGTAATAGAGGATAGACTAGAAATGGCGATCAATTAGACGTCATGCTATTTTCCACTGATGTGTTTCCTCTCTGGTACTCTGATCTACATAATTCAATAATGGGATCGTCTGTGTTTGCTCACTGGCGATGCATATACAAAGTCAAATGTCGGCAGCAACACTTTATATATATATATATATATATATATATATATATGTGTGTGTGTGTATATATACTGTATATACTTGTGGTTAATTCCACTTCATGTTTAGTGCAACCCTTGAATTTTTTTGCATGAATTTTAATCTCTCGAGAAAAAATTTACTTGTGTATAGTGCAATTGGTCACCAAAAATGCAAAAAAAAATATCTGTGTACAGTGCAAACACTCTATTTTTTCATAACACCTGATCATAAAATCTTGTACTATATGCTCATATACACGGTATAATTAGATCAATAAAAAAATTAGTCTGATGAAGTTCTTCTAGAGGATGTTACACAGAATTTTTCCACTTAGTCATTCAATTGCCTAACAATATTTTGATATAGAAATATGATATCCTTCCATATATATATATATATATATATATAATATTTGTGTTTAATATCGGGTTGCAGTATCTTTGTTATCTGTTCCAAAATCACTTTATCTAGTCTCTAAATTGTACTAGGCTGATCAATAAGTCTGTAGCTTGACACAATTATTAGCCAAGTTTTGATCTGTATGATGTATTGATCTCTGTGATTACTAATCTCATCTTAAGTGAAATGCTTTGGTGAAAAGGACCAAATGTAAAGTATTTGCTGTGTAGAATAAGTATTTTTCTCATCCTTAGGCTATGAACTTTTTGATGCTCATTTACAATTCTATTTTTCCCACTTACTATGTGACTGTCTTGTCTTTTTACTAAGGTGACCATTCTGTTTGCCGACCTTCATGCCTATCTGGACAACATGAAGGCGCCTTGGGACCTCTTGAAGCAACGTGTAAAATATTATGAACATGTAATAAAGGCAATGCTTAAATCCTTAAGTGTTCCTCTGGAGAAGCTCAAATTTGTAAAAGGAACAGATTACCAACTTAGCAGGCAAGTGTGAAAAAATATTTTTTTTTTTTTTTTTTTTTTTTTTCACCCTGTACAAGGTCTAGGAGCCTCACATGGTAAAAGTTTACAGAGTAAGAGGCACAGATCTCTTTGTAGAAATTTATGTACTTGTCAAAGAGTGTTATTTATGTAATGATCAATATATATATTTTTTTTTTCTCTCTATTCAGGGAATATACATTAGATGTTTATAAAATGTCATCCATGGTCACTGACCATGATGCTCGCAAGGCTGGTGCTGAAGTGGTCAAACAGGTGGAACATCCATTATTAAGTGGTTTGCTCTACCCTGGGCTTCAGGTAAGAATGACCAAATATACAAAATCTCTTTATTAAATGCTTTTTCTTGCACTGTGTAAGAAATCCTGTATTTGTGCAAAATGAACATCTCTCCTGTTGTAAGTTACCTTTCTACCTATGCAACAATGAATGATACTTTCCACAAGGAAAAACATACTTTATATTATTAATTGGCATAAAGCTCAAAGCTGAACATTCAACAAGGTTGAAATATGCCTGTAGTAACCAGTATTTAGCCACTAACAATTTTGTTTTACCATAGCTCAATCAATAATGCCATTGCAAACCAAGTTCTTTTTTCCTGCTTTTAAAATCTTCACTGATTCATTTCATTATGTTTGGTTCATGGTTGAAGCAAAAGTTTTCAGCATTATATTATTTTTTTATTTTTTTTTGACAAAAGTTTTTCATTCATATTTATATCATTATTATTCAGTCATTAAAATATGTAGCCTGGTTTTCCAAGACATTATGCCAACTGTCTGTTAAAACATGTATTAAAAGAGTGATTCCAATTTTGATTCATTGTTTTAAATAATGAACTTGTGGGAGTTTCTGATCAACTAACTAATGTTGCATAAAAACAAACAAGTCTGAAAGCTGACAGATCTGTTGCATACCAAGAAACTTCCTGTAAGCAGCTCCAGAATTATTTGCAAAATGAAAACTGGTGTTGACACATGGCAAAATCGCATCCTCCCCTTCCTTGCCTAGAAAAAGATATTTTCTGTTCAAATTTGTCATTTAAATAAGGGAAGTCCTTCATTTTTGTAACATCTTTTTCAGATTATGCTAGTTCTTGAAACAAAGAATTCTATTTAAATCCCATGAATCAATAGAAATGTCCCCATCTTCCTGGTATGTGAAGTTGAGAGCTGTCTGGAATCTAATCTCAATTTTCTTAATTTTGGATTCTCATACTAAATCCATTTTTTATTACCACTGACATTCTTGTCTAAAAGTAATCTTTTTACATCAAGCAAGAAGAGTATTATAACACCACTATTCTACGGCTATTGTTATAATACACTCTTACTGATATAATGTACTTCATATAAGGATTCTCTATATGTAATGCTTCAACTACTTACCATGACACCTGTATTAGTTAGTCTGAAGACTGACTCCAAACAGCTACCAGTCTTACCTCTGACCTGGAGCTCATTATAGTAATGGACTAGTTCATATATAAGCTTGAATCCATATTCTTTTAGTTTTGCAATGCCCAATATGTTTTCTTTTGATACACTTTTGATCAAAATGTCATCCAGATACGCCACTGCGAAGTCACAATCTGCAAGCATGGTATCCATGGGTTGTTGAAAAATAGATGGTGCCACGTTTATAACAAAAGGAAGTTAGTTAAACTTCTAACACTTCGTCCCCATCCCCTCAACCTCTGGCGTCTTCCTCTTTGGGTTGAGGGGTCCACTCGGTCCGAACCAAACTTTGGGGTAACTGGCCGTACGCTCCCTGAGTATCCATAGATTATTTTGACTGGTCAACTGGTCAAGTCCCGCTCGCTGCCCATGCTGTGTTAGTTTTTTAGATCCAGTAAGCGAGGTGTTGCCCATACGTTCGCGGTCGACTGGGGATGTGAACACGGCTGTGAGAGTTGGCGCTAGGAAGATTAGATTGTGGCAAAATAAAACAAGAAATAATATCTGCAGAAGACAGACAACAATGGGGGAAATATTGGCATCGTTTATATAAGAAAATAACATCAGAACAGAGGTTACAGGGAGAATAAAAACATTTAACATAAATGAAGAAAAAAGAAAAAGACAAAATGCATCCAACGAATTCCCAACAGAGAGAAGGTTTGTGTGTGATAAACGCGTATTGAATCGCCTGGGGTAGGTTTATGACTAATAGTCCAGTCTCATACAGACTTCTCAGAACAGGGGCAGTCTTCTTTCTCTCCTCCAAAATTGTCCCGCAAATCTCTCGACTCACTGCGACAACAGTCTCGCAACTCTCTCGACGACAGTCTCTTTCCCCCGACTCCTCAAGAATTCTCTCTCGTCTCTTCAAGAATTCTCTCCCGACTGCCTTATTAGCAAAATCTCAAGTTAATATAGGAAAAGGATCAGCTGATCACAATTGACCATGTGAGTTTCAAAGTTCTTCATAGCTTTAGTAAGCTCTATTTCAAATTTTAACCGATAAAAATTACTCCGATCATTTTCATTGTTTATTGGTGATCCAGGTTTAAAACATCGCCTTCTGCCCTGAGATCGTGTTTCTCATTTATTATTCCTTTCTTTACATATATCACAGGTTTTTACAATAAACATTTATTGGCAAATCAAAAAGTTCAAATAGTTCCATCCAATCTGTTCTGAATAAATTTGTAGCCTTTTTTAATACATAAACTTTAGTTTTTACCTGCGTATTATGGAATGAAACATTACAAATTATTTCTCAAAAAAAAAAAAAAATTCCCACCAGAAAATGAAATCACAACTTTGAAAGTCCTTTTTAATAAAGCCTTTCCAATTTCCTTCCATGTGATTTCACTGATTATGGATATATCACTACCAGTGTCCAGTAGCATTTTCACATCCACATTATTTATTTTCACATTTACAAATTTTCTTTTGTTTTTTGTGACTATTTTATCTGTTGCAATGCTATGTACTAATTTCTTCCTGTGAGAATTTTTTCTTAGTTTGGTTTTGCAGTGTGACTTTATATGTCTTCATTTACCACACTTGTAACATTCTGCAATTTAAATGAACAGTCTTTTCCAAAATGTAATTTACTACATCTGAAACAAGGATTATTCTCCTTTTTGCACATTTGTCCTTTATTTGTATCAATGTACATTCATTTTTATAAATTTCTTCAGCATCATCTTTCAGATTTAGCATTGTCTGACAATCATCCATTATTTCTTGCAGTGTAATGTTACAGTTTTGTTTGATTTTTGTTCAAATTTTTGCTCGTATTTCAGCATCTTTTTTAGCTGTTAAACCTTTTACGAAAATTAATCCTTTGAACATATCTGGAGTTATTTCATTTATTCTAAACTTTTCACATTCTTTGTTGATGATACCAGCATACATGACAAAATCTTCTTCCTCTTTTGGTTAGATTCATGCACCTCCAACAAGCATTAAACAGAGAGCTCTTGTCACTAAAGATTTTTGTCAGAATGTGTACTGTTTTCAAACCTGATTTCACCTGGTTTACTCAGTAAAATTTAGTTACCATATTTTTCATACTCTATCAGAGCTATTTTCCTCAACAACAATCTTGTTTTTGCTTCATCTTCCAAATCGTTGCATTTCTGACTGAATATTTGTTCATATCTACACAAATACATAGAAAATGTTGTTCCCTCATCAGGATTGTATGGTGTTTTGGACAGCGTCTAGCATAAGAGACGTGGAAGAATTTGTTTTCTTCAGAATAATATTCAACAACTCCTGTTGCTGTTTTTGTAGTTCTAGCAAGTGCTGATTTTGCTGTTTCTATTGCTGCTGCTGTTGTTGAATTTCGACTATTGAAGTCAAAATTTTCTCCATATTTGCAAGATTTTCTTTTTTTTTTTTTTATACCAAATTTTTTAAATTCTTGTAACTCCAGTTATAACATGTATGACTTTCCAAAATTCTTGTTACAATGGTTATAGGCCATAAGAGTACTGAATCCTTGACACAGTGGTTTTGAATCTTTCATCACCACTATTCTGTGGCTATTGTTATAACACACTCTTACTTTTATAATGTACTTCATATATGGATTCTCTATACATAATGCTACTTGCTAAGATGCTTGTATTAATTAGTCTGAAGACTAACTCCAAATGGCTTCTTCTACCTCTGACCTGGAGCTCTTTATAGTAATGGACTAGTTCATATAGTCACCGGGTGTGTACTATTTAGTCCATAACAAAGAGAAAAACAATCCTTTAAATATTAACCAATGTTCATTTTCATAATATCATGTGGAACCATTTTTCCTTGCTTCAGAAATTTTCCTGCTGCTTGTAAAGGACATACTACAGTTGATAGTAAAAGCAGTACAGAGATTGGGAAACTTCAAAGATACTTCAATGATTTCTCTAATATTGTGCAAAAGATGGTGCTGGATATTTTTTATCAGCTTAATAATAAATTTAAAAAATTATGTGTATGAAATCTTTGTTGGACTGGCTGTACTGAAATTTGTGGTTTGAGCAGAAAAATGATTACAAATTTTTCTTTATTTTCTGTTCATTGTTTCAAGCACCATGTTTATTATTTTGTAAACAGAACAGTAATTAACTGTTGTTTTAGTGCAGAAAGTATTTTTTTTATTTCAGGCCTTGGATGAAGAATACTTGAAGGTAGATGCACAATTTGGTGGTGTTGATCAAAGAAAAATTTTCACCTTTGCAGAAAAGGTAACCTTTCACTCATATTATAATTGGGAAGTTTTTCTGTTTGCTGTACATGACCAAATCCTTCCATGTAGAACCCTCAAATTTGATATGCATATTTATTGGAATCAGGAGTAGGTTTTAATGTAAAAAAAAAGTTTTGTTCTTTTTAGTTTAAAAAAATATATCTAACTCTTTTTTTGTTATATAGATTTATCTTTCACAGTAACAATTACTGTTTTCAACCATTCAGTGTAAGACTATAATTTCTTTTATTATTAATGTTTGGCCAATAGAAATAGTTATTGTTAAACACTTTGCTATTTGGACTAGCATGCTCATCTTGCTTAAAACATATCTGGTTACTTGGCAGTTGTGAGTTCAATTCTTGGGTCTGGTAGTGCTGAAAAGTCTCTTTCTTCAGAAGAAAGAACATATAAGCAAAGAAAAGATGAATAAGATTGGTGAGTATTAACTAATATGAAATATCTCCTAAGCATGGAAAGGGGAATGAGATCAGTTGAATAAAGGGTTTGATTTGGAATTACAAGTTTACCAAGTATTATGACAGATACCTGATGAAGGCTGGTAGGTACAATGATTGAAATGTTGTGAGCTAAGAAGAGCATGTTGGTCTGAATAACAAAGTATATAATAATGATAATTCCTCTGTTTACATTGTTTGGACTGTTGTTCTCATCTTTATTGTCATATCAATGCCATTTCAGCTGTTGTGCACTCCGGCCTTCTTCTTTATGGCCCAGTGGATAAAAGCACTGGTTGAAGTAATACAAAAATGATTTAACCCAAAGAGTTGAGTTCAATACCTGGCCACAGCAGAAATGAACAAAAAACTTGGAGAGTTGAGTTACTAAAGGGAATTAACTGAAACTGAGATATCCAGAAAAGGCATGGCATGTGGAACGAGAATACTCTACTCTCTGTGGACTAAATAAAGGTTTTGGTTAAAAAAAAATTCCAATGTATATCACCTGAAGGAGGCATGCAACAGCCAAAACATCATTAATATAACAATAAAGATGAGGACAACAGTTCAAATATTATAAAGAGTTACAATACCTCATTTCAGAAATATAGACAGATGATAATTTCTTATCTCAAAGAATCTGACAAAAATATTTCTGTGCGCTTTGAAAAAGAAATTTCATAAACAATTTTTTTTTTTTTTTTTTTCACTCCTAAATATATTTCTCATTTTTCTTTATTTGAAACATATGTTAAAATTACTAAATGTACCTATAAGTTCTGTTCTAATAATTTCACGCTGTGGAACTCTTTTTTTTTTTTTTTTTTTTTTTTTTTTTCCAGTTTCTTGCTTTCCTGTTAACTATAATGTACAAAGATTTAAATGCAATGCCACTTGTCACTTTCTGTCTCCATGAATCCTGTTCTTTTTATTGTCTTTTCTCCTGAGTAATGTTTTCTCAGTTTCTTTCACTCTCAGTAACCCTTTGTGTCTTAGTAGCTTTTTAAAAGTATTTTATTTTTCTTTTAGGCTACCAAGATAAACAAAATCATGACTCCTATTTAAAACTAATATGGATGAAAATGAATTTCACAATAATAATAAATTTCAATGGACAAGAAAATTGTAAAATAGAAATTTCTTAGTTATACTTTTTCTTGGTTTCTTTTGCTTTACCTTAGAATGAAAAAAAAATGGATCTAAGCTTTGGTACAAAATTTTGACCTCTTACCTATTCTAGATAGGTACTTCAGCTACTACATGTATATACAAGGTTCTACCCCAAGGATCTGTTTATACCAGAAATTTTAGCTATCTTAACACTTCAAAATAGTTCCTTTGAGCATGTAACTGTGCCCTTGCCACTAACAATGCAAAAAGTCAAAGTGACAAAAATTCAAATTGAAATATGATCTAATTAAATAAATCAAAGAGTTTTATTTCCCCATGATTTACAAGGTTTGATCATTTTACGCATCAGTTGCAGGAGGCTGAAAGTTTGTGCGACATACAACACAAGGTAGTACTCAAGATCGACACATGGGGAAAACACACACATGTAGCCAAGTGAGATAGACTCGAGGGAAACATCTTGGTGTTGCTACTGGTGGCCTGGACAGTCATGTAGTCTGCAACGTTCAATTAAGCTTGCCTGCCATCTGGTCCATCACTAATACCAGCCACGTTGGATTTGCCTTTATGGGTGTAATTGGTGTTAGCTTTATAGTCGGTCAGTAGTTCATAAATGGCTACTGTGAAAACCATTTTCTGATTGGTCAGAAAAGATGTCTTATGACCCTTGTATTTTGGGACAGTATTCTGGAAATGGGTGCACAGAGCTAGACAATAATGTAGGTCTGTTTTGTCATATAAGCCATGGATGTTCAAGCGAGCACTTCTGTTTAAGTTAAAGAATTAGAGATCCAACAAGGTACAACAAGCATATCTTCAGTGACCTCACAAAGAGAAATGGCAAAAACTTCATACTATATTTAGTTCACAAACACTGTAAATTTTCCCCAGTTTTGGATAGCATGTTCTGTACAGACTTGTGTCTGTTTATATATTTCTAGAATTATTAATATGTCACAATAAGAAATTAGACTTTAAAGTTTATCGCAAGCCCACTAACAAAAATGATCAAATTTCTATTCCTATCACAAAGAATAAAATCAGGGTTAGTCATAGGATTCTACCTCAGAGCCCTTAGGATATGTAGCCCAGAATATTTAAGGGAAGAAGAGAAATATATTAAGAAAAACATTTAGGCTTCTTCTCTAAAACATCATTTCATCCTCAATGCTAGAAAATGAGCTTACAAAATTCACAAAGTCAAAAAATTAGATACCACCAATAGCACTTTTAACAAAAATAACACAAAATTCATAATCCTACTCTCAAACACGCTTTCTACTTAAAAATAAATTAGTTATCACTATATTTACATTATTTGGACTATTGTCCTCATTTTTGTTGCCATATTTATCACAACATTTAGGCCATTGTACGCTTCGGCCTTCTTCAGGTGGTTTGAATGTTGAACTGATCCCTTTATTTCGCTCACTGGGGTAGACTGTTCTAGTTCCACATGCCATGTCTAATGGATGTCAGTTATCAGTTCTCTCCTGTTAATTCCCCTCTCAAAGTTATCCACTGCCTTAACCAGGAATTGAACTCACACACTTTGGGTCCTGTTGTCCTAACTAACGCCTTTATCCACCATGCCATGTGTCCTTGAGGACATCTGTGTATGAATTTCTGGGTATTATACCCAGAAATTCATACACAGATGTCTTCAGCAACCATTCTTTAACAGTGCTCATATTGCAATTTTTTGCTGTTATCATTGCATATTTTTTACCAGAGCTCATATTGCAATTTTCATTGTTATTATTGCTCTTCTCTGGCACTCTTTATTACTGGTTCCCATATTGTATTCATTTCTATGCTTGGTCAGCTTATGAGATTTTTGTGGCCTAAAATATGTGCTGATTCCTTAAGTTTACAAATTTTCCACTGATGTTCTTTGTCTATGATTTCAACCTGACCCCACAGAGGGCGGTGATCTCCCTTTTCTCTCCATATGTGGTCAGCCATGTCTGATTTTTCCACTTCCCTTTGTGTTACAGCTTTTTGGTGTTCTTGAAGCCTTACCTTAAGGAGGCAGCCTGTCTCCCCTTTATATTTCTTTCCGCAGCTGCACCGGATAGCGTACACACAGTCTTTAGTCATGTTCTCCTCAATGGGGGGGGGGGTCTTACTCGGGAGAGATATCTGCAAAGTGTTGTCCAGCTTTTGAAGGTTGTCCTGATGTTATATGGACTGCAGACCCTTTGTATTTTTTCAGATAACCCCTTCACATAAGGCGGGCAGACTGTTTTCTGAATGTTGTTGTCCTCATCTTGTACCCGTCTATCCCAGTTTATTGGGGCTGTTGCCATGTACCCAGGGTAGTTATTACGTTACTTATACTGACCAATTCTTTATCTAATGTCTCTGGGTCATCACTTATGACTTTTGCTTGGTGTTGTAAGCAGCGGATGATCCCTTTCTTTATGCTGTATGGATGGTGAGAGTTGAAATTGAGGTACAACCAGTGAATGTTGGTTTATGGTATATGGATGTCTTGAACCCATGCTCTGTTCGAGATATTAGAACATCCAATAGTCTTGCAATCAAGGAAACAAATGTTTTTTTTTTTTTGTTTTTCTGTTTTTAACACAAATAACTGGTACTTGACATCTAAGGCAGTAATGACAAATTGTACTAGCAAGTAAAAACAAACTTTTTTAAGGGGAAAAATTTATTGAAAATAATAGAAGCATTTGAAAATCTTTTATTACCTAAGTTGGCTATTATAAAGTTGGCATTTGAAGTCAGATTTCATAATTGACCTCTGAGAAGTCAATGTGTTGACTAGAGTTCAAAACATTATGCAGAGCACTATTAAGATAGAAAAAAATAAACTTCTCAGTTTAAAATAAAGGCTCGGTTTGAAAGTGATTAAAACAAACTGTCAATTCATTACATGCTTAATTAGTTACTGGCTGATTATTATTATTATTTTTTTTTTTTTTTTCATAGTACCTGCCACACTTAGGATATTCCAAGAGAATTCATTTAATGAATCCAATGGGTAAGTATGTTTTTTATTCTTACAAGGATAGATCAACATGTCCATAGCCTGACATTAACTGATTTGGCGTTTTAAATTTTCACTGTATAAGGACAATATATAAATTAATAGAGAAGAGTTAGGTTAAGTAAATTGACCAGGAAGGAGATTATGTTGAAAATTAATATTTTTGTAAAGTAAATGTTCTTTTCTTCATTAGACTGCAGATGTATTGATTTATCTGCACAGAATATTTGCTGTTTATCTATTGTAACCATGAATATCGACCAATCTCAGCTTTGTAAATTCTACTATTGCATTAAAACATCAGTATTTTCATTTATGAACTTCTATAGACTATATTCCTATCAGATATTTTTGAAGTAATATAAAATTTATAAAAGGCAAAATATATTGACCATTTTTTCTCACTTTTTTTTTAAATTTTTTTTATTAGGTATTTATCTGCAATCAACTATATGAATGATTTTACTTTTGATACAAGAATAAGTTGAACAGTAGTTAAAGGAAATTTCAAAAACAACTCTAAATTATCTTTGTGCTCAAGTTTAAACTTATCATGAGTTTAATACTCTCATTGCATTGTTTTAAAGCAGGCATGGGCAACTTTTTTCAAGTAGTGGGCCACATGAGATCTAGTTTATCATAAGGCAGCTGTAAAGCTAAAAAGAATTCAAGGTAATTTTTCGTTGAAATTATCTCAGCCATTTTCACTACAGAAGATATGTGTAAGCATCTTCCTTAGAAATGGAGAAAAATCTTTCTTTTTTTTTTTTCTTTTTACCTCCTATAATTAAAACACTGAAGTTTTGGTATAATGATATCACTGATAACAAATTAACACACTGATACATGCAATTTGATTGTAATTTGTTCATTTGACTATACAAGAAATATTTTTAAAAGAAAAATATATTTATTCTTCCAAGAAAATATATTATGAACATTTCCTGTTTCTAAAGCAAAAGATGTTTACTAGTATGGTCTTCCTTATTGAAAATCATCAATGGTTTAAAATGCTGAAAAGGTTACTTTCAATGAAAGGTTACAAAATTCAAGAGAAAATTGAACTTAATCATTGTTTATGTATGTGGTTATATATGAGGTAAGTGAGTGAACAGGTGAGAACAATACCAGCAAAATTTAAATAAGCGTTGTTTACTTTATGAAATTCGGCATGCCACTCAGAGAGCCAATCAGGCCGCATGCAGTCTTGGAGTTGCAGTTTGCCCATGACTATTTTAAAGGCATGTTTAACAGTAGTTTCTGTTTAATTTACAAACATGTTATCTTTGAAAATCACATGAAATTGTCCTCTGACCAAGTAGATATTTGAGCAACATGCTGTGTCTTCCATGATGTTTCTTGGATTTGGAAAGGGTTGATAAACTATAAAAAAAACTAATCAACCAACCAACATTTCAGAAGTGGCAGTTACTTGGCAGTTCCCATTTTCTTTTTTAAGTAAAGTGTGAAAAATTGTACTGAATAATTCCTGACCTAATCTTTTATCAAACACTCAAGTTGGATTACCTTACAAAGTTGTTTCATTTTTTATAGCTTATTAAATCATCAGTGTGCTATTTAAGTAACATGTTACAAGCTATGCTTAGTTAGATGGTACCGTTATGACATTGAGAGAGAAGAATTTTTTTTTTTCTCAAAAACATTAGCACAAAAATCCCTGGCTAGAACTTGTTCATTTCATGTTCAATGCTGTTAATCCTTAGGTTAACTGATCATATCTGTTGTCCACATGTATAAAATGCTACATGCATCCATTTTACTGACAGACTTAATATTGAAAATCAATTCCTTTTCCGAGATGTCTCAGTTGATTCCAATAGCCGCACCTTTCCTTATATAAAAGAAATTCACATTCAGACCACTGTCACCTCCTATAAAAGAAATGCACGTTCAGAGCACTGTCACCTCCTATAAAAGAAATGCACGTTCAGAGCACTGTCACCTCCTATAAAAGAAATGCACGTTCAGACCACTGTCACCTCCTATAAAAGAAATGCACATTCAGACCACTGTCACCTCCTATAAAAGAAACGCACGTTCAAACTGCTGCTACCTGCTATAATTATAATAGGAAATGATGATGCAGGTATAAAATAGTTGTAGCAAGGAAAAACGACCACAATTGGCATGCAACAGGACGCAGAAATTGCCAATAAGCATTCAGTGGTGTCCATTGGCCACCAGAGATGAACCAAGGGTTTTGTTTTGATTTGGCAGCCAAAAAAAAACAAAAAAACTGTTGCTGAATTAGCTTTGGTCCCTTGTAGTGGAAAACTTGTAGACATTGCATGATTTTTAAGTTTGTTAGAGGATTGCATTTGGCAGCTGTTGGTGTGTTAGTAACTGTTACTGTGCTAAAGAGCCTGTTGTAACTATTAATTTTTGTTACAATAGTTATTATTAGAAATTTGATTACTAAGGCCAAACATTTTCTTTTCTCATACACTATTTTACAAAAAAACTTAATAAGATCAAATAAACACTTGTAGATAACAGATCCCCTGACTATATAATTGACAAACAAATAAAACTAAGTCAAAAGAAACTTCACAATAATACAGAGACACGGATGAAATGACACAATTATCCTGCTGCAATCCAATGCTTTCAAGCTATGTGATGAAGCAGTTATTACAAGGCTTTTTATGCCAATATACATCTGTTTACTGTGATAAATATAGATTAACAATTTTCTATAAAAAAATGAAAAATCCTCTATCCTCATTGTCACTAACAATGCCAGCTCTGATAAAAACCCACTGCACTATACGTATTTTATCTATGTATTCTCATACACAATGGGGAATTACATTTCCTATGATGCACAAGTACCAAATTTGTTCATTGGATATACAACCACTACTCTATCCAAAATGTTACCCTATCCCTTGTGGATCACTGTACAATCCATGCCCACATATCCACTAACATGACAGATAATCATGCACGTATACTATATGATATTAAAACTCCAAATATTATAAGCCTTGGCCATAAAATCAATAAGTCCTAGACTAATCAAAATTTTCTCTGACATTAGTAGTGTGTTTCAATTGGTAATAAATTTTCAATATGGGAAAGACAACACACCTGCATAACTCCAGATCTTGAAAATGACAAGGCAGATGATAGTAATCTCAAAAGAGTATGTTTCTTAAAGTGGAAGAGTTGCTGGAATAAGTCTGAAGTCTCAAGAGAAATATCTTGAATGGGCTAAGCCACCATTTCCTGGTTTAGGCTTCTTTTTTCTTTTCTTTTTTTCATCCTAAACAAGGCAAAAAAGCCACTAAGACTGAAGGGGTTATTGAGTATGAGAGAATATGAGGAAATAGTAAATTATTAAGGAGATTGAACAATAAAAAAAACAGGAATTAAGAAGACAAAAGATAATGATTGACATTGCATTTAAATTAAATCAAAGCTGACTGGAATGCAAGAAGCCAGAGAGGAGTTCCACAAGTGAGAGAAGAAACTGTTAGCATAGAACTTATAGTTACATTTAGCCATTTCAACAGTAAGATGATGAGACCTTGCCACCAATCTAGTAGTACACTTAAATTCATAAAGTTTAGATAGATACCAAAGAGGAAATCTCATCAGAACAATTACCATGAAAATATTTATAGAAAAGTCACAGGGAAGCTACATTATGGCAGTCAGAAATTGACTGAAGTTGCAATGCCAATAATATTGCATAATATCAGAAAAAGAAAACATTATTAAGGAGAGTGAACAATAAAAAGAAAACAAATCAAGAAGACAGATAATGATTGACAATACATTTACATTTTTGAAGATCAACATTGACTGGAAAGTAAGAAGCCAGAAGAAAGTTCCACAAGTGAGAAGTGTGAGAGAAGAAACTATTAGCATAGAACTCTCTCTTAAATCTAGCATTTCAACTATAAAATGAAACTGTGCCACCAATCTAGTACTGTACTTAAATTCATAAAGTCTAGGTACCACAGAGCAAAGTTCATCAGAACAATTACCATGAAAGTATTTATAGAAAAGGCACAGAGGGCTTTTTTTTTTTCTTTTTCTTTTTTTTTTTGATAATATTAAATGACTGAATACTTTTTGAACAGACATTGTTTTACAATTTTTGTATATGAAATGTTTCTATTATATTTTAGTGCCTGGTTTGACTGGAACAAAAATGAGTTCTTCAGAAGATGATTCCAAAATTGATCTACTTGATTCAGCAGCACAGTTGAAAAAGAAAATGAAACAAGCTTTCTGTGAACCTGGCAACATCAAAGAGAATGGAATTTTGTCATTCTGTCAACATGTTCTCTTCCAGTTACCAGTAATGGAAAACGGTGAGTTTCTGGTGTTCTCAAATTATTGTCAGTAATTATTTTAGGCATTTAAGGTATTTTTAATCAATATTTTGAATCCGTCTGTTAATTCTGCAGTGTTTAAACAACTCACAAAATGTCTTTCTTTTATATTTAGCAGGTGGCAAGTCAAATTATCATTAGTCAAGTAGCTTTCTTGATACTTCGGTCAAACAAGGCACTTCTAGTTTTAGTCATAATGTTTGTGTGATTTACAATCATGTGACCATAAAGTAAAGACTGCAATAAGATATCTGCAAAGATCATAGTTACCTTATTGCTCATTGCTTGGAATGTGAAAAAAAATTAGACTAGATTTATCCAATTGTTTTCTAAGATTATACTGAAAATAAAATGAGACATATTTTTATATATTTGAATTTTTGAAACTAACAAATTCATTTTTTTAAAATGGGCTGTTTAACTCAATTTTTCAAAATAAAAGCTTTTCTTTTTTTCATTTGTATTTCTATCTTCTTTTTCTTTATCAATTCACCCCAAGCAAGGTGATAAGATGATAATGCTACTAAGACACAAGGGGCTAGTAGGAGTGAAAGACTTTAAAGCAGAGGTTCTCAACCAGGGGTAAATTTACCCCTAGGGGTAAAAAATTATAGTCGGGGGTAAATAACTGAAGTACCTGATAATTTAAAAAATAATGTTTTGGTATTTTTACTAATGACTAATTTGCACAATTTTTAGTCACAAATTAGTCAGTACTAATCATAATCATACATTCAAAAAAAAATTTTTTTTAGTATTTTCCAAAAAAATTTTAAATTGCCAAAAACAAAAATACTAAAAAAAATTTTTTTTGAATGAATGATTATGATTAGTATTAATTTGTAGATCTACTAATACAGCATATAAAATGAATAATTTTTTATTAATGACTACGAACGTTAATAAAAATACTGAATTTTATACAGAGTACTAACTTATACTAAAAAAATTAGTAGATTAGTACTAAATAAGAAATCAGTATTTTGAGTGTTGCTTAGTATTTTTTTTT
The DNA here is from genome assembly GCA_964036315.1 of Acanthosepion esculentum. Taxonomy (NCBI): domain Eukaryota; kingdom Metazoa; phylum Mollusca; class Cephalopoda; order Sepiida; family Sepiidae; genus Acanthosepion; species Acanthosepion esculentum. The sequence continues at coordinate 34,084,663 of OZ038506.1, forward strand.
AGTCACAGTATTTTGATTAAAAAAACCCTTAGTATTTTGAATGAAAAAATCATTCATTCATTTAGTCACGAAATTGTACATCAATGCTTTATGATGGCTATGAATTTTTTGTATGGGAGTAGGGGGTAAATGGAGAAATACATAAAGCCGAGGGGGTCAATGATGGAGGAAAGGTTGAGAATGGCTGCTTTAAAGGAACCAGAAACCCAATCCTAAACAGGAAACAAGGGATAAACCTCTACTCCTGTTCAAAAGATCAGGGAGGTATGTGAACGAGGCCATAGGCAAAAGTGTCTACTCCTATTGAGGAAAATAAAAATAACAAAAAAAAATTTCAGAGTTTAGGTAAAGTTTAGACAGAATCTATCCTATAAAAACTGGAAAAAACACTCAAGACAATATATAAGAAAATTAAAAACTAAATGATTTAGCTATATTTTAGATGGTTTGTTTGAAAACTCCATGGCTACTAATGCTATGACAATGTCCCACCAAACTAATGAAGGATCAAGTATTTATAGTGTTCTTTCAGATACTGGTTTACTTATTTAAAACAAAACACTACTGAAAGATATACAGATGGATTGAGATGAACCCTCTCAGGTTCATCACCAAGAGGTTGTTTGAAATCCAATGAGGGGACAGATCAAGGGTTTCACAAAAGGTTCAACAACATAAAATAAATAAAATGTTTGAGGTTCCTTTTAGTCAAAATGTAACAGAGCAGAACAATATAGTTACATTGAAAATCACTTGAGAGTAATGTTAGTTTTTGTTTTTTAGTGTTAGCTTTGACTTCTATAATTGTCAGGTACCCTTGAGGATCAGACTCATTACTTTGGTACTAAATGTCACTAAGCGAGCCTTTTTTTTTCTCTCTTCTTAAATGCCATATCCATTCAGAATGTGATCAGCTGGGGCTTCAGAATACGCTGATTGCACCTCTGCAGAGAGGTAACCCCCCTCTCCAATAGGGCCACCTGTTTACCATGGGTGGCGACCCATGATGTCTGGGGACGGGATCCTGGTGGTTGAGGGTTTCAGCAGTTAGGGTTAGGTACTTCCAATTCCCAACACACCACTTTGGCCCTTACCTGGACAGTTAGAGATGCCTGATCCGATCAATCAGCTGGTCATGTCAAGCCCTAACTCCTATAATGATACCAAATTGACTACTTTAGGGAAACTTTACCCAAATGAAATATTGGATGAATAACGACTCAACCTAATGTATAGACATAGCTGGTTAACCCTTCAATTTGTTCATTGAAAAATTGGGTAGTGCAATAAATGTGCTGACAGGTGCTCCAAATCTCTCACAAATGCAAGTATACTGGTTTGTGTAAGCCTGACCTGTCAAGGCGATTGGGTTTCACCCTTGATATGTCCCAACTTTGGGCTCTTAGGTAGGGGTGGGGAGAACAGGCAGTGAAATTTAATTCATATAAATTATGAATCAAAATAAAAAACCCAAGCGATACCTTTTTGGATTCAGATTCTGAAAAAGAAACTAATATGGACTTTCTGAGATTGTTTTGTGTTTGAGTCTTTGGATGAAACTCCTTTGTTGAAACTGTCCCCCATTCTTGATTGCGAAAGTATTGTCCAGTTGGATTAATCTGAAATCAGAGAGATGGCATTTTGATAGTGGAGGTTGAAACCAGAAAACATGGGGAATCTATAATGAAAATGAAGACTTTTCACAATGTAAATATTAAAACTTTCCCTCACACAAGATTGAATACATCAAAGGGAGTGATTAGAAGTAAAGAGCTCTCTCTGGCCACCCCAGAAGAAATTTCATCCGCCTTGGGTAGCCAAGGAGTCTGTGATTACTGAAGGATCTCTATTAGAAGAAATGGTGAAAAAATATTTACGGATACATACATCCTTACATTCAACTCATCTAAAATTCCATCAAAAATCAAAATAGGCTACAATGTTGATCCAGTTGAGCTATATAATCCGGCTCCTCTGAGATGTTTTAGATGTCAAAAATTTGGACATCACAGAGATAGCGGTAGGAGTCACCATACATGCACAAAATGTATCCAAAAAGATTCCGATCATGGTGAAAATGAGTGCCAGTATGAAATTAAATATGCAGATTGCCAGGAAAATCATCCAGCTTACTCTCGAACTTGTGAGTACCGGAAAAAAAGAAAAAGATTATAGAAGTCAAATATAAAAGGAACATTTCTTTTGCAGAAGCAAAAAAAGTAGTTGAAGGGTACATAAGGGGCCTTTCCTACGCAAGAATAGTGGGTGGGACAGGTCGTAATAACTCCAATCAGACTGACAAGTATAGGGACCTTACTGAGATGCTTGCATACTTGGGGCCGAGTGATTGGCCCAATTTTCAAAAAAATTTGAAAGAAATATATTACAAAGAATTGGGACACGCTGAACCAGGAAAAGGCAAAAAGGAAACAGCCAATAAGAGTATAACATAATCTCAGACCCAGACCTCTTCACCCAAAAATGTTAAGCCATCTTCAGAACAAAGGCCACAGAGATCACCTTTACGTCCACCAAAGTCCCTAAAGACTAGATTAAATGCATCATCAAAGTAAACAGAAATGACTAAGCAAAAGCTGGAAATCCATAGTCTAAGTCTCTACTGAAAATCGTTTTGAGAAGTTAGAAGAGATGGAAGTAGATAGCCAAAACCCGCAAATGGCTAAAACTTCTGTGGTATCAGGTTGAGATCATAGACAAAGAATGCCATTGGAAAATTCGTAAACTTAAGGAATCAGCACATATGCTAGACCACAAAAATCCCCTGAGCCGACCAAGCATAGAAATGAATACAATATGTGAACCAGTAATAAGGAGTGCCACAGAAAAGTGATAATAACAACAAAAATTCCAATATGAGTTCTGGTAAAAACATGCAATGATAACAGCAAAAATTGCAATATGAGCACTGGTAAAAAATTATTGCTGAAGACAATAGGTTTATAATACCCAGAAATTCATGCACAGATGTTCTCAAGGACACATGGCACAGTGGATAAAGGCGTTGACAGGACCCAAAGAGTGTGAGTTCAGTGGAGAACTTTCAGAGGGAAATTAACAGGAGATAACTGATAACTGACATCCATTAAACATGGCATGTGGAACTAGAAGTCTACCCCAGTGAGCAAAATAAAGGATTCAGTTCGACATTCCAACCACCTGAAGAGGGCCAGAGCGTACAACGACCAAAACGTAATAAATATGGCGACAAAGATGAGGACAATAGTCCGAATAATGTAAATAATGTAAAACTTCTAAATTAAAACAAATCGAAAACTAATAAGCCATAAACACAAGAGTACAAGTATGTATAAAATAATGCAATGGAACTGCCATGGAATGAAAGCAAACATTAACAAACTGCTTCTGTTGATAAGTTTAATTTCAAACAAAGAGTTGAAAAACAAAAAATGAACTTTAAATACAATAATGCTGACAACTACAACCTTCCATTTATGATAGAGGAATTGAATGAATCGTTAAAGAAAGCCCATGATACAGTCGTTGGATGAGATGATATTCATCATCCGTTCCTAAAGCAGCTGCCAAATAAATCACTGCAACTTTTGCTAAAACTATTTAATAATATATGGACAAATGGCCACTTCCCAGATTTGTTCATCATTCTTATTCTGAAGCCTGGGAATGATGACTCAGAACCTGGAAATTACAGGCCAATATTGTTAACCAGTTGTCTGAAAAGAATGGCTAACAACTGGTTGACTTGGTATTTGGAAAAGAACAGCCTAATTAGTGATTACCGATATGCATTCAGGAAAAACAGAAGTACCATAGATCACTTAGTGCAGCTGGAGACTTTTGTCAGAGAAGCATTTCTTTGGAAGGAACATTCACAGCAGTCTTTTTTGACTTAGAAAAAGCCTATGATACTACATGGAAGTTTGGCATATTTAAAGATTTGCATGAAATGAACCTAAGAGGTAGACGGACAGAATTCATAGGGAACTTCCTAAAAAATCACAAAATTTTCCAGTCCGAGTAGGAAGTATATTATCGGAAGAACAAGAGGAAGGAGTTCCATAAGGAAGCATTCTATCAGTGACACTTTTTGCATTAAAATCAATTCCATAGTTAATTCCCTAAGCCCAGGAGTTAGATGCTCCCTCTATGTTGATGATTTCTTAATTATGTACAAATTTCGACATATAAGCACAATAGAAAGGTAACTTCAACAATGCTTAAATAAAATACAGAAATGGGCCATGGAAAATGAGCTTACATTTTCTAAAATGAAAACTAAATGTATACATTTCTGCAAATTTATGAAATTACATAATGATCCATGTTTGAAATTAGATGAAGCAGAAATTCCAGTAGTGGAACAGCACAAGTTTCTTGGGGTAATCTTTGACAGGAAACTGACTTTCATCCCTCATCTGAAGTATTTGAAAATGAAATATAGAAAGGTCCTTCTGCATGTAGTGGTTTACACTGAATGGGAAGCAGATCGGTACACTTTGATCAAACTGTATAGATCGCTACGCCATTCCAAACTGGATTATGCTAGTTTTATATATGGGGCAGCCAGAAAGTCATACATGAAAATCCTCAATGCAACTTACCATCAAGGGCTCAGATTAGTGCTTGGGACTTTTAGAACATTCCTGGTGGAGAGCTTATATACTGAAGCCAGTGAAACCTCTCCACATCTATAGTGTATTAAATTGGCATTGCAGTATTATGTAAAAATTAAATCATGCCCAACTAATCCAGCTCATAGAGCTACATTTGGCCCAAACTACTGCAATCAATTCCATCATGCAAAATGCCATACAGCCATATGGACTTCGGACGAAATCCATTGCTGAAGAATTAGGTACTTCATTATCAAATGTACAAGAAACAATAATATCCAGTATTCCACCATAGACAATTAAACACCTTCAAGTCATTCTTGAAATGCATAATTTTCCAAAGAGAAAAAAAAAACCACACCCTCTGGACAAATTCCAGGAAATACTGGAAAACTTCCATGACTATACAACAATCTATACAGACAGATCAAAAAGTGAAATCAAAATAGTATGTGCAGCAGTAAACCAGAAAATTACCAAAAAGAAATGTGCCTCCCAAAGAGAAGTTCGATTTTCACTGCAGAGGCTTATGCGATTGAGTTAGCTCTGGACATCATCACTGAGAACAAACTAAAGAACTTCCTAATCCTTTCAGACATGCTCACAGTCCGATCAGCTTTGGAGGGAAACAAATCCAACAATCCAAGGATTATTAAAATATTACAGAGAATCCATACACTGACCAAAAAGAGAAATATAATATTATGTTGGATCCCGAGCCACATTGAAATAAAAAGATAACTGTAGAGCAGACCTGCAGCCAAATCAGCTTTGGATATCAATGTCGATACAGGGGTCAAGGTCACATATACAGATTTTAAGGAGGGGATGAATATATTTTTAAAAAATGGCAAGAGTACCGGGACGATTATCCACATAATAAACTCTATGCAATCCAGCCCAAGCTGGGAGTAAGTAATACATCTTTCAGGAAGTCTCGAAAAGAGGAGATTGTAATGGCCCATTTGTGCATTGGCCATACGAGAATGACACATTCTTTCCTGCTAACTAAGGAAGTTCAACCAGTGTGCCAAGCATGTAAAACACTATTATCTATTAGACATATTTTGATAGTATGTCCAGAACTAGCTATCTCAAGACAGCAATTTTACAATACTGACAGACTGTTTGAGCTGTTGGAGAAGGTAAATGTGGATGACATACTATCATTTCTAAAAGTGGTTGGCCTCTACAAGAAAATATAAAACAGGAGAGAATAACAAACTTTTTATAAAAAAAAGAAAAATATCTACAAAGTGATACTATTGATAGAAACCCTATCTGCAGAAATAAAACTAGGAAACCGGATATGTAGAGAATAAATATTGCCCAAAATTCTTTATTGAAGAAAAGAATAATACCAACAATGTAATTGTCTCTTGATAGAAGCTCTCTTTTCATAAGTGATAATGAAACTTGATTTACAAAGTGATTTTGTTAAAAAGAATACTTTTTTATTCACACACACACACACACACACACACACACACACACACACATATAAAATTTGGCATTAAATAACCCATTCTGGTTGATATGCCATAAAACAAACCAAACCTTGGTGATCCTGGTTTTCCACAGACTCCTTTTTCTTTATTATCTATGAAGCAGAGTAAAATATTTATCCTGGCACTACAAATGACTCTAATCACCAAATGACATTTGAATTTCTCAGTGGTGCTGTCATAACCTGCTATGGCAACGGAATACAACCATGACAGAAATTGATGATAGGGCTACTGCAGTTTAGTATCCTTGTAAAAAAAAAAAAGGGGGGGGGCAGTGGAAGGGGAATTAACATTTTGGAATAATGCAGATTGTTAATATATCTTAGTGTGACACAAAATAACAGAAGTGAAAATTGAATTCATTTTATTATTAGTCTGCAAGGTAAACTTGATACTCATCATGCTATAGTAGATGTCTTTATTGCTTAGGTTAGTATTGCATGTAGTCACAAGCGCATGATAATTCCTCATGAGAGACTAACTTACTAATATTAATGGTCTTCACTAACCACTTCTCCAAATTGTATACATTATGTGTTTATTGCATTTAACTAAGTATTTAAAAATATTCATTTCAGTCAAAGATTGTAACTATATTTTTTTTTTATGAAAAAGGTTTTCATGTAAAAAGGAGTGAGGAAAATGGTGGTGATGTGATCTACCAAAATTATACAGAATTGGAAGAAGCTTTTCTTAAAGAAGTAAGTCACTATAACCTCTTTTGTTTTGTTTTTTTAATATTTTTTTCCTACTTGCACAAATATTTCTGTTTCAAACTAATTAAAAAAAGAGTTCAAATTTGGCACAGATAAAGAGAATAAAATGAATATGCATTTCTATAGTAGAATGATTTTTCTGTCATAAAATAATTGCGATGCATTTCTGCCATAAAATCGTCTTCTGTTCGTCTCTGCTGTAAAGGCATCTTCCTTGCATTTCCATCATGAAATAATTTTCAGGCATTAACATTATGCAAATACCATCCCTAATCTGCCAGTAGTAATGCATGCATTAATTTCTGACAACTCACAATCCCTTTCTTTGATTTTCAATGCATTTTATCATAAAATCATTTGTAATGCACTTTTATGATACAGTCATTATCAATGCATTTACATTATCTGCATAATGGCTCTATTCTCTCAGTAATGCATGCATTAATTCCTGATTGCCTTATTTATTTAATTTTCCATAAACTACATATAGTGAATGCTGAATCTTGCTAAACACATTTTAGGTATTAAAAAAAAGCATCACAAAAACATCAATTTTTGTTCTCCCATGCTAGAAATATTTAGATTATTATTAGGAGAGGAGTACAGTATTTACATTAGTCGGACTATTGTCCTCATCTTTGTCGCCATATTTGTCACAACGTTTCGGCCGTTGTATGCTCCGGCCTTCTTCAGGTGGTTGGAATTTATCCACTGTGCCACGTGTCCTTAAGGACACGTGGCACAGTGGATAAAGGTGTTGGTTAGATCCAGTGACAGACCCAAAGAGTGTAAGTTCAATACCCGGTTAAGGCAGTGGAGAACTTTCAGAGGGAAAATTAGCAGGAGATAACTGATAACTGACATCCATCACATCAAACATGGCACGTGGAACTATAACAGTCTACCCCAGTGATCGAAATAAAGGGTTCAGTTCGAAATTCCAACCACCTGAAGAAGGCCGGAGCGTACAACGGCCGAAACGTTGTGACAAAAATGGCGACAAAGATGAGGACAATAGTCCGACTAATGTAAATACTATACATAATACCTCATCTCAGAAATATAGACAGACTCAGGAGAGGAGTAGTTTTTAAGTTGTCGTTAATGGCCACTCTTCTAGATCTTTTTGCATTTATGCGGGTATCCTCCAGGGCTCTATGCTTGGATCTATGTTGTTCCTAATTTTCATCAACGACCTTCCCAATGTCCTCAGTTTTCAACTCGGTATCTATTCTGATGACACAGCTATTTACTCCTGTAAATGAATACAGTCAAATTGGCAGATCTCAATCTGGAATCGATCCTCCAAATCTATAAATCAACCATTCGCCCTTGCATGGAGTATTGCTGCCATATATGGTCTGGAGCCCCTGCTGTTTGCTTCAGGGTTCTTGATAAGATCCAGAGACAGATATGCAATGTAATTGGCCCTGATCTGTCATCTCGTCTGCAGTCGCTCTCTCACAGGCGCGCCGTTGCCTCGCTCTGTCTTTTTTTTACAAATACTTTCATGGTAATTGCTCCGATGAGCTGCTTTCGCTGGTTCCCAGGCCTCATGAATTTAAACGTCCTACGAGGCTGGCATCCCATTCCCACCCCTTCACCGTTGAAACTGTTAGATGTAGACGTCTCTTCTACTCCAATAGCTTCATGTCTCGCACATCTCGCCTGTGGAACTCCCTTCCTTATTCCTGTTTCCCTGACAAATATAATCTCCAACTATTTAAGTGTAACGTCAATCGACATCTCCAGTTGCCTTGATCTATCCACTTCCCTTCTCCACATCCTTTCACCTTTCATTCCTATCTGCTCTTGCACCAAATCTTCTGTAACCCCCTTGCCTTGATCGATCCACTATCTTTCTCCACATCCTCTCCTTTACCACTCCTATCTTCTCTTCCTCCAAACCTTCTGTAACCCCTTGTGTGCTAGTGGCTTCCAGCCTTGCTTGGGGTGAAAAGCTTATATAAAAAAAAAAAAAAAATTACCTACAATTTGTTAACTGGGGCAAGAAATGGCTTGTTAGCTTTAACACCTCCAAAATGAAATTGCTCTCCTTTATTAGTCTTAGAGAACCTTTTTTGCCTTCCATCATTGCAATTTTCAGGTTAACATTTTCCACTGACATGAAGAGGAAAGATTATATTGGAATAATTGCAAGGTCTGCTGCTAGAAAAGTTGGTTCACTGTGTTGTGCTAGACAATTTTTCTCACCAGAATCTATCTTATAAATTTAAGTCCACGCATTGAATATTGTTGCTACATCTGGTCTGGTGCTCCTGCTATATATTTATAGATTCTTGATAAAATCTAAAGGAGAATCTGCAGTGTTGTCAGTCTTGAGCTGGCATCTTCACTTCAATCACTTTTCCACAGCCATAACATAGCTTCTCTGTGCCTTTTCTATAAATATTTTTATGATAATTGTTCTGATGAGTTTTCTTCTTTTGTAGTCCAACTTTATGGATTTAAGCACTGTACTAGATTGGCAGCTATGTTTGTTTTACAATTGAAATTGCTAGATGTAACTATGTTTTATGCAAGTAGTTTCTTCTCTTGCAATTCTTGCTTGTGAAACACTCTTCTGGCTTCTTGCTCTTTGATCTTCAAAAATTTATATACAATGTCAATCATCATCTTTTGTTTTAATTCCTGTTCTTTTATTGTTCTCTCTCCTTAATTATGTCTTTTTTTTCTCTCTCTTATTCTTTCACACACAGTAACACCTTGCATCTTAGTGGCTTTATCATCTTGCTTGGGATAAAATGATTAAAAAAAGTCTTGAGTTATTGTATTTCTTTAAATGTTTGTATGTTTATCTGTTAAGCTGTGATGGCCTGTTTTATATTTTGTTCTGTGATATGTATATGAAAATGTAAATTATATGTCAAATAATTTTGTAATTTTTACAATTTTAACTTGGTTACTAGGAGCTACATCCTGGAGATTTAAAAGGTGCCATGGAAATTTACCTCAATCAATTGTTAAGTCCGATTCGGCAAGAATTTGAAACACCTGAGAATAAAAAGCTTACTGCAGCTGCCTATCCTCCTATTAAGAGTAAGTTCATAAATGTTTTCAAAAAATAAAGAAATTTACTTTACAATACTTTAGGGTGACAGTCAATATTATAAGTGATCTGAATTTAGATATTAATAAGATTTATATTAAGTGAATCATTTTTGCTATTTTTACAATAAAAGAATTTCATGTGTTTTTTTTATATTACTAATTCTTAAATAGCCTTGTCAGATCAAGACTTTCATATGGATATCATATATGGCACCAAATCTGTTCAGAAATACCTAAACTGTCAGCTGTATACAACCATTTTCTCGGATCAATGGTTAAAAATGGCTTCGAGTGAGTGAAGCCTGTGGATCCTTCTTTGGACATTGTGAACTGGTGCTACAGAAATCACATCGTTTGAGGAGTTTCAACAGCAGCAACAATTAAAATGAATATTACATGTAACTAAAAGTGAAAATAATGACATAATCAAGATGTTGACATCCCACACTACTTCCAATAAAAAGTTAGAAAAAATCCCTTGTCAGTAAGTGATACTTAACATGTACAGTGTTTATATTTTCTTTACAATTGATAATACTCTAATGAATAGATGAGCAATTCCATGCAGTGCAATTTTATTAGAATCTCTTTTAAACAGAGGCTACCAGGAATTTTGTTAATACTCTTGGGTATACTTTTTCTTGATCATGCCCAGTGCTCCAATTATTATAGGCCTAACAGTAGTTTTAAGGTGCCATATTGGTTCAGTTTGAAAAACTTTATATGTATTCATTTTGTCATAGTCTTTAACAAATATATTTTTATCTGATGACATGGCCATATTTATGAGAAGGCATTTATTTTTGTATTTTTTTTAATTACTTTTATTATTTTTATTATTATTATCACAGGAACCTGTGTTTCAACATGATATGGCCATAAGCTCAGTTAAAGTAAGACAATATTGGGTACAAATTTGAAATTGTATTTAAATATCTCTAATTTCTGTTTGTCATTTTCTAGAGGCAGCTCCTGGAGAAGAAATTACGCCAGCTCGTCTTGATTTACGTGTGGGCAAAATTTTATCTGTTGAAAAGGTAATTTTTGGGTTTTCTAGAAATATAATTTTCTTATTTTCTTTCTTGTTTTTTTTTTGTTTTTTTTTTTTGTTGTTTTTTTTGTTTACTGTTATTCACCAAATACAATGCCCAAGATCCACTCAGGTTAGAGGGTTGCTGAATGAGCATGTTAAAACTAGATGTCAGTTCACCCAAGACTTGAAGAGGTTAAAATTGTAGTGATCAGGGAAGCATTCTCTTGGGAGTCTGTTCCACAAAGTAGCAATTCTTGGGAAGAAGTTGTCTGAATGGAACTTCTTTCTTACTAATGGAATACAACTAAGGATGAGGATAATTTGACCGTAAGTATGTGGCATTGTGGAGCTAAGGAATGTAGCTCAACAGAACATTTGCCATGGAAATAGCAATAGAGTAGCAAGAGGCTAGTGTTGTTTTGTCTGTGGGAAAGGGGTTGTAGTGTGGAAAATAATTCATTACCCACAAGGTCACATAAATGCTTTAGAACTCTTTATTGGCACAGAAAGAAGAATTGACAAGCCAAGTTCAAATTCTAAACAAAGTCTGTTACATTCATTTTTGCACTAATGTCCTTTTGGTAAGGCATGAAATCATGTTCTCTGCCTATCTATGTGTTAAATATCAGGGCAGATTGGGCTCTTGAACCTTTGCAGCAGTTAATCTATGATGATGACAACTCTAAATTCAAAAACCTGATGAAGGCAATAGAAAACTGCTATTTTTACCAAGACATAATGGTATAACATAAAGAGAAAGTTAAAAAATAAATTCTTTTCAAATAAAGATTTTTGATAAATAATTTCAAAACGGTAAATATAGTGTATTTGATGATGTAATGTTGGCTTAATGGTGAAGAGCACAGAAATTGGATTTTTTTTAAAACAAGTTCAATTTCTTGCTGAGGTAGTTTCTGTTCACTCTGCACTAATGCCTTTGGGAAAGGCAAGAATGCACATCTCACGATAAACCAGGTCAGAGTTAACTATGATACTTGAAAAGGAAATGGGCACTGCCAGATAAAATCTGGTGCCACAAGAAATTCCATGAAGTACCCATCACCAAATTTATGGGATTTGATTTGATATACATATATGTGATACTATAGTAATGGTGCAATCAGCTGTTTCCATTCAGGATACATTTGGCATTCATTGACTGAACAGTTAGTGTTACTATTGTTTGAAATTTATAAAATCTTTCTCTTAAGACAGTTTTTCAGGAAAGTCCACTGTTATCACTCTTTCTAGTAGTGATGGGAGTTTCCTTCCTAACCTTTTGTTTAAGGTGGTGCTGAAAGTCAACATCTAGATTGTATCTTGATTACATATGCTATCCATTTTAGTTGTTGCTGGAAGTCTTTAAGTGAATTTTGTTTGTGATTACGTAATGTCAGTCTATAAGATTCAATGAAATATTGTCTCCTTTAAAACTATTGTTATTTTGTTCTAAGTTGGTATGTAACCTCTAAATAACTAAAATAGTGCATTGTAGCCAATGGTATTGAACTAAGATACTTTAACATGTTAACAAAAATTTTAAAAAAGAATGTGTTAAAAAGAATTAAAAAAAAAATAACTGGGTGATTTCTAACTGATTGATAATATTGTGGGGTCTGCATCCATGCTAAACTTAGGGAAGCAGTTTTTCAAAGGAGATAACTATTGAGTACTATTGCTTATTTACTTACTTATTTGCACATGAGTAAAAATCTAGATGCTAAAAGAAATAGCTCCCTTTTTGTGTATAGTACTCAGAAGGTACTATAATCCGTGAGGGTGCAAACTCAATGAGAATCTTTTCCCATTATAATATTCTCTTGAAAGGTGACCAACAAGTTACAGAATTATCTACTATATTATAAAAACATAATTTTTGGTGAATTATTTTCAAATGAATACCATGTCTTAATTTGCCCAAGTTTAATTGAATACAGGAAAAAATATATAGCTCATAAGTATTTTGAATATTTTTCAGCACCCTGATGCTGATAGCCTGTACATTGAAAAAGTTGACCTCGGAGAAGCTTCACCTCGCACAGTGGTTAGTGGTTTGGCTGGCCTTGTTCCAATAGAAAATCTTGATGGTCAGATGTGTGTTTTTCTTTGTAACCTGAAAGCCCAGAAAATGCGAGGTGTCAAATCTGAAGCTATGATTATGTGTGCTTCTGTGTAAGTACAATCTACATTTAACTTGTAAGCAAAAACATTTATTACATTGTTTGTAAAGCTATGCCATGGGATAAGCCAAGTTCCATACAACCTAATCCAAAATAATTTTTGATTAAGCTGAAATGTGTCGTTAGTAAAATTTTCCATTTTGTCTCATTATCTTCACTTTTGTTTTAGATACTATTATACATCCTACAAACACGCATACTGTATATTACAACATTGTTATACCGTACATATGGACTATAATGGGTATATCTCGGTTCCTATAAATACAGTGGTATATACTGTATGTTGTCTTCCACTTGGGATTCACTTCTAGCTGACCACCAGCAGTTGATTACTTACTAAATGTCGCTTACGAATCTTGTATGTTGTTCCTGTTATAAATATTATCGTTCCATTTCCAACCTTTGTTTTGGTTAATCTTATTTAGTAACCTTTTCCTAGGTTACAACAAACATAATGCTTAGAAATATCTTTTCATGATGTCAGAGTATGCAATTTGCATTTGATAGCTAATTGGAGCTTACAAAAGACAGAAAAAGGAACCATATATATTTGGATGATAGAGAATTCAGAGAGAATGATGTTATACATTGTTGTGAGTGTGTTTTAAAAATTGGCATCATATAGTCATAGAGACACACATACATTTTTAGGAAAATCTAGAAGGTAGAAGAATTTTTCATACGACTCATTTCTTCCTTTTGGACTAAAGTGAAGTTTACATTAGTGGGATTACACATGTACATGAATGAGAGGGGATGCTGAAATTTTAAATTTAAATTTTTTTTAAAATTCTAAATGAAATTGGCTAGACTTTATATCCAAAACATATTTTAAAAAAAAAAAATGATATGCTCAAAGTACATGATTTAAAATTAAAAATTTTTTTTTTAAAATTCATAATCTGAAGTGTTTTTTACATATATTATTATAGATTAAGCACTCTATTTAAAAAAAAAAAATTTACTTTTTGAATTTTAAGAAATCACACAGTATGAACAGAATTTCTTTTTAAATATGTGTTTTGTTTAGCTTCTTTTGTGTTATTATCACTATGTGGGATACTTAATTAAAAGGTGACTTACACATTGAAACATCGTTTCCCATACGATCACTAAAGTTAAGCAAAATCAATGATGCCACAAGAAATTTCATGAAGTATCTATCCCCAAAGTTATGAGATAAGTTGATTTGGTATACATATACAGTGGAGGGAAATATATTCGTAAACCATGAAATTTTTTAATTAACATGGTTATAACTTATGAAAAAACTTAAAATCCATACAATATTTCCTCACCATTGCATAATGCTGCAATATGCAAAAAACAATTATGTGTTGTTTATAAAATTTCAAGGGGGAAAAAAGTATCAGTACAAAATGTCTTTAATATCAAAAGGCTTAAATTGCCCTTCTTTACATAATTCTTTGTAAGATTTTGCTAGATTCTTCCAATAATCTTATTACCGGAACATTCTAAAACATTCATTTCTTATATAAGGTTATCTTTGCACACAAGTCATACACAATAATTATCATCATGGGAAAAGGAAAGGAACTATCAAATTCGCAAAAAGAATTGATCATCAAACAATTGGAAGGAAGGCAAAAGCTATAGGAAATTAGCAGATATCCTGAATATACCATTTACAACTATTAGTTCCATTATTGCTAAGTATAAAAAGGTGAAAACTGAGAACACATTGAGATCTGGTGCACCACACAAGATTTCTCCCAGATCAATGAAAAAAATTCAGTGCAAAATTCAAGAAAATCCAATGACAACTTGGAGAGAAATAAAGAATTAAAAGCATCAGGTATTGTTACAAAGTGAACAATAAGCAATGAATTTCATAAAAATCAACTAAGATTGCTTTCTCCAAGAAAATCTCCGCTACTATTGAAGAAACATGGGGATGCCTGGTTAAAATTTGTTTGGGAGCATAAGAATAAATGAGTCATCTTGGGAAAGTGTTTTATGGACAGATGAAGCAAAAATTGAACTATTTGGGCGTAATTCAAGGATTTATGTTTGGAGAAAAGATGGCACAGCATTTGCACTGAAGAACACAATCCCAACTGTGAAATTTGTTGGTGGCAATATCATGGTTTACGGATGTTTTTCTGCTAATGGTACGGGTAATTTAGAGATAATAGATGGTAGAATGAATTAAAAAATATACTTTAGATGTTTTGGACTCTAATTTGTTTGGGTCAGTAGTAAAGCTTGGACTCCCAAATGAATGGGTTTTGCAGCAAGTATGTAATACTATGGTATGATCGTGAGATCAACTGTTTCCATTCAGGAAACATTTGGCATTCATGGATTGAATAGTTACTGTTACTATTGTTTGAAATTTATAAAATCTTTCAAACAGTTTTTCAGGAAAATAGGCTTCTGAACTTCACTGTTATCACTTTTTCTAGTACTGATGAGAGTTTCCTTCCTAACCTTTTGTTTAAGGTGGTGCTGAAAGTTAACATCTAGATTGTATCTTGATTCTCTTTTGTTTCCTTTTTGTTATTTTGGATTATTTATATTTATGGTTTTTATTTAGTAGACTTGGAATTTAATTTTAATGATTTAAAAATATATTTTAGCTCTGAAATATACAGATATATATATAGAGAGAGAGAGAGTATTTAACATAAGGTGAACAAGCATATTTTTTAAAGATATATGTCCTGACAATTGTGTTTAAGCATGAAACAGGCTGTTACCGCTGTTACCTCAATGTCCTCTTTTATATTTACATACACTCCATCTCTGATATTGAGCACTTTAACTCATAAATATGGCATACCTTAAAACTACATTTTTTATATATATATATATATATATATATATATATATATATATATATGCGTGTGTTTGTGTGTACAATGGAAATGTTATGTAAATATTACAACTTTATTTTTCAGAGAAGAGCCCCGCATGGTGGAACCTTTATTTCCACCAGAAGGTTCCTCTATCGGACAGTCAGTGTTTATTGATGGTTACCAAGGTAAACCTGATGAGGAACTTAAACCTAAGAAAAAAATATGGGAAAAATTACAGGTGACTTATCTTCCTTTATTCTTGTTTTTTAACTTTTTAAAAAAAATATTTTACTAATATTACTCTATTTGAATTTCATTCAACAGTATTCAGTACAAAGCCCAATGACTTAAAAGTCATTCAAATCAATTGATTTGTTTTTATGGTTTATCAGCCCTTGTGGGTTATTTAAAGCCAAAACGTATTTCAGATTGTAAAACTTTTTTTTTTTTTTTTTTTTTTTTTTTTCAAGATAACAATTTTTCCAGATACAAATCCTACTATTTAACCTCACTTCAATAGGAGATGGGGGGATATGTAGGGAAGATAAGAATTGACCCTAGACTTGATATTGTTGTGGAGATGGTTAGATATATTGAGATATTGGATGGAACAGATGAAAACGAGGTAGTGAAACAAACATACCCACAAGTAGTACATGCACCAACTACCTGGATTAAAGTGTCTGGAAGTATGGACATAACGGTACATTTCATCATGGCATCAAGAGAAATATACTGCACAGTCCAGATCCAATTCACTAAATGGTAATACAATAACCTTGATATTATACACTTGCTGATGGGATAGCCTTCCTAGGAGTTACTCTAAGGTTTGGATCCCTGACTCCCAGGTGGATAATGCCAACCCAGAAAACATTTACCAGCAGCACCCTTAATGAAGAGACAATAGAGGAAAGAAGAAAAGGCAGGGTTACTACTCGCAGTGAGCACGTGTCATTTACAGAGAACTGAAGGCAATAGAACTTCTTGTGTCAGAATCATCATAACTAAACTGGGAGCCCAGGCACCAAGACAAGATCAGTAGGATGTGAGGACTAAAAGATCCACCAGGAGAAGGTGAGGACTACAATGGTTGCTTGGGGATACACTTGCATCCCCTACCTTCATTAGGCTGCTTGAGGTGGTGCATTCAGTCTCACTTAGTATTCGCAAGTTAATTTTATTAGACTGTTCAAGCAGCAGAACATTGACATAATGTATATGTCACTTGCTTAGAGGTTTGAATTATGGCAGGATTCATTTGTTAATTTTATATATCTGTTTCCTTTAACATGACCTGAAGTTACAGACTGAAAAACAAAAAACATACAACGGGGTAAAAAGTAACACTGTGTATTATTACTAGTTTAACTATAGCATTAAAAGAAATTATGATTTATGGCCATATCACATTGAAACACCGGTTCTTGTATGATCACTGAAGTTAAACAAAATCAACTCTGGTCAGTACCTAGATGGGTGAGCACTTGGGAATACCAGGTGCTGTAAGTTTGGATATACAGGTGGTGTAACGGCTCAGAATTGGAATTCAGATAGCCGAGTTCCAATTCTCGTCAGGTTCGTCATATTTACTTATGCACAAATACCTTGAGGAAAGATATGAATCCACCTCTTCTCTCCCCGGCTATAGATTAATTAGTAGGACTTGTATCAGTAAATTGTTATTCTCTCCAAAATATTCTTACAATTGAAAAATATTTTCTGGCTTTAAATAACTTGCAAAAGGTTGATAAGCCATAAAATTAAATCAATTAAAAAAAAAAAAGAAGAAATTATAGCAATATTTAAATAATTTTGCAATTGATTCCTCTAGGAATTTGTACTAGTGTTTGCCAACCTTCAGGCTGCATGCAGCCCTCATTTAAATAAATTATGGCTCCTGATGACGACTTACAGTCAAATATACATAATTAAGCATTAAGAAGTATCTGCTTTGGAAAAGTGGAGGTAAATCAGAATGTTTCCTATCTTTATGGCCACCTGAAATGAAAGACTTTCCAAGCAAAGATGACTGTTTTCTCTTAAAACTAATGACTTAGACTTTAATCTACTGCCATTATTAATGGTTCCTTTTTTTTCCCCCCCTAATGTAATGAATATTGAGTACATCCAGTTTTTCCATGTTTCCTGTTTAGAATTGGCTTGCTGGTTCCTTCAATAGTCTATTTCAACTATAGTTCTAATGTCTCCATATGAAATCTGAAATTTTATTCACTAATTATTATTTTTTTTCTCCTCAATAGGAGTAGATAGATTCACCTATTATCCAGCTCACACTCTTCCCTGGTCTTTTGAACAGGAATAGAGGTTTATCCCTTGTTTCTTGTTTAGCATCAGGTTTCTGGTTCCGTCTGCCTTTTAATTGCTGTTGTTCCTAGACCCATCTTGACCCGGGGTGGTAGCACCTGTTAGGGATCCATCTATGCGCAAATAGTGAATCCTCCAAACAAAAACAAAACATTATGAAGTATAAAAATATATTTTTATAGTAAAAATACCAGCAATACATTTTTGGAAAAAAAAAAAAATAAATATTATCAGCAATAAATTTTAAAAAAAAAATATTACCAACAATACAGTTTAAGAAAAAGATATTACCGGCAATACATTTGGCTCTTGACAAAAACCCTCTTTACAAAAATACGTCAATGAAACCTGATCTATAAACTTGTTTCTTACAAAGAATACATATTCTTTTCATATGAACATATCTTAAAAATCTTATCAGCATTAAATAAGCCATTTAGATTGGTATGTCATTAAACAAAATAACCAAACCATCCTTCATTTGGCACCTATAAACATTTCTTTTGATAAATCTAAATTGGTAAAGGATACATGATTCTTTTAATAAAGAACCGTACTTGGATTTGACTAAATCTTAAGCAACTCCATAACTGATGTCATTGTGGCTTAAACAACTTAAAAAAAGCAAAAAAGAAATGAAAAATGTAAAATTAAGTAAATAGATTTACTAAAGACATTATTTTATACTTTTATTAATGAATTGAGTTATATTGAAGTATCTTTCTTTCTATTCAATAGACACAAGCATAAAAAATTAAGTAACCATTGAAGCAATTTGTGTATTAATACTTAAGCAACTGGGTTTAGCAACCATTGAAGCAACTTGTGAACTAAAAATTAAGCAAACATTTAACCAAGATTTAACCTTTGTCTGTACTGAAAAAGCAAACTGCTTATGTTGATTCCAGGTGGTTAACTAAATGACCAACCTCTTTTTTGTCACTCTATGAATTGATGTCACTAAGTTTTTTTTGTTTAAGCGTATCACCCCAAGCAAGGCTGGAGGCCACTATCACGCATTGGGTTATAGAAGGGTTGGAGGAAGGGCAGATAGGAGTGGTAAAGGAGAGGATGTGGAGAAAGAGAAAGACAGTGGGTCAATCAAGGCAAGGGGGTTACAGAAGATTTGGAGTGAGAGCAGATAGGAATGAAAGATGAAAGGATGTGGAGAAGGGAAGTGGATAGATCAAGGCAACTGGTGATGTCGATTGACGCTACACTTAAACCGTTGGAGATTGTATTTGTCAGGGAAACAGCAATAGGGAAGGGAGTTCCATAGGCGAGATGTGCGAGACATGAAGCTATTGGAGTAAAAGAGACGTCTACATCTAACAGTTTCAAGGGGTGGGAACGGGATGCCAGCCTCATAGGACGTTTAAATTCACGAGGCCTAGGGACAAGCGAAAGCAGCTCCTCGGAGCAATTACAGTGAAAGTACTTGTAAAAAAGGCAGAGCGAGGTAACATCGCATCTGTGAGAGAGCGACTGCAGACGAGATGACAGATCAGGGCCAATCACATTGCATATCCGTCTCATGTGATCCACATGATTTCATCTCAACCAAAGGGAGATAATCACCTTTTGCATCCCTACACTTGTGTAAATGGTTATCTTTGTCTTTCTTTTTCTTAATCTAAAATGTCACCTAATAAAAGGTTGAGAGGAACTCTAGGTAGAGGGTTACTTTTAAAATGCTTATGAAGAATGAGGTATGTGCTATGAATGAAAAAGGAGATTGTAGGAAGTGAAGATTATGAGGATAAGGAGGATAGATAACAATTACATTTGATTTTAAATGTAATGAAATTGAATATTATGTTAAAATATACCAATAAAGATGAATGATAAACTAGTCAAAAATTAATATTGTCCATCTGGTTTAATTGTCAAATACTTAAAGTAAACATGCAGAAAAATTAAACTCCTCTAGGAAGTGTTTTAACAAAGAACAGAAAATGCAACACCAAAATTCAAAGACATTGGAATAGCAAAGAACGCCTTTCAAAAGTTAAGCAAAGTATTAAGTAATGGGAAAATTTTGTTAGAAGCAAAGATTGCTGGGCCATTATGTAATATCGGTCCTCCTATATGGCAGTGAATGTTGGACAGTCTCCTTACATGCATTGAACATGTGAGCAATAAGGAAGTTTTAAGGAAAATGGAAACAAGGAGGATGCTTATATTTAGCATCAGAAAGAGACAGTTGAAATTTCTAGGGTACATAATGAGGAAAGAAGGATTGGAGAATTTGGCACTCACAAAACATACTGATGTCAAGAGGGACAGAGGAAAGCAGCATATAACCTACCTGAGAAGCTTGTGTAAATGGTTGGCAGAACAGGAATTAGGAGAGTTTTTTTTTTTTTTTTTTTTTTTTTACGATGATGTTCACTCTGTACAAGGCCTGAGTGCCACTCAAGTTAAAGGGTTACAGAGTAAGAGACACAGTTTATGCAGATTTGTGGGGAAGATAATGGATAACCATAGATTTGAACAGGTTAGGACTGTAGTGATTGGGGAAGCATCCTATTGGGAGTCACCACTCAAGTGTAACTTACATTTCCCAGAGGAATACAAAACAAATGATGGTGGTTTGCTACAATGTGAGTGGAATGGTGGGTCTTAGCTGTAAAAAAAACTGGTGGAACTAAAGATTGTATTTCATCTGAACACTTTCCATAGAAATAGCAATAGAGGTGCAAGAGGCTTGCAACATCTCATCTGTGAGAAAGAGGTTGCAGTGTGAAATATTGTAGGGGTTACCTCCTCCTTAGTTCCCTAATTCTTCACCAGGGGTCTCTCTCCCCATACTATAAATACTGGGAAACTTTTTGCCTCTTTCTCTTCTTTTCTTCAGGCCTCGTGCCGAATCCCACCTCGCAGGGAGGTGAGGTAAATCTCTCTTTCTTCTTCATTTCAGCGACAACATGTAAGCTCTTAGAAGATCAGCGTTTCTCATTTCTGGGAAAATGCTATGAACATTACAAACATTCACCAAAATACGAACATTCACCAAAGAACAAACACAATGTTCCCACACACACAAATGTTATGTCTATGTGCCTTGTAATTTGTTTAATACATATTTGTTGAGATAGATATATATATATATATATATATATATATATATATATATATATATATATATATATATATATATATATCTCTGTCTTGTTTGTCTTCTTTCATCTTCGGTTGGACAAATTAAGTCTTCCAATTTTCATGTAGTTGGGCCTTTTAATATTCTACCAGGAGTTACACACGTGTTTCAAATACAACAACACATAAATACACACACGGTCCTCTACAATATAATTCATCACCCACAAGGACGTGGAGATACTTTTGGACTCTGTCTAGAGTGGAAAAAGAAGATTGAGCAATTCCTGCCCATATATGGCAGCTATACTCCATTTTGAGCCTGATCTGGCTCTTGTAACAGTAGAAGATAGTATAACAAACTTTACTAAGAGCTACAAACGATAGGATTATTGGTCAAGTTCCTTCAGGACATGACACGTAGGAGAATAGGAGTTATCTAAGTTCACAGTAACTGGTTTAATCATCCAAATTAATCTGATGAAATTGTACCTAAAAACTTTTTATGAATTTTGTCATTACCTTTTTGTTTTTTGTTTTTTGTTTTTCCCCAGCCTGACTTGAAGGTGAATTCAAATGGTGTTGCAGAATGGAGTGGTTGTTCAATGATGACCGAATTAGGCGAGGTCAGAGCTCCTACCATGGTGAATGCTCCAATCAAGTGAAAATATGTTATCTTCATTTTCGCTGATAGAACAGCTACTCCTCCCCCACCATTGTAAGCGGTTAATTTTTACTACAGTGACACAATACAGAAAAGCTTAACCTTCTTGAATTAACTTTTCTTCTGATCAACTATGTTTTTATTCCATCATTAAATTTCTTCAACAAATAACAAAAGTGATTTTTTTAATTAATAATGAATGGTTTCAAAAGCAAAAGAAATCTGACCAAAAATAATGTTTATTCAGTGTTTTCATTTTATTTTTCAATAGAATGATTTCAGAATAAAGTAATAAATTAAAGAATGAATGACTTATTCTCCTATTCTCTTATTTCTCTTTTTTTATTATTATTAAAATAAAGAATATAAGAATAAAGAGATTTATATTCCTAAGTTTTTGTAATTTAAATAAAGTATTACATAATGGAAAATATTTACAAGAATTAGGCATTACTCATTACTGTAATCATTATTTTTAGTGGTTACACGTAAACAAACCCAGTTTTTTTATTTAATTAAACAGTGAAATTAATAACCAGTCTAAAAAAAATAATGTTTATAATAATAAGAAATAATGTCTGATAAAAAATCCTTTCAAGAATGACAAATATGTAGATAGCTATTATATATAAAATACAGTGATTTTTTTTTTTTTTTTTTTTTATAAAAAAAAAATGGAAGTACAATTTTTAACCTCATTTTTTTTTTTTTTTTTTTAATTAGTTCAAAGAAGAAATAAAAATGTGTATAAATTGTATCAGAATTTTATATTTTCAGTTTTTCTTTTATTCATTTTTTTTTTTTAAAGCATGAATTATTTTTCAGTGTTTAAAAAAAAAAAATATGAATAAGAGAGAAAAGGCAGTTTCTTTATATTTTTTTTTAAGATGTAAAAAGAAAAAAAGAATTATCACTTTAAAGAAAACAAATAGTTAAGCTAAAAAGAAAAAAAGCAATAAAACAGTTAAAAATATACCAAATATTTTGAAAGAACAAAAAAATGAATATGAGTATCTTAATAGCTGATGTAATAATAAAGAGGATATTGCATAGCAGGGATCCAGTGCTGAACGTTCAACAATATTATTAACTAAAACAGGCTCAATTGCTGACAAATGATAACATTGTACTTTTATAAGACTGTTCTTTCTTCTTTTCTTTTTTTTTTTTTTTTTCCCAACATGAGAATAAGAAAAAAATAAAACTAAAGTGAGGCTTACACTGATGTGATTACACATGCGCATGAAGGAGAGGAGACACTGAAATTAAAAATTTCACTATCCAATGAAGTGCTCAAGAATTAAATGCATCACACAAAAGATTTTTTTTACACTTTGTCATAAATCTTCATTATATATATATCTGTTATTTAAACATTATTTTTAGTGTAAAATCATGTTTGAATAGATGCTGTTTACTTATTTATTTTCATCTACCAGCCTGAATATTCGAGAAAACTTATTAGAAAAATATGTGCTCAAGATTTCTCAAATATTCAGGCCAGTACATGAAAATAAATAAATATACTGTTTAATAAATAAACAGAGCATCCACTAAAAATAACATTTCACTTATAAAATATGTCAAATTAATAAATGAAAAATCCATTCCTAAAATATATATATATATATATATATATATATATATATATATATATATGATTGCAGGCAAAATGAGAATACGTATGATCAAAAAGGACAGAGAGAAATACACTTCCTATTATTTCACAGTGAGATGCATTCAGATTGCTATAAGCTAACATTTCTTTTTTTTTCTTTTTTAACAATTCTTGATAACACTGAGAAAACCATATTTACAATGTAAATAAAAGCTGTTCTTGACATATCTAAATTTTGTTTGTGTTGTTTATGCCTCTCTTTAAAATAATAATGGCTGCTCATTTTCCAAACATACCTTTCTGTTAGGGGTGGCTATAGACGATCCCTGTTGTAGACGCCTGCTCAGGCACATTTGTGCGTGTTCTGTACCCACAGAGCCCACCTGTACTTAATACTGTAATAATACTGAGTGGAGTTTAGTTACAGTACCTGAAAGAGAGCACATTATTTGGGATGATCAGTTTGAATAAGGCCAGTAGACTCGAACTGATGACATGTGACTTCATGCTGGCACAACCATTGACAGTTTCTGAATAGTTCTGTTTAACCAATTTCATTCACATGAATTGAGTCAAGTTCAACTCCTAGTGTGTTCTTTCCTCAGTAATTGATCATTATTTAAACAAAAAGATGAGATATCCTTAGATATGGTCAGTGGAA
Organism: Acanthosepion esculentum; assembly: GCA_964036315.1. Classification (NCBI taxonomy): domain Eukaryota; kingdom Metazoa; phylum Mollusca; class Cephalopoda; order Sepiida; family Sepiidae; genus Acanthosepion; species Acanthosepion esculentum. The sequence continues at coordinate 34,108,977 of OZ038506.1, forward strand.
CAAAAACAATCTACCACCTGCATATTAAATAATAAATGTTACATTTTGAAATTCTCTGAAGGTTATCCAGATATACAGACACCTGAAGAAGGTCATAGAGCACAAAAGCTGAAACACTATGATAATAATGAAGTAAGGACATTAGTCCAACGGTAAATAATGTAGTGTAAATTTTTATTTAATATTTTTCTCATTACTGTACATATTCCATCAGTAATTGCAAAAATATACAGTAGAAAGTCAACTTATCTCCAAGTAGGACCACTTACAATAATTTGTTATTGATTTCTTTGCTGCTGATGACATCTTTGATAAGTCATTAGTTTAGCAGGTCATCTACACATTAATACACATGTTTTTCAAGCAAGCTTATTGCATTGGTATCATGGTGGTGTGAATTATAATGCCAAGTACTGACTTGATTTTGTGTGTGTGTGTGTGTGTGTGTGTGTGTGTATGTATGTATGTATATATATATATGGTTGGGTTTCAGTCCTGGCTTGAAGCATTCGGACATCTAGTCACACTGAGGAGCTGTGAAACAGTACTGTCTGCAAATGACATAAAAATATATATATATAAGTAGACATCATCGTTAACACCCAGGGACAACAGTCTGTCTCATGCTTATATGTAATCTTCAAGTCATATGCATTGTGTTTTTGCTCGACTATATATACTGGTCAATGATGCATTGGGGTAATCTAGTGTATTGTTTGAATGGTTATTTTGGTGGGTGGTAAGGGTTAAGTTTCAAATTATTCTAGGAGTTATTGGGTGAAAATAATTGTGAATCTGGATGCAGTTTTTTTTTGGTTATTCATAGTGTTGTTTATTAACATTTTCTTATTTCTGCATCCAGATCTACAATTATGTGCACACATGGGACATACTGGATGATAGGTAGATATATAAACCCTGACCCAGGATGGAATAGGTGAAGGGTCTCTCACATACCCATGATAGTGTAAAATCCATGTTCGGAGAAAACTTTAAAGGATTATGTATGGCAGGTTTAGATTTATGTTCTTATTAAAAGAAAGGGCAGAGGGAGATACCATTAAACCTGTGCCTTTAAGTGAAACTTCTCTAGTCATGCATATGAAACTGTGCAGATATGAAAAATTTAGAGAGATCAATGACATAGCAACTTTGCTTATGGGTACAAATTTGTCCTTGCCTGACCAACTGTTTTCTGTAGCTTAGCTTAACAGTAGCTCCCTCTACCCTGGGGCACGCATGTTCAATTTCTGCTGGAGAGTGCAATTTTTTCTTTAATAAGGTTTCTTGAACATTCAGGCTGGCAGACAAACGTTTTTAATTTGTATTTAAAGACAGTAAGTAAAGGTTTATTGTTCCGCTGAGCTTCATAATTAATATATTGTGTGAAAATTTGAAATAATACCGTAAAACAGGTGTTATTTTTTTCAAAATAATAAGTATATTTTTATTATACATACTTATTTCTTCCTTGCATTTATTTCAAAATATGTAATGGCAGCAAACCAGCATGCATCTGTTTATTTACCATCAAGTTACATAACACATAGTTTTTCACCTTTCAAATTGTTGTTTATAAGAAAATGTTTTAATGTACTGTAGTGAATTGTAGTGTTATGCATATTTAAATTTATTTAATAACTAGCCAAAAAGCTGCTCTATCGGGCAGCATTTAAGCTAGCTCCTGCGGAGAAATCCTGATTGAACCTTCACCCCAAGAGGTAGGAAGGAGTAGACGATGCAATTGGCAACAATAAACTACAGAAGAACTCAAAATTGATTGCTGCATTTACGTATTGCTTTAATATCTAAAATTACCGTTTAAAAGTTCAACAATAATTCTTCTGCCACCACTTAATTTAAAGACAATTTGATGTATGTAGGTTCTTACTTTTCATACAATTATTTTTATTTCATGGGTTCAATTAATTTTGGATTATTTTCAATTAATTTGGGATTATTTTCAATTAATTTTGGATTATTTCCAAATTATAAAAATTGTTATTGTACAAAAGAATTCATCACAAAAAAAATCATATAAAAAAAAAAAAAAAAAAATGAATCCAGTCCAGAATGTTTTTAATTTGTTCAGAGTGAGCCTGATTCCAAAATAGTATGTTGGGCTGTGACCTCTAAGGGTTAAAGTTGAAAAAGTGTGACACACTGACATTCACATTTATTATATAGATGTTATTATGTATTTTTTTTTTTTTTTTTTTTATTCCAGTAAGGTTCACCCTGTACAAGGCCCAGTGGCCACTCAAGGTAGAGGGTTACGTTAAGAGGTAGCTTATATGGATAGGAAGAGAACATAATGGTTGACTCTAGACTTGAACAGGTTAAGATTGCAGTGATCAGAGAAACATTCTCTTGGGAGTCTGTTCCATAGGGAAGTGGTTTGCAGGAATAAGCTGTTTGAGTTGAACTTACTTCTCACTGATGGAATACAGAGGGAATGAAGGTGGTTTGTTACTATGTAAGTGCCATGACAGGTCCAAGCCGTGAAGATTAGACCTGGTGGAACCGGGAGATGCAGTTCATCCGAGCACTTTCCTTGGTAGTAGTGACAGAGCAGTGAAAGACTCCCCACATACTGCCTATGAGAGAGTTTTGAGTGTGGAAAATAATTCTCCAACAAGGACTCGGAGACACTTTTGAACTCTATCAAACTGGAAAGTGAAGTCTGGACAGCTCCTGCCCAAATATGACAACAGTTCTCCATTTTCGGTCTGATCTAGCTCTTATAAAGGTAGAGGATAACATGAGGAGTCAGGTACTTACTGGAGCAGTACAGGCCACTTGTATTCGAGGATACCTGTCTACTAGGGTGGCTAACCAATCTGTATTGCAGACGCTTGTCAGGCACATTTGTGTTTGCTCAACACCCACAGAACCAATCTGTGGTTTATACTGCAACTATGCTGAGTAGACCTTAGTTACAGTTTCTGGGAGAGAGCATGTTATCTAGCATGATCAACAATTTGAACAAGGCCAGCACGCTCATGCCCTCAGCCACGATGACTTGTAGCTTTGTACTAGCACAGCTATTGATGGCCTCCAAGTGTTCCATCTACCCAATTTCATTCATAAGGCTTGGGTCAACCCTCCCGTGGTATGGTCTTCAGGCACTTTCCAAAGGTGCCACACACTGGGATTGTCTCCCTCCAGACCCCGATAATGTCAGGAAGTCTCCATTCTGATAATTCAACCTTGATGAATGGTGACTGGCATTTTTACTCCATAAACAATTATCAGATCATGTTTAGGGTCTGATAAAAAGGTCTTAATTTGTTTTTATATATATATATATAATATATATGCTCTCGTTTGCTGATTGAGCACGAAGGGGAAAGGGAATTTTTAACGGCTGCTGCTGCTTTAAATGCGTTGCTTTTCGAAAGAATTGAGTGCTTTGGCAACCAGTATAGTGTTTATATACATCATGTATTTAATGTGTTAAAAATTCCCTTTCTCTGCTGTGCACAGATAGCCTGGGGGTAAGGGTCACTGACTGATGTTAAATCAGTTGAGTTTCAATCCTGGCTTGAAACAATTGGATGTCTAGCCACACTGATGAGCTGTGATACAGCAAAACAGTCTGTCTGTGGATGACTATATATATATATATATATGGGAGAATAAAAACAAAAAGCATAGGGAAACTGATTGAGATTGGCTAGACGACATGTCCAGACACATCAAAGAGAAAAGAAATTTAAAATTTCAGTAATTCTTGTCAGTGCATAACTGTAACATAAGTTTGCATTTTTATATACCTCCCCTTCCTATACATATATAATTCCATCAACAAAGGGACGAAACCTGTTACACAACATATTTTCTCCATTTTCGTCATTCATTTGCCTAAATTTGTTTTGATATATATAGAAATTTATATATCATATTCACCCATTTATTTATAAATAAAAATTGATAGTGTACTTATTTTGTTTGCATAATAAAATCTGGCATCTCCAAAACAAGTTATTATCAATATTTTCAATAAGGATAAATACTATCAGTTGAAACCTGCATTATGTATTGCTCATATAAACAAAGGTTTTACCAATATAATTTGGTTAATACTTGTAAAAATATTAATTTGCATAATAAAATCTAATATAGTGCAAACCAGACGTTACTTCTGCAATTAAAAAGATTATACAGGGTGAGACAAAAGTAGCACATAATTTCTGTTGATTGTTTGCCATTTATATGACAGTGTACAAGAACTAACTTAAAATAAAATTTAATTATAATCTACAGAGAAAGATAAAATTTACACAGCATTTAAAACATATCAAATTTTTAATCTATAAAGTGTCAGCTTTTTGTCATGATGAGGTGTTATGTATGAAAGATTTATTCCCTATTTGTATTTCTTCCCATTATGGGCATTATTATATCCATGATATATTAACACCTTAATGAACAGACAGAACAGAATAGCAATGACAAACATGCTTTGTTCTTAAAGAGGTTTTTATACTGCTAAGCCACACAATATTATATACAAATATTTACACTTGTCCCACACACAGAAACTGTAACACATGTATACAACAATAAGTAGTATGAATGGCAAAGAGATATAGAAATTATAGCCTTTTCTAATTTATTTAGATTCCTGAAGTTTTTCATAAGAATTTTGAATTCATATACGCAGTAAGTAGATTAATCTGAATAATAGATTGGTCAAATATGTTCTGTGGTACTTAGAATGTTAAACTGGCATAGCAACAGAAGTAAAATCATCCATATTTAATTTAACAGTTAATAGAATGGGAAACTATGAAATGGAGTTTGAATTGTAGCTACTTAGAACTAATGCTTTTAGAAAGGCATAAATTCACTTCTTTTGTTTTTTATCATCTTGACAAAGAAATGTTTCAATGTTGGCATGCTACAATGGTCGCCAGGTAAGTGAAGCAAACATCAAATAGAAAATAGTTTTAGGGACATGGAATGTCAGAACACTAAATCAATGTGGCTAACTAGAGTATATAAGGTAGGAAATGAATAGGTTAAAGGTTAATATTTTAGGTATATGCAAAACTAGGTGGGCAAACAATGGGGATTTTGTCAGTGACAAACACGAACTCATATTCAGACAATATAAAATGAGGAGAGTAGGAATCATATTGAACTAAGACATGAAGGAATGTATTCTAGGATGCAGTCAAATATTTGAAATAATTCTTGTAGTCAAATTTTAAAGGGAAACCCTTTAACAACACCTGCACTGGACAGTACAGCTATTTCGGCCTGTCTTCAACTGCTCATTGCAAACACACTACCAGTACTTTACTTCCGGCATTTCCTGTCACTCTAACTCACCTGGTTTAGGAAGTTGATGTATGCATATCATGCACACGTCAAAGAACCTATTCTGTACGCTTGGGTTAAATGCTACAGAAAGTTCATCATTTGACTTAACCAGCAACTACTCAATGCCAGCACCGTACTTTCAAACTTTGGCATTTCCGGCCAACTTAACTTGACCGTACTTTTAACATTTAGTCACAGTTATATTATCTTTGATCTTCTATCTGGCCAGTATTCCTCCATTTACTTAATTCTTCCGCCATGTACTTGATTCATTGTTTTTTCACTACTTTTGTATATATATTATATAAATAAATTTTGTATTAATTTAAGTTTGTCTATATTTCTGTGTGTACGCTATCCCGTGCGGAAAGGAATATAAAGGAGAGACAGGCCGCCCCCTCAAGGTAAGGTTCGGCCTTCTTCAGGTTGGAATTTCAAACCGAACCCTTTATTTCGATCACTGGGGTAGACTGTTCTAGTTCCACGAGCCATGTTTGATGGATGTCAGTTATCAGTTATCTCCTGCTAATTTTCCCTCTGAAAGTTCTCCACTGCTTTAACCGGGTATTGAACTCACACTCTTTGGGTCTGTCACTGGATCTAACCAACGCCTTTATCCACTGTGCCATGAGGACATCTGGGTATGAATTTCTGAGTATTATAAACCTAATGTTTTTTCAGCAACCATTTTTTACCAATACTCATATTGCAATTTTACTGTTATCATTGCATGTTTTTACCAGATCTCATATTGCAACTTTTTGTTATCATTGCTTTTCTCTGGCACTCCTTATTACTGGTTCCCATATTGTATTTATTTCTATGCTTGGCCGACTCAGGAGATTTTTGTGGTCTAGCATATGTGCTGATTCCTTAAGTTTACGAATTTTCCAATGGTGTTCCCTGTCTATGATCTCAACATGATCCCACAGGCCAGTATTCCTCCATTTACTTAATTCTTCCGCCATGTACTTGATTCATTGTTTTTTCATGTTTCTTTAACTGAAACACTACTTTTGTGGTGGTGATCTCCCTTCTCTCTCCATATGTGGTCAGCCACACCTGATTTTTCTACTTCCCCTCGCGTTACAGCTTTCTGGTGTTCTTGAAGCCTTACCTTGAGGAGGCGGCCTATCTCTCCTTTATATTCCTTTCCGCAGCTGCACGGGATAGCGTACACACAGTCTTTAGTCATGTTCTCCTCTATGGGGGGGGTCTCACTCTAGAGAGATATCTGCGAAGTGTTGTCACGCTTTTGAAGGTTGTCCTGATGTTATATGGACTGCAGATCCTTTGTATTTTCTCTGATAACCCCTTCACATAAGGCAGGCAGACTTGTTGACCTGTCAGATTTATGGCATTTATTTTTAAATGTTTGCAGGCCTCCTATAATTCTTCTTTATTGGGATGCACAGGCCATATCGTATATTATATCACCCCCCCCACCACCACCACCACAAACACACTCCAGGGATTCTGCAACAAGGGACACGACATAAAGAAGAACAGTTCATGTGTAGCAGAAACAAAGCTGCTAAAAATTTAAAAATTCATTGCCAATTCAGTTGAGCAAGGATTTCAATGATAAAAAAATGAAAAATATTGTTTTGTTTGAATTTAACAAACATGACTGTGATTGAAGTATTTCAAGTTTAAAGGAAATAAAATCTTCGAATTATTTTCTGTATTTACTATATATCATTATGATGAAAATGAATAAAAAAAGAGTCAATGATGAGTTTTTTAATAGTTATATCACTTTTTTATTATTATTATTATTACGTGGAATTACCATGTAATTTTAGCAGAACCTTTCTAGTTTACCATAAAAAAGGATGACCAATGAAAAGCATTGTAACAATTTCTACCGAAAAAAAAATTAGCCAATAGAATCCTCGCTTGTAAGGCGAAGTAGTCGTTTTTGCATGTTTAGCGGCTGTATATGAGTAATGGCGACGAGCTGACAAGCATGATATACTGGTGTCACTAGCTTCTTGAACAAGGAATCATGAAGCTCACACACCGAAATATTGATAAAAATAATGATGGGTAAGCTGGTATTATATATCTGTACCACTTCTAAAGGCTTTGATCAGTTGTCTTTTAAAGTATTTTGTTTTATTTCGTTGAGCTGGTGTACAACAGTAAAAATTTTCCCGAACTTTGTTACGTTTTTAATGCCAAAAATAGACGGAAAGATAAAAATGTCATATAATTGTTCTGTGGACGGTAACATTCAGATAATTAAATGTTAATTATGTGTTTACGAAAAGCTTTAAGGTAGATATCAGCATAGAACTGTTTTGTTTTTGATGTACAACGAATTCTTTGATAGAAACATGTGGCAGATCATTTTAATTAAAAAAATGTTTTAAAAGTAAAACTTATTTGTTTACAAAAAAAAATGGCAGAATTTACGACAAAAAAAAGGTTTTAATTTCCGTCTGTAAATATTTAGCAGTTACATTTAATTTTTTGTCATTGTTTTCTAAATCGTCTACTAATTGATTTATTTTTATTTTTTTTTAAATTATTCCAATAAAAAATCCAAGCATTTTTCGTTTACTTTTTGACTTGTTTACGTATTTTATGTGAAAAAAAGAATTACTTTTAGTTAAAAAGTAAACAAATGAGTTTCTTTAAAAATATATTTATTTTTCTATTTAAATTTGATTTCGTAATTAACAGGACCATAAACAATTACAGACAAGTGAGTGTTAGTGTTATGGCTGTTTTTATTTTATTTTTTAATAAAAATTTAGATTAGATATATTTTTCTTAAATTTAATTTCCAAACCTTCCCCCTCCCATGAATGGAAAGATAAAAGTTCAATATCAAATTAAGATTGATTCTCGTATATAATGCTACACACATGCTTCAAATTACTTGTTACTTGTATCTTTTTCTTAGGTTATTGTTTTTATGCTTTGTTTTTAAACGCATTTTTTAAAAAAATGATTTTATTTTTAGAGAATAATTTATGTATTGTAGACTTGTAGAGAAATTATATTTTTCTTTTTCTGTTTTGTTTGTCCCTTGAAAGTTACTCTTCCTAATTTTTAAATTCGTTTTTTTTTTCCTTAAATTTTTATTGCTCTAGTTTCTTGAGTCAGCAAAGATATAATTTTTTAAAAGAATTAATAATTAATCTTCTTTCGTGAATTCGTTTTATTGTCTTTTTTCCCCTCTTGTGCAACTGATCAAGGGTAGAATTGAAACTTCTCTTGCTAAAAGAAAAAAAATAATCCAACAAGTGTTATTACTACTTGCTCGAATATTTTGACAATTGTTTCTAGGGACTTATTTTTCTCCCAAACAGATTAAGCACGTTCATATTCAAAGATCATGATGCAATAAATGATTAAAAAAAACTGTCTTGTGCTTAAGAAAAAAAAGGCAATATATCTGTTATCTCTCTGGGAACGAAAGGCTTGCTTTAAAAAAAAAAAAAAAATCAGCTTTTTTATTTTTAATTTTATTTTTTTATGTTGTCCCCGTAAAATATTAATATGAAAATAATTCTCTCTATGGATTATGTCCTTTCACCCAGGACGTGCGCGGTCATGTTTCTCCATAGCTTCTTGTATTTTTTGGTCTCAGAAATCAACAAAGCACTTAAAAATTAAAAGGATTTACCTTGTTAATGATATTTTGGCTCGTTACACTCTTTTTATTCTTTCTAAATTGCATAGCTTTGTTTAAATTGAAAAGCATGTTGAAAGTTTGCTACAAAAACTCATTATTCTCCTATCTCCTTGTTGTATGAATCTCGATCTATTTATTATCTCTGTTCCTTTTCTTGTTTTTTTTCTTGAGTGTCTCTACTCTTTGGCAACAATTCCACACTACATTTTATTTTAGTGATTGGTAATTCAAGCTCAGAATTAAAAATAATAAATACCATCCCCCACACACCTTTTAAAAAAAATCAAGAAAAGACCAATGTTTGTTTATTTTTCTTTTTTTTTTTTTTTTTTTTTTTTTTTTCAAGCTACAATTTTGTTTTGTGAGTAAAAAGTTTGAGACTTCTGCCCAACAACTCGTTTTCCAATTTACATTTTTTTCATTTCATTTCATTTATTTTATTTTTAGAAATAACTTTTTTTAACCATGAAACTAAAAACTTTCAAATATTTACACTTGTAAGAACGAACGATAAGACAAGTTCCTGTCAAATTTGAATTATATGTAGGTTGCACAACGTATTTAAAATTTTAAAACATATTTAGATAAACTACGTCCAACAGCAAGGCTTCTCTGATCAGGAGGTTTTGAGGAGCGTGGAACCACCTCTTAATTGCTGGTGTTCCCAGGTCCAGGGTGGTAGCATCTATTAAGGTCCCAGCTATGGGCAAATAGCTAACCCCGAAACTGAGGTAAAAAGCATTATAAAAGTGTACAAATAGGTTTTTTTAAATACTAGAAATACTTTGTAAAAAATTATTACCAGAAATAAATTTTTGAAGAAAAAAAAAAAAAAAAGCTATTACCAGCTATACATTTTTGAGGAAAAAAATATTACCAGCAATAGATTTTTGACAAAACAAAATATTACCAGGAAAAAAAAGTTGTTGGCATTAAATAACCCATTGAGGTTGATATGCCGTAAGACAAACCAAACCCACACTTTCATTCATTAAGCAAGCAGATCAGTCTCACAAGAAGCTACATTCATTTGAATAAGACCGGCAATAAGCATTTGATTTTTCTCTACATACCCAATACACCACCAGCAATAAATTTTAACAAAGAACAACAATGTTTATTTTTTTTGTATTGGTCATTTACATTGTTCATAATAATTTTAGAATTGGTTACTGTTTAAAACAACATTTGTATTTTCCTTCCTGTCAAAGGAATTTTGGATTTTGTTCAGAAATCTTTATTTTAAATAATTTGTATATTAATTTCAAAAGGAATTTAGCAAAATACTTGATATTTGTATTTTTGATAGCTTCTCTTGGGCCCTTCAGGATTATAGGCTATGGCGCTCCACGGATTTGTTTTTATTTTGCTCATCTATTAAATTCTATTATAATAACTTCTTGGGAAATATGGTGGTTTCCCATTGCTTTCTCCATGGTTATTTTAATTCAGAGTAGTTCAGTAAGTAGTTTGTCTAGACTGGCTTCTACCCAAGGCTAGGGAATTAAGTTCGCCCTGCTATTTAACACATTGTTGGGAGGAGAAGAGATATATTCATGCCTTTACCAAAGGTATTTGTACTGTAATATAATATTGCTTGCAATAGAAAAATATGCATTGGAAAATATTGCAATACATACATACATTTTAAGTGCTGAGTTAGTGCTGAATTCATTCTATTCTTGTTAATCTCTACGTTTCAGTTATTAAAGTTCAAAGAAAAATTAAAAAGAAACACAAGCTTCCTTTATTGGTTCCTCTAGGTAAATGAAAATCTATGTATCATCCCTGCTGTAACTTTCCTTAAGCCTCGTTACTGATTGCTATTTTTAGTTGAAACATGTGGGTTATTGGAAAGCATTACTACAAATTTTAGTTAAGGATGATTAATTAACGGTAAAATATAATTGGTAAAACTGAGGTATATAATCATTAAACTATGCGTGCTTATATTTTGTGTGTGTGTATATATATATATATATATATATACACACACATATTCTGTTTATACATTATTTTTATAGATATAATTTAAGTAAATTCACTGTTTTTTTTTTAATTAAACAGTATTAATTACATTTACCAGCCTGAATGTTAGAAATTTTGCAGAAAATATATGCTTCTCCGACCTGTAACTCTTAATGGGAATCATCATTTGATCTGATGTGCTGTCAACCATTCATGCTCAAAGAAGTTAATCCATTTCATAATATGTTGTCATTGTTTACATTAAGGTATATTTCTTGAGCAGATATGATCAATCAAGAGAAATCATTGAAGGAGTATGTTTCTACATAAATTCACACACACACACGTGAATATCAATATTGGAAATAGAAAGTCCTGTTTTTATTTTAAACAATGTATTATGTCTATTAGCTTGTTCATCCAAGAAATTTTAATAAAGGAAATGTGATCTCTGTCAAGGTGCAAGCTTGCATTCCCCTTTTGTAGGAAAAACTGTTTGATCTATAGAGAGCCTCACAGTCCAGTAAGGTTATAAGTTGGCATAATACACACTGTTTAAAATAAAAAAAATTGAAACACTGGTATCCACTAAAACAGCATTTGATGTGTATGTGTGTATAATCAATCTATTTTCCTTTTAAAGCACATTTTACTCATTTAGATTTCTTCAAAAGGCATAAATGCTCAGTTTCATATCCGAAATGTAAACAAAACAATATCTAAAGAATTAATGAATTTTATTTATTAAGCTAACTTTTCTTTTTTTTTTTTTTTTTAATTACTTAAACATTATTTTTAGTGGATACCAATATTTGAGTAGGCACCCTGTTTATTCTAAACAATATTTAATTTTGTTTATCAGCCTGAACATTTCAGTAATCTTAAAGAAAATGTGCCCTCCTTTATTAAAGAAAATGCTGGAGAAGCTGTTGTTTTACCTGAAGTGCTTTGACCACTTGGCTACATAGATCTTCATAAATTGTTTTCATTTTGGATACAAAACTGAGCTCTTATGACTTTCAAAGAAATCTGAATGAGTAAAGTGTGCTTTAAAAAGTAAATAGAACCTTGTTTGATTATGAAACTTTGTAGTTGAGGGGTCCAAATAAAATTGTGTGTGTGTACATACATACATATATATATTTACATTTACATACATATATATATATATATATATATATATACAGGGGTTGGACAAAATAATTGAAACACTTGTTAAATTCAAAGAAAATTTATTTAATATGGCATTGGTCCTCCTTTAGCCTCACATAGTTTTAATACGTCTAGGAATGGAATCATACTGCTTCCTAACTTCATCCAGAGGAATTTTCAGCCATTCTTCCATTAACACCTGCTCCAGCTCTTTAAGACACGACAGTGGAGGATAGTGGCTCCTAACTTGTCGCTCCAAAATGCACCACAAATGTTCAATAATATTGATTATCTGGAGATTGGGGAGGCCACTCCATGTGTTCTAGCTCACTTTCATGCTCTTCATACCAATTCTTAACCACTTGAGCGGTATGTATTGGAGCATTATCGTCTTGGAAAATGCAGTCACCATCAAGGAATAAAGTCTGAGCCATTGGATGAATATGATCACCCAAAATGTTCAGGTAATCTTTGCTGTTGATTTACCATGCAGTGCAACTATTAAACCGAGACATTTCTATGATATGGCGGCCCAAACTATCACTAATCCACCTCCATGCTTCAATGTTGGAAGAAGGCAGTCAGGGTTGTAAGCTTCTTTGGGCTGCCTCCACACATAAACTCGCCTTGAGGTTGGGAAAAGTGAAAAACTGGACTCGTCTGAGAATACGACTTGCTTCAATTAGTCTGCAGGCCAGGCATTGTGATCTCTGCACCACTTCAACCTCTTTTGAATGTTGCGAGTGGAGAGAAAAGGTTTCCTTACAGTGTCTCTTCCATGATATGCAGCTTTATGGAGCTCACGATGAACAGTTTTAGTAGAAACTGAACTATTCAGATGATTATTCAACTCAGCAGTCACTTTGGCCGCAGTAGTCTGATGATTTTTTGCCACATTGTGTTTCAGTGCATATCAGTCCTTGTCAGTAAGTTTGCAAGTTCGGCCCGAATTGCTACAGTTGCTAGAAGTTTTGCCCTGTTTCTTGAATTGCGTCATAGTTCTTGATATGGTAGCTCTTGAAAAACCAAACAGTTCAGCAACCTAGGTGATCGAGGCTCCTGCTATGTGAGCTTCAACAATTTGCCTTTTTTTCAAACTTGGAGAGGTCATGCATTTATCTTAAATTTTACTAAATTCTAAAAATAAATAAAGACAAAGACAGTAAATTAGATAAATAAACGTATTTACAACAGATATAACCTGAAATTACAAAGTTTTAGTTAAAGTTCATAATATAATAGGTCTTTGAAATATAGTAGTGGAATTTGCACCTGTTCCAATTATTTTGTCCAATCCCTATATATATATATATATATATATATATATATATATGTGTAAAATAGTCATTCAAAGAATAAATCAGTTAATATAATTGATGGCAAACTCCTTAACAGATTAAGAAGGCATTAACTCTCTGACCACTCACTGAACAATACGATCCTTGTTTTTAGTAATTGTACAATGGATTAGATGTTTGGTCCATATTGCTTGCAAGTACTTTCGGTAAAAACATTTACCATCCTCAGGCATAGATTTTTTTTTTTTTTAGACATCTAATCTCTTGTACAATTAATAAATACAAGGATTGTGTTGTTCAGCAAGTGGTCAGTGAGTTAATGCCTTCTTAATCTGTTAGAAAAGTGAATTTGCCATTAATTACATTAACTTTATTGATCTATTCTTTGAATGACTATTTTACAATATTAAGCTGCATTATTTAATAAATTTTTTATTTAACCTATAAAAATATTATTAAATTATTTATCTCGGTTATTTCAGAATCTCACAAATTTCCAACCTTATCGCCATGAAAATCATTATTGTGGAATTTTTTTTAATGAAGATCTTATTTTTTAGATAAAAAAAAAAAATTTCCAAAAATTATTAATTCAACAACATTTTCTCCTAGAGAATTAAAAATATATTAACTTCAGTTAAAAAAAAATTAACTGTAAGTGATAGGAATTACGACAACTGTAAGTGATTGGTTCATTTGCAAATTAGTGATATTTATATCCATTTTGATTAATTCTATAATAACCCACTTCTGGCATAAAAAAATTAAAAAAATTACTCAAGTGAATTTTTATTTTATTTTAAGCTGATCATAAAATTATCATTTATCATAGCTTTATTTTCTCTGGACTTCTAAAATCCCATGAAAATCTTTTTTTAATATGATTATAAGTAGTGATTTTTTTTTTATTATTATTCAAAACCAAAATTATTATCTCTTTTTGATTTCTTAGAGCTGTTACACTTATTCCTGATGAAGCAGAGGATATGTGGCATGCCTATAATCTTGTGGCTGTAGGTGACACACTCAAGTCCACAACAATCAGGTAAGAACCATCTCACAGTACAAAATGTTCTTTGGAATTACATTCAGTGTTTGTATTTAATTTTTCATTTACTTTTTAGTATTTCAGTGATAGTATTCATCATCACAAGTTCAACAAAGAGGAAATAGCTGACTTCTAGTGCAGCCTTTTTCTCTCTTTGCTACACTGACTAAGCACAGTGAAAAGCATGCTTGTGCCTTACAAACTGTTGACAGTGAGTTTTACTGAATGCTCCAAAAATATAACTTTGTGCTAGACTTGGACTATGTTCATGAAAATAACCAAATTAGCATAAAACTTCCAAGTGTTTTTGACTACTAGACTCTTGTTTTTATTCTGATTGCAATGTTTTGGTATGTTCATTCTGTTGCCTTCTTTAACTCTAGAATCTGTAAGGAAAGAGTGGGTTATTTTTATTTTTACTGAAAAGTGTGTGGGGGTGATAATATATATGTTAATATGTCCCAACTGGTTTGACTGATTTCCGGCATTGCAAGGCACACAATGCCATTCTCAGCAAGTCAGATAACATATTCGATATTACACACAGGGATAGCTTCCAATTTCCTTCCTGCTCAGCAAAGAAAACTTAATACAATGAATGTCAGTTTACTCGCTCTCCAGCAATGTTCCCCATTTATTATTTGGATTTCAACTTGGAATATGATTTGTGCCCTTTCTGGTTGGTATATATTAGCTGTTATTTTTCTCTTGTTTAATAACATGTTATCAAAAACTAAAAATATTCCTTGAGTTACACAATTGAGGAAGACTGTAGAATTATTTGAAGTTGTAACTATTATTGAGGTGGGGGTCCATTTTAAAAAAGAAAAAATAGCTTGTGATACTTTCTACATAGTTGTAACTATTCATATTTTAACAACAACTGTCTTGTATTTACATCTATTTCAGTGTGTACCAAAATGGGTCAGCACCCCAAATTCATAGAAGCAAGTACATCAAAGAAGAGATTGTTTAAAAAGTGATAGAATTGTATGAAAAAAATAAACCATGTAAATATTTGTGCCCATCTGAGCCATTAATTTTCACTGACATGAAGTGGAAAGATTATACGGAATCAAATTGCTAGGTTTGCTGCTAGGAAAATTGATTAACTGTATCATGCTAGACGATTTTTCTCACCCAAATCCATCTGATATATTTATAAGTCTACCATTCATCCATGTCTTGAATATTGCTGCCACATATGGTCTGGTGCTCCTGCTATATATTTAGAGATTCTTGATAAAGTCCTAAAGAAGACTGCAATATTATTGGTCCTAGCATCTCAGCTTCATTCACTTTCCCACTACCATAATGCTACTTCTGTGCCTTCTCTATAAATATTTTCATGGTAATTGTTCTGATAAGTCTCTTTGATATCTTTATGAAATTAAGCACAGTGCTAGATCGGTGGCAAGGTCTTGTCATTTGACAGTTGAAATGACTAGGTGTATTTGTAAATTCTATGCTAACAGTATCTATGCTCACACTTTTCACTTCTATTCCAGCCAGGGTCGATATTCAAAAAAAAAAAATTAAATGTAATGTCAATCATTATCTTCTGTCTTCTTGATATGTTCTTTTATTCTTATCATTCCTTAATAGTGTTTCTCTTACACTCTGTACCCCCCCCCCCGCATCTTGGTGGCTTTATTGCCTTTCTTGGAGTGAAATGATTTTAAAAAAAAAAAAAAACCTCCAGAAAAGGAAGAGAAACATGATTACTTTTGATCCAGCTCATTTCTCTAACAATGAGACATTGATGTTCATGTGTGTTGGAATTTAAATTTTGCAAATTTCCTTTTATAATAAATGGTTTTTCTGTTTCTTGCAGGAAAGTTCAGAATGAATCCTCTACAGGTAGTGTGAGTGCCAGCAAAGTGCGGACAGTACTTACCATTGCTGTTGAGACTATAGATTTTGACACACAAGCCTGTGTTCTCCGAGTTAAGGGTAGAAATATCCAGGAGAACCAGTATGTCAAGGTAAAGATTATCACTCTCTTTTTACATCTCTTTTATGTTTTGATTGTGAGGAAAGACGGAAAAGGCATATTGGAGAAACTGTTTGGTTTCAGTAAGAAAAAAAGAAGGCAATAACACTCATGTTTAATATCTGCTTTAGTTAAATGAAAAAAACTTGTCAATGTTAAACATTTTTTCATTTGTACAATCTTACTTTAAATAGGGACCTGCATTCGTTGTTATTGCAATCTTTTAAGCTCAAGGCAATAGAATTTTGATGGGCATTTTATAGTTGTAGAATTCGAAAGGAGCTTATTTAATCATTAAGAATTATGTTTCGTCAGAAAATTCAATAACATAAATGTGAAATTTTCATGAGTATTTCTAGTATTATAATATTTGCTTAATGTTCAAACTATACCGTTAAAAATGTCAACATTGCTTACTTCCCTTTATGCCCATGCTGTAACTTAACTGCTAAGGAGTTTCAAAACAGGAAATGGCTTTATTTGTATAAATAAGCAGTTTAATTATGAAAGGTCATAAACAAAGCAGTTGCTTATTTTAATAAATATCACAAAAGAATAGTGGAAATGAATGACAAAATACTTTTAAATAATTTGATTTTTAAAGCTGACTTTGCAAATTAGCAGTTTTTGCTATTGTGCTGTATATAAGACATGCTGAAAAGACATAATAAAACTACATTTATATTGTCAGTTTTAATTTTCAGTGTTTTTGCACACATGTGCTAACTGAAGTTTATATAATAGATAAATTGGAAGTTTTAACTTTTTTCTTTTAATCTTTAATATATTTCTCCCAAACCTTTATTAAAATGGAGATATTAGTGATATAAATCCTCTCTCTCCAATGTCTCTGGTTTTCATTTTGTTTCTTTATAACAGATGGGTGCCTATCACACACTTGACTTAGAACTTAATCGAAAATTTACACTTGTTAAACATTGGGACTCGGTGACATTGCAACGAATTGGTAAGTGTTTGTGTGTGCATGCGTGTGTGTGTATGTGATTGTATGATATCAGCAGAATTTAAATTGTCTTTTCTTTTTTAGATTCTGCCTGTGATCCAACACAGAATGCAGACCTTGCTGCTGTGGTGATGCAAGAAGGTCTTGGCCATGTCTGTTTAGTTACTTCAAATATGACTTTGGTGCGGGCTAAAATAGAGACAAACATCCCTCGAAAGAGAAAAGGCATGTGTGCTCAACATGATAAGGTGAGAGGCTAATATATATTCTTTTCTCTTCATTCTTTCTTTGCTGCGCTTTTTAAAAATAAAAACAAGTATACATATATATATATATATATATATATATATATATATATATAATATAATTAATTAACAAATCAGACTTCAGAAAGCCATGGTAATATTTTATTTCATGAGAATGATAAAATTTGATTTTTGCTTTGTTAGACCTAGCAGTTTCAAAACAATGAATGGATTCAAAATTTCTTCCAGGAATCAACCGTAAAACCAAATTAACAGAAGTTGTGTTTTAAGATAGTTCCACAAAGTAGGAAGAGAAGGAGGGAGGTATATACACAACACTTAATCTATGCGAGAATACAACATATAGCACACAAATACACACCCGTACCTATTTATGCAGACGGGGGCACACATGTTTGCATATACAAAAACATTGTTTCCAATTTCCCACTGAAATTCTAATGTAAATATTTTTATAGTTTACATTTTCCTTTGGAAAAATCGTAGCTTCATATACCACTTTTTCCAAAGTGCAAAGCCCTCCCACTCTACGGCTACAGGGGGGTTTGTTCCCCTGTGCCTCACTGTCGGGAAATTTTAAGATATGGTTGTTTTGGGAGTTGATTATATTTTCTATGTTAAACCATATTATCTTCCTTTTTCTATTTTAGACTTGTTAGATGTAAAATTGTTTTGTGTAAAATTACTTTATCTAAGGGCCTGATTATGTGATTATATCTGATTATATGTCACTTCCCATGATACTTTGAAGCCCTTTCATAAACAAAATTAAACCCCCATATATATATATATATATATATAATCAACATCCTCTCTAACCACCCAAAATCAATTTTAAAACAAATTCCTAATATTGTCAATACCAGAATCAATAAGTTATCATCTAACAAAAAATTTTTAATGAGAATAAAATCACATATAATCAGGCCCTTAGAAAAAGTAATTTTACACAAGAGCTAAATTACCAACAAAATCTAAGAAATGATACGCCTAACAAGTCTAAAAATAGAAAAAGGAAGATGATATGGTTTAACCCACTATTCTGCAAGTTGTCCAGCATCAATATTGGCAAATATTTTTTCAAGTTAATAAACAGACACTTTATTAATAATAGCAATCCTTTGAAGAAAATATTCAATAGAAAAACCTTAAAAATCAATTACTTGTATTGGCAACGTAGAAAATATAATCAATTCCCACAAGAACCATATCTTAAAATTTCATGACAGTGAGGCACAGGGGAACAAACCTCCCTGTAGCCTTAGAGTTGGGGCCATTTGTCCAGTAGGAGGTTTTGTACTTCAGAAAATGTGGTATATGAAGCTATGATTTTTCCAAAGGAAAATGTAAACCAGAAAAATATTTACATCAGAATTCCAGTGGGAAATGGGAAACATTTCTACAGTCACTGGCATTCCTTCAATAGTGAATCTCTAAGACAGCAGAAGGCCTTATCAAAACACTATTGGGACTTTATTGATGGAGGCTTCATCCCACAATTAAAATGGAGGATCATATGTAAGGCTCAAATTCCCAACAATTTCAGGGATAGATGTGATCTTTGCATCAAGGAAAAATCTTAATAATCAAATATGAAAACACTAACAAACTACTTAATTGATGAAATGAGCTTGTCTTCAAATGCAGACATAAGAACCGCTTTAAAGTTCTAAAATAACATCAATTTTAAAGAAAATTAACTCGAAGTTGGGTTTTAGATGTTTTACATGTATTTGTATGTGTGTGTATATATATATATATATATCTGTGAAGAAATATAGTCTTAAAGTGTGCTATATTTATGGGATAAAGTGCTCAATATCAGAGATAGAGCGTGTGTAAATATAAATGTGGACATGGAATTCAGCACTTAGAGGCGACAGTCTGTTTCATGCTAGTGCAATCATCAGGCAACTAGTGCTGTTATTTTTCTCGGCTATTTATATATAAGGGTCAGTGGTGCATTATGGGTAGTCTATTTTGGCGGTTACTTTTACCGGAAGTCGCTTATTTGTTTATTTATTTATGTCAGATTACTTTTTTTGTTTGTTTTTTTATATATATATATCTATATATGTGTGTGTGTGTGTATAGGTGTGTATGTATGTCTGAAGAAATGCAGATATATGTGAATACATTTTGTTTTACCCTTTCGTATACATAAAATACTAATGGGTAATAAATCACATAGTCAGAATTCCCACCTATGTTCCTTCATGGAAATCCCTCTCCCTTCATCACATGTGACCACACTTTACAAAAACCCTCTTACCTGGGCACCTAACGCTTACATATCTCTCTTCTTCATGTACATGTATGCATAAGCAACACTATTGTACTACTTTGCTTTTGTATCTGTGTAAATAGATACAGGTGTGTATTTGTGTGCTATATGCTGTATTTTCCTATGAGTAGGTGCATAGATTAAGCGTTGTGTATATATCTGGGGTCAATTGATGGAAAACACTCTTAAGTGCCCCTTTACAGTTACATGATTAGTAATGTATTTGATAATATCTTACATGTTGTCTAAGTACTTATTTAGAAATGTACTCATCAAATATGGGCATATTTGTTTATGAATACAAATAGATAAATATGTGAGTAGGGTGTATATATGTGTGTGTATACAGTTGCGGCCAAAATGTTCAGAACGGCATTGTTTTCGTCAGAAAAGTAGGTATAAGTTTTTATCAAAGTAGTTTTATAATCTATAATTTTCACAGACAATAAATGCGATGTTAATTGTTTGAGATTTTGGTGTAATTTGAGATGATAATACAAAAGTTATGGATGATTTAGTGATTTACTGCAAAACTCATGGCGGCCAAAATGATCAGAACGGTTGAAAAAATAACAAAATAATAAAAAATGACAATACTGGAATTATTTAATATTTAGTGTGAAGTCCTTTAGCTTCAATCACACTTTGACATCTTTGACTGCATGAGGAAATTAAATTTTCAATTTCTTGCTGGGTGATGTTATTCCATTCTTCCTGAAGGGCATTCCATAATTGCTCCGTTGTTTTAGGATTTCTGGCTTTCGAATGTTCTAGAATATTCCACACATTTTCAATAGGATTGAGATCTGGGCTTTGAGCAGGCCAATCCATAACAATAACCTTTTCAGCCTTGAGGAAGTTCATGACCACCTTAGCCTTGTGACATGGGGGCATTGTCCTGCATGAATATCGGTGGTTGCTTAGTTGAATTTCTCAGCACAGGCAAGACCTGGTCTTTGACAAGTTGTTTATAAACTCCTGCATTTACATTTCCATGTAATTGCGCCAAAGGGCCCACACCATCTCCAGATATCATCCCCCAAACCATGACACTTCCTCCACCGAATTTAACACTCATCTTAAGGCATTTAGGCGACAATTTTTTACCTACTTTTCGACGAACGTACCTTTTTCCCATCTGAGCCAAATAACAAAAACTTAGATTCATCACTGAAATGCAGCGTTTGCCATTTTTCTTGAGACCACAACACGTTTGGTTGCAAAGGTAAGACGACACTTTTTATTCTTGGAGCTGATCACTGGCTTCACTGCAGGTGCTCTTGCTTGTAGGTCATGTTCAACTAAACGAGGAGAGACAGTTTTTTAAGATAAAGTTTTCTTCAGTACAATGCTCATTTCCCGAGAAACAGCAGCAGCAGTTTTAAATCTGTCCTTTTTAACCAACTTTACCATAGCACGATCTTCTCTCTTGGTCGTTTTTCTTGGCCTACCTGTAGACTTTCTTGCGTCACACGAACCACAATCATCGTAGACCTTAAGAATACCGTGAACAACACTTTTTGACTTGTTAACAATCTTTGCAATAGACCCAATACTTAAATTATCCTTCTTCTGAAGCTTAATAATCTGCTGAAGAATTGGTAACAGAGTAAGTGGCATTATATTAACAAAGTATACTGCAGATATTCTTACTAATGTTTAGTAAACGAACCGTCATGTAAACAAATTAAAAAAATTAGAGTTCGCCAGTTAAATATACTAAAACACGGAGTAAAAGCAACCGTTCTGATCATTTTGGCCGCCATGGGTTTTGCAGTAAATCACTAAATCATCCATAACTTTTGTATCATCCTCTCAAATTACACCAAAATCTCAGACAATAACAAATAATATCGCATTTATTGTCTATGAAAATTATAGAATATAAAACAACTTTGATAAAAACTTATACCTACTTTTCTGACGAAAACAATGCCGTTCTGAACATTTTGGACGCAATTGTATATTCATATGGGTGAACACATTTATGTGAAAATATATCTGCACATATACGTTTTCATGTGAATGGGTGTAGGCACATGTGTATATAGAAAAATGTGTATGTATGTATGTATGTATGTAGGTATAGGGATTTGTGCACACACTCCAGTTCTCCCTTCCTTTCTTCTGTTCCCTGCTTCTTCCTCTTTCTTTGTTCCATTCTTGATAAATCATCTCCACCCCTTTTTCTTGTCCAGTGAATAAGAGGTCAATGCTACAACCATCGCATTTCCACGAGACATATATATCTCTCCTTCCCTTCCTACTTTGTGGAACAATCTTAAAACATAACTTCCGTTAATCTCATTTTTTCGGTTGATTCCTGGAAGAATTTTTGAATCCATTGATTGTTTTGAAATTGCCAGGTCTGATGAAGTGAGATAGAATTTTATTGGTCTCATGAAATAAAATATTACAATGGCTTTCTGAAGTTTACGATTTGTTAATTAATTATTACTTGTTCTGTTAATTACATTGTGCTCTTGGGATTTATATCCTCCCTAGAATTATCCATACGGATTACCAATTTAATTTTATCACGTCATATTTTATATATATATATATATATATATATATATATATATATATATAAAGTGTGTGTGTGTGTGGGGGGGGCACCTTCCCCTTTCCTTACAGTTTGTATACTTAAAGCAGGTTGTAGAATTGGTTGTCTAAAACATCTTGGTGACCATAAAAACAGCGTAAAGGATAAGTTAACTATTCCAAACAACACTTGAAATGCTACTAAATGTTTTTAAAAATAAATACTTGGAATATGAGGTTGGGATATAATATTAGTTGGTGGTGAGTAACCATTCACTTTTCTGTATATTAATCCTGACCGAATGAATTAAGTACTGAATATTTATCACTGGCACAAGACCTTTCTCATATTTGGTAAAATGTCGTAATTTGAATGCTGATTTTTAGGACAGGGTGGCAAGCAGGCCCGCCTTCATCTGGAAGATTGGTATAAGATACCCCTTCCATGAACCTTTTGCCTTATGTCCTACTAAGCTAAACTAGGTAAATATTATTAAAATACTCATTTTGCAAGTTGTTTTATTCATCATTGTGATATTTTTACTTTCTTGTACTGTTTGTCTACCAATATGGCCTTGTCAGTGACTAGGCAAGATGCAAAAAGAGTAGAATTTGTGCTCTTTCTTAACAATATAAATATAAAAGTGGCATTAATAAATGTTGAAATTTTATTCTGATTAGACTTTCAAAGATAGTCTGTGTGCCTCCTGCCATTACTCTGCTCATCATCATCGTCATCATCATCATTGCTGCTGTTCCCTTTTCAGGGCTTGACCAAATTCTATGACCAAATTATTCAGGCAATTATGAGACATGTAAATTTTGAAAGTGAGTATTTTTTTTTTTTTTTTCCTCTTTATAAAAAACCTACAATAATTTACAAAGTTTGGAAATTTAGAAAAAATAAATCTTGTTTATTTTTATAAGATTAAATATATTCAATTTTGCAATGTGCTTTTTTGTTATTTAAAAGTATGCTAAAGTTTGGCAAATGAATTTTCTCAATCTGGACATTACATATCTGTAATTATTCAGCATCTGCTCAAATTGAATTTATTTGGATAAATGGAAAAAAAACTTATGCATTAAACTTCTATGATATTGTATAAAGAATGCTATTGTATTTTAATGAAGTTTCAGCCAAATTGACCTTTTATTGTAGTACAAATGGATCATTTCACAAGAATTTTGTTTCTCTTTAGTTCAGTGCTCATCAAGAGTTATCAACTTGCTTTACCATTTTCAATTATAACTCCATGTTCTTGAAAACTTTCTAGATTAAAATTTTATTCAATATTTTAAACTCTGAATTAAGAATGGGTGTTATAATATTTGACCATTATTCTCTACATACTTTGTCATTCCATGTTTTAATCTCTGAATTAAGATTTGCTGGCAAATATACTCCAAGTTAAAAAAAAAAAAAAAAAAAAATCCTATTCTGAACAGCATCATTTCCATGGGCTAGTTTATGAAAATATTTTTTTCTATTTGCAGTTGTAAAGTGTGTACTTATTGCAAGCCCTGGTTTTGTGAAGGTAAATATTGTATGTTAATAAATTTCCCCCTGTACTGATGGAGAAATAAAACTGCACCACCCTAAACGACAATATTGATTCTGACCCCAGGTACATTATAAGTGCATGCTTGTTGGTAGTAGATTTTCTGGTAAAATTTCCAAAGTTACCACTCATCTTGTGATGTTGTAATATGCATATCAGTGCAATGTCTAGATCTGAGCTTTTATTAATGACACATGCTTTGATAAGTTCCTGTGTCATACTCTGGAGATGGCCTCTCTTTTTGTTACTTGCCAAAAATCTAATGGTTGACTGGAGGGTACCTGCTGTGTAAATGTGGGCCTTGGAACTATCAGTGGAAACTGCTGGGAATAGTTGACTTTCAGCAGGACACTTGTATCTCTAGCCATATGTTTACTTGAATGGCAACACTTTCGTTGCAAGATGATCATTCTTGGGAATTTAATGACACTCTGTTCAGTGGTGAAACCAGGTTCTGCCTTCATTTGTAGACCTGGGAGCAGCAGCTTCCAAAATTTATTTGTACACAGTTCACAAGCCAAACTCCTGTCTTTATGATGTGGTGTGCCATAAGTTACAATTCTTGCTCACTGTTAGTTTTTGTAGACATAATGTTCAATAGTTCTAATTACATCCAGAATATTGTTCAATCTGGTTTCATACAATAAAATGTTGATGTGTTACCCCAGCAGGATAATACCTACACGTGTGGTAGCTATGCTATTCAATATTTTTTGAAAGATGTTTGGCAATGATAGCCAGACTGTTTCCCCATAGAACATGATGGGACAACACCTAACTCATTCAGATAGCCCACCTACAACTGTTGCTGTATTACATCAACAGGTGCAAGAGGTGTGCAATAATATATTGCAAGATGGTATTTGCCAACTGTATGATTGTGTGTGAGAGTAGAGGTCTGTGTTAAAGGTGAAGGAGGATATAGTGTATTAATATTGTTGATACACTTCTTATTTTGAAACTTGTGCATGTATTTATCTATAACTATTACCATTTATTGCAATCCAATTATATTACTTCTACATTTAATTTTTTAAAGATTTTGAAATATATTCTGGGTGTTACAGCTTGATTTTCTGTTAGTATATTTTGCATACATTGATACAATTGTCCTCATTTTTAGTGCCCCCCCCCACACTTTTTGCCCTTTTTAGTTTCATAGTAATGTAAGTGGAAGTTAAAAAAAATTCTATTTCTAATGTTGAGGTTTTGTAATGGCAAACAAAACCTTTTGAAGATTACAATGTTATCGGGTCACCTAATATTGTAAGCAGCAGCTAATGTTGCTGTGTGTTTCAAAAGCATCATAATTAAGATGACCAATAGAAAGAAACCTTGTGGAAATTCATTCTGTTTTTGATGAATTGATTAATAATAGAAATTTTGATTTCAGGACCAGTTTTACTCTTACATGTTTGATCAAGCAGTCAAAAATGACTGGAAAACGCTTCTAGAAAACAAAGCTAGATTTGTACTCATCCATTCCTCATCAGGTTTTAAACATTCACTTAAGGGTAAGGCTTTTTTTTTTCTTTTCTTTTTCTTGATATTTTTAATATTTTCAAATATTAACACATTGATTGCTAACTATGAGTTATCTTGTGCTTGTCATTTTCTGATATATTTTTATCTGCAGTTACTAACAAGTTCATTCACAGTGATACTTTTAGTATGAAAAGAGTGTTAAGACTTTGGTTGAAGCTCAAAATCAACTCATAGCATTTATTTTTTTTTTTTCCTAAATTGTCTATTATAAAGATGGCATTTGAAGTCAGATTTCTTAATTGACCTCTGACAAACATTATATACAGAAAAGAGAATTTAATAAGTGATTGATTATTCCTCTAATAGTGTTTCATGTACATTGAATAATCTAACACTTTCGCCCCAGCCACTCAACCTCCGACGTCTTACTCTCTGGGTTGAGGTGTCTACTCTATCTTAACCGAACTTAAGGGAGTGGCCATAGGTCCCCTTGAGCATTCATAGATCATTTGTCCGGTCCACTGGTTTAATCCTGCTTCCTGTCCACGTTGTGTTTGGTTTGATCTAGAAAGCAGAAGTGATGTTCATCCATTCACGGTCGACTGAAGATGTAGACACGGCTGGAGAGTCTGTGCTAAGAAATTTCAAATGCACCAAAAAAAAATATATATATCTGCAGAAAGCTGGACAAACAACTATTCAATGGTTGAATTGTTAATGTCTTTTGTATAGCAGAATAGTATAGAAAAGAAAAGTAATTGACATAAAAACTCATACACTGGATTCTAGACAGAGGGAGAGTGGGTTGTGATTAACGCTATACGACTCTTGTGATGGAGCGATAAAGATTTCTGAGTGCGCAGCTTAAAGTTTATAGTTGCGTTCCTTCTTGGCAGTAGTAACAGTAGTAGTAATCTTTGTGGTAGCAGAATCAGCGGTACTTGTATCAACAGTACATGTTAGCGGATGCTTTGTTCCAATCTCTGACGTCACTTCTTCTCCCCCTCGTGTCTCCAACTTGACACTCCACTGTCTCTCTCTTCCGTCTGCAAGGAGATGGAGAGAATAATTTGTATTGCTTGAGCCAAATTCCCTCTTCTCTCTTAATTGAACGATGATCAACAAAACAAAAGAAAATACTTCATGTAATTTCGTTAAAGGAGAGGGGTGGCTTCGATGTTTCTGTTCCCAGTGGTAGTAATAATAGTAGCAGTAATAGTCTTAGATGTTGGAGGAGTAATTCGCTTCTTTGTTCTTATATCAACAGCACGTTAGTGGACGCTTCGTTCCAATCTCTGATATCACTTCCTCTCACCCTCGAGTCTCCAACTCGACTTGCAGTAGTAGTAATCTTCGTGGTAGCAAAAGCAGCAGTACTTATATCAACAGTACATGTTAATGAACGCTTTGTTCCAATCTCTGACGTCACTTTCGTACTTCTTCGGTTTAACTCTGCTCACTTTCAATCTCCGACATCTCTCCACCCAGCTCGACTGCACCCGAAGACAGATGAGCCAAAAACTTCCACTTTATAAGCATAACTATATGTTTATATAGATAAACATGGCTGGTCATAACTGACCCTTGGCCCCACCACCTCGCACGTGATCATCATGAGGTTCTGACTGCATCAATCAAAATCATGTGAATTCCAAAGTTCCTCATAGCTTACTAAGTTCTATTTATAATTTTAACCAATAAAAATTATTTCAACCATTTTCCATTGTCTTTCTAATGACCCAATTCCAATGGCCTAGATCAGATTTCCCATCAGTAAACAAAAATGCTCTGATCTAATTTCACTACTCAGATCCATTCCAATTTCAATAAAAAAAATATACGTGTGTGTGTGTGTTTCCCCGACTCTCTTCTGTCACAATAATATAAAAGAATTGCTTTTGCAACAAAGCATCTATCCTATATAATTTTTTTTTGAATTTTTTTTTTTTTATTCTCTCTCTCTCTCACCTTTTCAGAAGTTTTGCAGGACCCAACTGTTGCTGCCCGATTGGCTGACACAAAAGCCTTGGGAGAAGTTAAAGCTCTCGATGATTTTTACAATCTGTTGTTGAATGATCAAGATCGTGCAGTTTATGGGTAAGGCATAAATATTTAAAATTTTCTGCAACTATTAAATTGTACACTATTTACATTGTTCGGACTATTGTCCTCATCTTTGTTGCCATAGTCCAAATAATGTAAATAGTGTACATAATACTTCATCTCAGAAATATAGACAGATATTAAATTGTTGATTACTAAAATGTCTTCCTTTTTAAAGATTAAAACATTTTGAAAATATGTACCTGATCATAAACTTAACTTTTTTTTTTTTTTTCCTTGAATATGTGAACAAATAAAAGTTACTATACTAAAGAAAATCGCTTGTAGGAAAACGAACAAAAGCATAAAAATGTTAGAGAATTCAAATCAGGGTACATTGCTTAATCCAATGTGACAGCCTTTAACATTCATAATGTATCATTTTGTTTTTCTTTAGCTACATTACTGTGGTGTAAAAATGAAGCTATTTGGGTTTTTCTTTCTTTTGAGGGAGCAAATTGGAAAGCAACATGATTTGAGGGAGGAGGAAGAAAAAAAGAAAATGATATGAAGTTAAAAGATTATATTGAATCAATTGCTAAGAAAGTTCTGTGTTGTGCTAAACAATTTTTCTTGCCAGAATCTATCTTACATATTTCTAAGTCTACTATTCATCCATGC
Organism: Acanthosepion esculentum; assembly: GCA_964036315.1. Lineage (NCBI taxonomy): Eukaryota > Metazoa > Mollusca > Cephalopoda > Sepiida > Sepiidae > Acanthosepion > Acanthosepion esculentum. The sequence goes on from OZ038506.1 coordinate 34,137,239, forward strand.
ATTGACTATTGCTGTCACATTTGAACTAGTACTTCTGTGTATTTAGAGATTCGAAGAAAAATCTGCAAAGTTATTGGTCTTGATCTGGCATCTTAGCTTTAGTTACTTTTCCACTGCTGTACTCTAGTTCCCTTGTGCCTTTTGTAGTAAATATTTTCATGGTAATTGTTCTGACGATGTTTCCCCCTTTGGTATTTCTACTTGATAAATTTAAGTGCAGTGCTAGATTGGCAGCTACATGTTGTTATTTTACAGTTGAAATTGCTAACTGTAAGTTCTATGCTAACATTTTTCTTCTCTCACATTTCTCACTTGGGGAAGTCTCTTCCAGCTTCTTGCTTTCTAATTAACTTTGCATATAATTTTAGGGATCAATGTCAATGATTAAATTCTGTCTTCTTAATTACTGTTCTTTTAATGCTTTCCTTTTTTATCATAGTTTCACACCCAGCTTTATTGCTTTGTTTGGGGGTGAAATGATTAAAAAAAAATAACCTATTAGGATATTAATGCTTGGATATAACCTGATTTGAATGAAGTGCCACCTGAGAAAAAATGTATTACACCTTTTCATTGATTTCAGAATAAAAGCTGTTGAAAAAGCTGCAGACCTACAGGCCATTGAAGTTCTAATGGTATCTGATGAATTATTTAGGTAAGTAATGTATACAAATAATTGCAGAGGTATATTAATTTATAGTGATTTTGTTTTGTTTTTTTTGTTTTTTTTTTTTTTTTCACCATTAGTCATTACCTTTTTTTTGTCTGAAGTAGTTGCTTTAAAGACTTAACATCAATTGATTATTTTGTATTTAAACACATGCATACCCACTTTCTTAATTGTGTGCTTAATTGGCTGAGCAGCTACAATGTTAATAGTATCACTATTCATGTTTGGTAGGTTCCTGTGTGATCGAGATCAAAGTAACAAATTTAAATTAACTTTGCCTTGTAACAGTACTACTAATAGATGTCATGGTCTTAAATTCTTAAGTTTTTCTTTCATCTTATATGTGTGGCTTTTAATCAAAATGTTAAGGTAAAAGAATGTTTCTGTTGAGATTTGGACGTCTATTTAATGCAGACAACACATTAGCATTTTGATTATGTTACATAGCCACATTCTTCATTATGTGATTGTTAGTTTATACTAGCAGCATGACCTGGCGTTGCCCGTGCTTGATTCAAAAATCATATGACTCATGTTAATCGCTATCACTTGACTTAAAATATTTTTGCCCTTCCTTGCCTTTAAAGGAGTGCCCTTTGCCGTGCTGATGTTGCTACATGCCTTACTTCTTGCCTATCTCACACTGCAAATTTTTTCTAAGCTCTATACTAAACATTAAATCTGTTACGAAAAAAGAACTAAACAAAATGATCAGCTTTAAAAAGACTCGTAACTGGAAAAACCAAATGAAAAAAGAATGTTAATAACATTCTTTTTCACACCCAACCCAGTTCTGCGGAATCAGAATCAACGTTGAGTTTAAGCAAGCGAATGAGCTAATTGGAGTAAAGTGCCATGCAGATTTAAATTTTTCCCACTTGTGACGAATGCAGCTATCTTTTTTTTTTTTTTTTTTTTTTTTTTTTTTGCATGCTAGTTAACATTCGTGTCGGTCAGCTGTTAGCTCTAACGCTGGCCAATAGAATCTTCCTGCCTATTCGTGGCAGCCAGCTATAGGCTCTCACTCTGGCCAATAGAAAATGGCTGCAAGCTACATGAAAACTGCTGTAGAAGCATGAAAAAAATCAATTATTTCCACTATCGATGGGAGTTCGGAAATGCAAAGTCGATCTTGGCCTTCCCGCTAACTTGGAGCATGTCCATGTAAATTTTGGTGCAAATCCGTCAGATTGCAACCGTGCATTCGTTACACACACACACACACACACACACACACACACCCTGCCTTTTATAGATAGAGATCTAGCGGTAGCTGTCTTACATGGCTTACGGCTGCTTATACCTAGTGGTAGTTACAGCAACATCATGTTCAAACACCAGTTCTCATATGATCACTGAAGTTAAGCAACCTCAAGCCTGTTCAGTATCTAGATGGGTGACCGTTTGCAAATACCGGGTGCTGTAAGCTTGGATGTACTGTTAGTGTAGTCAATAATGGCCGAGAATTGTTAATCGGAGAGCAGAGTTCTAATCCCAGTTGGTTGTTATATTCACTTATGCACAAGTATCCTTGGGAAAGGTATGAATCCATGTCTTCTCCCTCCAGCTATGGGTTAATTAGTTTGACTTGCATCACTAAAAAAAAAAAAAAAATAGAAATAAAATTGCATACAAAATATTTAGACTTTGGTATTAAATAACCCACAGAGATTGATATACTGCTAACGAAAATTAACCAGTCATCTTCCGTTGTTCAATTTTTTTTTTTTTTTTTTTTTTTGTAAATCCCAATACTTGTAAGAAATAAATATGAAAGAAAAAAAAAAAACCTTATCCAGCAGTATTAATAAGATCTACCATTGTGTACTGGATTGAAGAAAAGAATAATTAGCTAGTCTCCCTTTATGTACTACTAAGTCACACAGAGAATGGGGTCAAGACATCTGTATATCACAAGCCAACCTTCACCGGACAAGATCCAACCTTCAGCTCCCATCCATACAATGTAAAGAAAGGGATCCTCCAATGCCTACAACATCTTGCAAAAGTCATAGGTGGCAACCCAGACAAATACCAATGTGAAATTATCAACATCATGTGTACTCTTCAGTCTGCCATATGTTAAGGGCTTATCGGAAAAGATTCTAGAAGATCTGCAATCCATACAACATCAGGACAATATTTAGAAGCAGCTCCAACATACAGGAAGAACATGGCCAAGAACACTGTATTCCATTCCTTGCAGTCGTTGCTAAGAATATAAAAGTGAAAGAATCCACCCGTAAAAGAAGGCTGGAAGGACATTGAATAGCTGTACTGAGGAGAAACAATGAAATCTGATATGGCTGATCATGTATAGAGGGGGAAAAGGAGGGTTAGTCATCAACCCCTATGGAATAAAGTGAAAATACTTGATAGGGAGGAATACTGGAGAAAGATGTTTGAAAGGATTAGCACATATACTAGGCTGAGAGGACCTCCTTGGTAGGCCTAGTGTAGAAATATGATATGGGAGCTGCTAATAAAGTCTGGCTGAAATTTATCAGTCTTCAGCAGCAGCAGCAGCTGTAACAAAAGAGAAGCTTCAGTGAGTGCAGCCAAGCATTCATCAGTAGGTGGGTGAGGTTTAAAGCCCCAAGGTCACGAGATGGAATTGTCCCAAAGGACAATATCATAATGGATTAAAGCATTAGTTTGTGAATTTGATGACCTGGTAATTGTGAGTTCAATCCCTGGGCTGAACAGTTGTAAATAAGAACTAGACTAGATATCCTTAGACATGGGCAGTGGAATCAGAACAGTTTACCTTTTTAGATTAAATAGGTTACATAGACCAACATACATCTGATGAAGGCTGGATGACACAATGGCCAAAATATGATTAAAAACAACAAAGTTCCACATGTAAATAACTCCTCATTCCAGAAATTCAGACAGAAAAAATTAATACTTTGCCTTTTACAAGTAACAATGTTATCCCCCACCTGCTTTATTTCTGTTCACTGAGAGCCATTCTTTGATCTTCTGTAATATTGTGTTTAGTTAGTGTGCATTTGTCCCATACTGAGGGGTTAATATTTGAAGCCAAGGGTGTATTGTTGTTGTGGTGGTGCTTTTTTTAAGGATAGTTTCATTCATAAAGTAGGTATTTATATTAACCTTTACCCCACTACTTCTAGAATTGTTCCCCTGTCACTTTTTTTTTTCTTTGAGGGTGCAAAAACAGTAAGCACCTACTGTTTTAAAATTGTTTTCTTTGTATTGTATGTATAGAATTTTTTTTTTTTTTTTGTATACTAACAGAAGAATGGATGAATAATATTTTGATGTAATGCATTATGTTTTGGCATTGAAAACAAAAAAATTTAAACAAAATAAAAAAAAAACAAATACATTAACAATTTAAGAAACTTTAACTTTTATTACTCCTTGTAGAGTTCTGGGGTGCAGTCTATCAGACTTTGCCCTTATCCCTGCTTCCAGAGTGCCACATTGCACTTTCTGCACATGAACTGGGTCTGGTGGCGGTGCTTGGGGTTGATTTCTGGCGGGGGGTTTCGGTCCTCCTTCCTCTCTTGTGGGACACCTGACTGGTAGCCTTCCACCAGAGAATGTACAGCCTAAATTTTTCAGCATTGACCCAGCAATCTGACTTTGCTTTCCATATGACCAGGACATTGCAGGAGCAGAGTTCAAGCAAATAAAAACAAAAAAGCTTTTTACCCACGCTTGGTACATCAGTGCAGCACCATGTAGTAGGTTATTTGCTTGTGCTTGTCAGCTCTGTTTATCTCCCCCCCCCATGTGCTGAGAGTAGGACTGCACAGCACAAGGTATATAATTTCCTGGTATGACTAGTTCTTTTCTTATGGTCTTGGCAGTGTGGGCAGTCATCATCACATTTACTGGCCTTTTGTCATACCAGGAAATATATAAAATGTCTGTCTGTGCTTGATGGAAGGGATCTTGACTGTTCAGGGCTTTCCTGCTGTCATTTCATTCAGCATACCTATTTGGTTCACATGCTCCTGTTTCATGTTGAGCTGGGTGGTGAAACAATGCAAGAGATGAAAAAAAAATTGTCCATGTAAATTAAATGTCTCCTGTTTTGTATATTCTCTGACAGGAAGGACACAACTTTGTGGGCAACACCAACTGTTTTTGGTATCTGAGTTGTTTTACAGCCCAAGTACAGCTGCCAATTGTAGATGTAGCCAGTTTTCGTGTTGGCTAGTCTCCAGGCCCCACTTGGTTGGTTTTGCTGGCAAGTACACCAGTAAACTGGTCCTGCCTTTGAAAGGAATCATACTTTCACCACTGAAAGTTCCTTTCTGGGATGAAATATTTCTGCCAATGTGGCACAAGTCTTTCTGAAAATTTCTGAATCTTGAATGCCTTATCATGTTCAGGGTATCTGAAGTATGAAAAAAAATGACAAAATCTGCAAAAACCTGTCTTGTTACAAGATGTCTGAAACCTGCCATTTGAATAAATTCATCTGGTGACCAGTATAATTTAAATGATGACTGCTTCGTGAGTCCAATAAGAAACAAAATGGTTATGGTGGCCTTCATTTCTTCAAAAGTGTTTACATATGACTAGACACCAACATTTGTTCCTCTCCTTTCCTTCACCTGAGTAGCATATTTATTTGTCTTATTGACAAATAAATTTATTTCATCATTTATAAATAGACAAAATAATTCACCTACTGAAAGGCTATCAGGTACATCCATGGGGCCAGTAGCTTCCATAAAATTAGTCAGTCATGGATGATAGTAGCTGCTTGGCACCTCAAGGTCATGATAGCTTTCCTCCTCACCACTAGTGTGGTTATCATCTCCATTTCACCATTGATATCCACTTGAGTAAAGCCTTCAAAATCATCGGTGTCTGAATCAAAGGAAAAATGAATGAAGTGGCCATTTGACCATTTTTGTTTTAAAAAAATTGTGACATAATTAATGTGGGTTTAATCAATGTTACACCTTATGTAGAAAAATTAAAAATGGTGTCCTATTTCCAGCTTAAAATACTGGAAATAACAGTTGACAAGTGTTTATTTCTAGCAATCCTCTTGAGGCAACAGTATGTGCCTACAGCTGCAAAGGGAGAGAATTCTATGGTGACAATTTTCACCTCCAGCTAGATAACAGTCGAGTTCATTTTCAACTTTGTCACTTTCTTTTCCAGGTCAAGTGATATAAAGAAACGGGGACGCTATGTAGCTCTTGTGGACAAAGTAAAAGACAACGGAAGTGATGTAAAAATATTTTCCAGTCTTCATGTGTCTGGTGAACGTAAGTCATACTCCATACATTTCAAGACTAATTAAAGAGGGCAATAGGCCAGTCTCTTTCTCAATAATTTGTGTTAAGATTAATACCATAATAGTGTATTGTAAAACATTTCCTTGCAAGATATCTGGGGTTGAACAATAAGCAAATTTAATCTGTATTACTTCTAGTATTTAACTAGTGATATTGTTTATATTGGCAGAACTTGGGCAGTTGACCGGTGTAGCAGCAATGCTAAGGTATCCTATTCCTGAGGAAGATGATCAAGAGGAGGAAGAGACATGAGATTAATGTTGATGGAGGGAGTGGGTATGACCCTCTTGTCTCAGTTTCAAGATAAACACCATGTTGTTGATTGTGTCCTTCATCTGTACTATCAACTGCAATGAAAGACTCCTGTATTTTTCTTCACAATTCTACTTTTGTTTTTTATTTTTCATTTTCAGCTTGAGGGAAAGAACTAAGGCAAAAAGAATGATATGCCTTGCATTCAGTAACATAATCATGTATGTGTGAAACGTTTTAATGTCTATGCTTGTTGTTGTTTACAATTCAGTCAAACTGTTGGAGAACATAAACTCAATCTATGCAAGGAATTATGCATTATTTGAATATCCTTTTCCAAGGAGATGAAGCTTTGTTAGCAGTGTAATTTTGCTCTAAGTTGTTCAAGTCTGAGTTACGGCACACAGAATATAGTAGTGTTACTTTGTTAACACACGTCTCTCTTGCTCTTTGTTTTTCTCTCTATCCCAATCATTTTTACTACTCTTTTTTTCTCTTTCTTGTTCTCTTTTTTTTTCTCATTCTCTCTCTCTTGCTGATTTTTTTTTTTTTTTACTACTCTCTTTGTTTTTACAGTCTCTCCTTTCTCATCTCTCTCTTCATAAGATAAGAAGTGAATTTTGAGGTCCTGTAGGAAATATAACTAATTATTGATTACCCTTCCAGAGATGGAGAGTTTATATAGCCTTTGATATATCTAGGCAATGTTCCTTGTGATTAGTGTGAACATTTGCTATGGAAATAGCAGCAATGTTGATCTGTGGGGGAAAAGGGTTTATAGGATGGAACAATCATTAATCACCTACAAGGTCATATAGACACTTCATACTCTTTTTGCTTTAGGAGGCCTGCCCTTCTATACTGGGTTATATAAACATTAGGAATATTAATATCTGGAATTTTTATTAAATGAAACTGTCAACCATTATTAATTTATATTGTCAAGATGGATATTATTGCCCGAAGCAAAATATATTAAACTATTTAAAGAACTGTCTTTTTGTTCCTTCAAAATCAGCTCTTCCTGTCAATACAAAGCAGAATTCAGCTGAGAGATTGTGAGCTGGGATTAGGCCATTGTTAAACAGATTAGTATTAGCCTTCCAGTTGACCTGTGTGAAATTGTAACCAGATTGAGAAATGGTACTTCTAAACAATTGAAAATCTCAGAGTGATGGTTGATTTCTACCAAAATGACAAATACCTCCTCTTTCAATAAGGTTGGAAGCAAAATAACTGCAGAGCTTAGAAATTGACAATACCCAGATGCTATGTGGTGAGTCAGGCCTTCCGAAGTTTGCAGGGCAACAATGCAGATGCTTTGTCTTTATGAATATCAAACAGAAAACAAAGCGTTCATAGACAAGTGCAAAACTTACAAAAGATCAGTAACTGAATGACCACTGTCATATGACCACTGTCCAAACTATAAAGACTTGGCAATTTATTTGGCTTGAACTTTGTACCACTGTTTCAAACAGCAGAACACACTTTCATGTGAGTTGTGTAATTTGATGTTGTAAAAAATGAAACACTTATGAGAAAGCAGTTCTATCAAGAGAATCAATTCTGACTGTTTTTACAGGTCAACATGCATTACAACAATAGCTCACAAGTTGTTGTCATAATCACTTACGATAGGACAAAAACAAATTTGTTCTGAGCAAATAATGAGAGACTTTGAATTTTATTGAAAAAAAAAAATAGTCACCCTTTAAAAGCTATTAGAGTACACTTTTGTTATTGAAGAAATCATTAATGATGTGCACGATAAATTTTAAAACCCAATGAATCTACTTACCAGGATGGATTTAGTAGGTCTTGTCAAAAACTAGATCACCTTCCTCTCAGCAATATTGCGAAAACGAGATGTGGAGTAGAGTGATCTCCTTTGATCTGCAACTTCAGTTGCCTATCATCAATCCCAATTACTTAAGGGATTTACCTACCTCTACACTAGAATATGATGTGGCACATGGTTGAGTTTATCCTGAAATTCTTTTTCCTTTTGGCAAATATATCAAGATCAGAGATTATACACCTCCCTCTCACACACACACACACACACAGTTTTTACAGAAAATAGAAACAAAAAAGAACCAAGAAGGCTTGGAAAATTTGATACTCACCAAATAGATTAAAGGCAAGAGTGGCAGGAAAACCATGCATAAACTGCCTAGTGAGTAAATGGATGACAGAACAAGGTTTAGGAAAGACGACAAAATTTATTAAGTGCTTCAAAGAACAGGAAATTGTGGAGAACCATGATCACCCATGTCCTGAAGGGACATGGCACATTGAATTATTCCTACAGGATCTTCTTTCATAAAGGAGTCAAGAAGTTAATTGTCCCAAAGTGCAAGAGTACGAATGCTGGCAATACAAATATGCCAAAGAGAAGCCATAAAGTGCTTCTTTGAAGTGAAAATTCACAAAAATAAAATCCTATACCAAGGTTGCTAAGATCTATGATAAGAACAAATCTATTTGTCACTTAGCTTTTATTACAGCATATTGTTATAATTGTTTGATCTGTCAATATCTGTTGGCTTAATTTATAAATGAAGCTTTATTATAGCTATGTAGGTAGGATATATCTGAGGATGGAAGAACAATACATAGATGTTTCAGCATAGCAGGGTGCTGGCCCTGGTTTGACATTTAGTTGCATGAAAAAGCAAAATGGTCATTAGAGGTGATTAAAAGTTAAAAATAAATCACAAAAATTTTCTAAGAGATATCTTAAATAATTAAGAAGTAAATGGGGTTGGGGGGGGGGTCA
>OZ038506.1:34152265-34257265 GCA_964036315.1 Acanthosepion esculentum
TGAATGAAATGTGTCCTACGATAAGCTGCTTTTATTTTTGCTTCAACGTTTTTTGCCTTTCATGCCATTTGTACCATCAAATGTTTGAGCTATTGTCTGTCCATTTTCTTGAAGAATTAACTCTATTTGTTCTAGAATATGTTTTGATATGCTATATGCAGTTTGATTTTCTGGAATAAAGAATCCCCCAGAGAGCACAAATACTTCTTCATTCAACGCATCCTGTAGAACAATGACCATTTGAGTGTGTTACAAAACATCTGTTGTATTATCAGCCATAACAACTACAAACCATTTTTTTTTAATTGCATGCTGAGTATTTTAAAACATTAATAAAAAAAAAATATATAAACTCAGTTACCTCCCTTACATATTCTTAATGTTAATTTTTACATTGACTACAATTGAGCACGTTTCATGCACATTTACAAAAAAATTACAACTATCAATTACATTAATTTTTGGTTTTAGCAATTCACCCCTGAAGATGATATTGGATGAGATTGAAAGGACTTGGGAAAATAAAAGAAATAACTAAAACTATGCTGTCTTTCTTAATCAGTTTAATAACAACACTAAGAAATTGATCTGAATTTGTGGGGATTAAAATAAAATAAACACAATATGTCTAGATTATTCAACCAGACATGCTTGTGTGTGTGTATATGTATGTATGTATATATATATGTGTGTGTATATATTGATAGAATATTTTTAGGGAGATTTGAATAATTATATTAAAGTAATTCATCGAGTCTAGAAGAATCCTCAACAGAATGCCAAAAGCACTGGACATTGGTTTTGTCCTATTTTGGGACTCATCAGCAATGTACATCCACTACCAAGAATTGAACCCAGACTGTTACGATACAACACAAGCATCATAGCCACTGGACCAACAGGCCTTAGTGACAAAGAGGTAACTAACTAGACTCGATAGTGTGCCACTCTCACTAAATTCTGTGGTGTAACTCATTCAAGTATACTTAACCCAACGGATTGTACTCCCAAGAGTCACACCTTTCCCCAAGCTGCTCCTTCCAGAGCATTAGAAGCCAGTTCAAGCAAGGATATACAAGTGATAGAAATTTTTAAGGGGATTTGAATAATCATATTAAAGTAATTCATCGAGTAGAATTCTCAACAGAATGCAGAAAGCACCGGATGGCTATTTCCTCTTATTTTGGAACTCATCAGCAGTGCACATCCACTACCAAGAATCAAACCCAGATCATTACAATACAACACAAGTGTCACGGCCATTGGACCACCAGGCCTCAGTGACAAAGAGGTAATTAACTAGACTTGATATGGCGCTACTCTCACTAAATTCTGTGGTGTAACATCCAAGTATACAGATTGTGTCCCTAAGAGCCACATCTTTTCCTAAGATGCTCCCCCCCAGAACATTAGAATGTGTATATATATATATATACACACACACAAACAAAAGGTTTGATGGATAAACTGTCATCTAAATTATGCAAAAATGAAAATAACACTGACATCTCATTTTAACAGACATATTTACCAAAATTACACAAAAATATCTTGAAATACTAAAGAGTAAATTTATTCAATAAAAATCCCCATTGGCTTCAACCATAGCCTCCAGACGACTATGGAATCTCCTGCAGCTCTTCTGGACATTCTCTTTGTATAAGTTGGTTAATGCATCCATAATTCTTGCCTTTAGTTCATCTTTGGTGTTACAAGGAGTTTTCTTGGTCTCTTGCTCAACTGCGTCCCACATTATAATCAAGGGGGTTGCAGTCTGGAGAGTATAGTGGCCAGATGTAAGGGGTGATTTGGTCGCAGAAACTGTGTGACATAACTGGGTTCTTCTGCTTGTTTGGCATGGTGCAGAGTCTTCTTTTCAGACATAGGGACTTCCTGCTTGACCCAAGGCAGCCTTACTTTTTAAAGGTACTTTATGTAGGCCTCCATGTTGAGTCTGAGGCCCTGTGGTAAGATGAATGGAGGCATGATGTCACCATCACTAGTGATTACTTTAAACACCTTTGTAATCACCATTAGACTCATCCAGCTCTTTCCAAATCCTCTGCACTATTCTTACATTGACATTCAAATACTCCGAAATGTTTGTACTGGAGCTTCCAGTGCCAATGTCAAGTCGAACAGCATGCTTTTTCAAAATTTCTGGCAGAGTGAATTGTCTCATGGTGGCCTTTTTCTTACTGATGGTGCCCACTTGACCATACTATACTGTGCAGTTGACAAAATCAAAAACAAACAATCCGCATGCACCAAATTAAAAATATGAGGTGGCGAAAATTTACCCATTGCACCCAGAGTGTGTGTGCATGCATGCTCATATATATATATATATATATATATATATATATATATATATATAATCTTTTGCATTTTACATTCAAAGTTTAGATATTTGGTAAATTCTTGCTTACCTAGTTACTGCTGATTACCATTGCTTGGATCTAGTTTAATTCCATGATGCTGTAATATTAAATCTTAATGGTTAGAGTGTTTTACATACCATCAATTATAGTATTTTAAATTAAAAGAAAACATTGCAGAAATACCAATATATCATCATTTAATAATGTTAGTAAGATATATTTAGCAAATTCATTTTAGTCATTATAGAATTAGTATTTGTAAAAATGACATAATCAGATATAATTATTTTTTGATTTCCTGTCAGCCATATTGAAATATAGTTATAAGAACTTCCATATTACAGTAAATTATATAAATTCATGATCAAGGTTCTAAAAAGACAAAAATACAACAATACTGTTTATTTTATTCATGTAAAATTATAATTTTTAATTTTAATACTGCCATCTTCTAATCGAACAATATAAAATAAAAATATATACAATTAAATTTAAATAGTGTTGATAAAATTTCTCATAAAATATAGTTACAACCTAAGATATCTGCCACCACACTAAATAAGACTAGTATTGGAATGTTCCTTTCGTAATGAGCATCACCTACCAGCACTTTGAAATTGTCATTTCAAAGAAAAATGCCAAACTTCTCCCCAAAAAGGAGTAGGTTTATTTGTTAACAGAGAGGGAAGGAGAATACAGTATGACATTTGGGCAGATGGAAAATGAATCAAGAGTTAAGAGAATAAATCCCATTCACTTATCAAACTAACTGCAAATTCAATGATCACAAATTAACCATAATATCATGAACAATATTCTAAATGGGCCCCAAATGCCGGCAGTATCATGACAAATATTCTAAATAAGCCCCAACTGTCCCTAGATTGCTGAATTGAGCCAAGAAACATTGATCATGGAAGCATTAAACTAAATAATTGGTTAAAACAAAAGACTTGTTATTTTACTTACATTATTTACATAATTGGACTGTTATCATCATCTTCATTGCCATATTCACAACATTTTGGCTGTTGTATGCTCTGGCCTTCTTTGGGTGATTGGAATTTCAAACCAAACCCTTTATTTCCTAAAACAGGCAAAATATTTTGAATATGACAATGATGATGAGGAATAACAGTCTGAATAATATAAGTAATCATAATACCTCATCTCAGAGATATAGACAGTTGTTATTTTGTCCAAAACATGGCTTAAAACGCTAATCATTTTTCAGTTTTTATATAAATAGCAAAAAGCTAACACAAAAAAGACCATAAAAACAACACCACACAAACAAACAGAAATTTCTATTGAAATTTCTGGGATGATGCACTATCATTATTTTCATCATTTACACTTAGACTAATATTCTCATCTTTATTGTTATTTGCACAACATTTTAGCCATTAGGCCCTCTGCTCTTCTTCAGGTTTCTGTTAATTCAGGTAACCTTCAGGGAATTTCAAATTAAACTGCATCCTTTGTTTAATAACTGGGAATAGATTTTTCTCTTTACACTGTCCATGTCTTAGAGTTTTAACTTTTTTTTTTTTTTTTTAGTACTGCACAGTTATCAGAAGTTTTGTTTCCAATGAGTCTGTATTATCTAGACTAGGGATTGAACTCAAACTTACTATGAGACCAAATTCACAAATCAATCTCAGGCCAGAGGACTAAAGCACAGATTTGTGAATTTGGTGACATTGTCATCTGAATTGACAGGCACCAGAAAGAAGTCGGGAGGGCATAATGACTTGTGCTGATAACCATAAAGAAAAATATTAGCTCAAATGTTAAAAAAACAACAACACAATCTGTCAAAGTTTGATGACTTTGTGAAATATATAAAATGAAAGGAATATTCTTGTGAGCAAAGAGAAGTAAAGTCATTGATTTATAATAAAACTGTTTTATTAATGTAAAATCCAAAAGACAATAAATATTACAGAAAGTAGTTGTCTATTAACAGAATGTTGCATGTTATCAAAGTCCATAACACCAGTTGTTTGGTTTCTGTTTTCCATTTTGCACCTTTTATCGCTTAGCTCATAGATCAATAAAATTGATTAATTTACAAGAATTTAGTCTTACAACACATTAGAGATGATACACTTTGTGTTTTTCTACCACTGATTGCTACAGCAAAGGGGTTTATTTCTGCACTGCTTTGAAATCAATTTTCTTTCTCTGCAGTGAGTTAGTAAAAATTATATAATATCTGGTATTGGGGAAAGAATCTAAAATGTGTAGACCTGTAGTCCTATGCTCTATGACTGAGCTATACCAACAAGTACTAAGTGTTGAGACGGTAGTCTACAATTTATATGACATTGTTTTGGTTTTTTCTTTTCTTTTTTATCAAGGTGTTTTTTTTTTGTTTTTTTACACATGAGAGAGGAGAATGATTAAACATATTTCTCTGAAATGGAAAAAAAAGATACAATTTATAATACAATTTGAATGATCTGCCCTTTTTTTTCCAATCTAAATTAAAAAAAAATGAAAATTTATTAAATTCTTACTCTTGTGTAATAATTACAAGTGCCTGTACAAATTATTAGTCTCTTTGATTTCCTACCCCAACTTGGTATGGTATCTCTTTGTTATGGCACAATTATTATTTTTCAAATAATTTTCTCCACAGTACAATTATTTAGTTCCCATTTATAAAACTTTTAGTTTTTAAGTTGAAAAATTCCAACTGGCATGACTATTCAAGATTGCCTTTGTATTTGATAGAAAAAAAAGTAATTTTTTGTAAGGATTCTATAACAATTCTGTTCAGGTCCCATAAAGAGTTTGAGGATAATAAAAGGAACTAAAAACGCAGATGTTTGAGTAAACTCTGACATGTTTTAACAGGAAGTGATAGCACAGCATAGCATGTTTTAACAGGAAGTGATAGCAAAGCATAGCATGTTTTGACAGGAAGTGATAGTAAACTGTAATGTTTTGATAGCAAATGATAAAACTTAGAATATTATTAGTTATAGTATCTACCCATAGGATAAATCTCACTACGAACAAAGACCTGTATTATGATTTTCCAGGAATGGTAATGATACTATTAACCATTATAAAGAAACATTTGGGATTCATTGACCTAGCATCAAGTACTATTGTTGGCTGAAATTTCTATAATCTTTCTCTTAAAACAATTTTTCAGGAAAATAGGTTTCTCAAATTCTGTAGCTGCTATTGCTCTCTCTTTCCAGTATTGATGGAAGTTTCCTTCCTAAGTTTTTGTTTCAAGTAGTGTGGAACATCAACATCTTGATTATGTCATCGTTTTCTCCAAGTTACATTTGCTATTCATTTTAGTTGTTGTTGCCCTCAAGTGATGTGGTTTCTGCTATCTGGTACAATTCTTTGTGATTCTGTAGTACAAATCTACAAAGTTCAAGGAAAGATGGTCGTTGTCAAGACTCATAAGTTTCACTCACTCAAAGCTATTGATTTAAAAAAGTGGTTGTATACAGCTGACAGTTTAGATATTTCTGAACAGGTTTACCACTATACACAGCATCCATGTGACTAAGCTATTTAAAAATATGACTAGTTTTTAGGCTAATGTTTTTGTTTTGTAGCAATTTGTAGTGTTGATGAATCTTTGTGAAAAAACAAAAAAATAAGGGAGGCTGCATTTAATTGGGGTTGAAGAAACTCTTTAAGAAAAAAAATGGTAAAAATATTGATTGAGTTACTTTGTTATGGTTTATCAACCCTTTGTGGATTATCTAAAGCTGAAACATATTTCAGATTGTACGAGGTTGCTTATAGTACCAAGTGTTCCCAAGCAGTCCCCCATCTAAGTACTAATTGGGCTCAGTGCTGCTTAACTCTGGTGATCAAATGAGAACATGTTTTCAGCAATGGTAACAGTAAAAACAAAACTAAAGCTTTACTGCCAAGAGTTTTTGATATTTTGAGTTTTGGTAATAAATCGATTAAAATAAATGATTAATAAATAAAATAATTCTAATAAATATAAGAAAAATACTAGAAGAAAAAAAATGACCCCCTAAAAAACCCACTGCATGATATCCAAATTTGCATTAAATCTAACTTTTACTGAATTTGAAATTCTTGTTGACCTCTGATACTGATTATTTCAGTCTTGAGGCAGCCTGTATGTTAATGACAATTATCTTAAAGTATTCAAATCTGGAATATCATTAAATTTGTCATTAAATATTGTTAGGTTTTTTAATACTTTTTTGTAAGAAATTTGCCTTTTTAAAGTAAAAATGATGAACGTTTTTATGTCTGTTTATATGTTAATAGCAACAGAAATAAAATATTATTCTGGTATTAGTTGAATCAAAATAAAGACAAAAAAACGGCATGTTTTTTGTTAAGTAAACATTTAAGTGGTTAATTAATAATCATGAATTTAGTCTAAAATTTCTTCAATGTATGAAACAAAAGCACAGAACTTACCATTCTCTGTTCTGTAGAGTCCCCAAATCAAAAATAGCTCAAGATGGAGAAAATGTCATTTTGGTTGTCATGTCTAAATTCATTCTTTTATAACTACTGCAAAAAGACATTAATAACTGGAAAAACTCATTACATATATTATCAACCTTGACAAATGTTAGCATATCATTTTTCAAGTATTTTTCCTTTCCTGAGCAAATATCTAATTAATAAAATTACCAAATACATTAAATATTCAAATAAAAATAAAATCTAAATTGTTTCATTGATATTTGCATTGTAACTGATAAATTGGCTTCTGTCAAAGTTGACTATTGAAGTCACAGCTTTTTGCTGTTACTTCTTGGACAGGTATATTTATGGAAATGCTTATGATGAGACATTTTATCAAGATCTTATGGAACAGAGTTCAGAAGAAAGTTAATTCTTGCATTTCCCAAGTCCATTAGTGAAAAGTAAACATAATCTGTCTCAGCTGAAATTTCAATAATCCCTGTTTTCTGGTATTGGCGGCTATTAAACCATTTTGCACTTCTATAAATATATACCAGTTGACTATTAAATACTATTTTGGTAATTTGACTTTAGTAAAAAGAAAAGATTTAAAGTTTACTCAAATATAAGTTTAATCTGGCATGAATAATTAGGATAGAGTGCAATACAGTCACTCCTCACTTAATGACGTGTACTCATTTAATGATTCCCCTCCCCTGCCTTAGACTTACAAGTCATAAAATTTGATAAAATGAAAAAAATCCAATTAGTCGGTATTGTATGTCGTACAAAAACTTTGATCATGACTATTTACTCATTTTGAAGAAAGGGAAAACAAAGTGAAAAATAAAATAAAATTGACTTGTACCATATTTACACGAGGCAAACCCAAGCAATACAGAGTTGATTTTCAAATTTGTTTATTATGTTTACTGTTCAGTACATTGAGTTTAGATAAATTCTTTTCGGTTGTAGTTGTGATAAAGTTAGTGGGTAGAATAATATTTTTTTTTTATCACAGCTATAACCGAAAAGAACTTATCTAAACTACTGTCCTGTATAAACATTTCAAAATAAATAAGAAATACTATAAATGGTGCAAAAGTGATATTAAAGCTATCTGAAGATGGTTGACACAAACTTATTACACATGTTGTATGCCTGAAATAGCTGTCAGGTACAACTTCTTGTTTAGTGTCCAGGCCATTGAAATGGAACCTGGTCATTAAGTGACAGTACTTTTGGCACAAAAGTACAAAAATGACAATACAAATGGCACAAAAGTGACATTAAAGCTATCTGAAGCGGATTGACACAAGCCTATTATACGTGTAATATGCTTGAAATAGCAGTCAGGAAAAACTTCTCACTTAGACCAATTTGTTTACTGATATGGTCATTAAATAAGTTGTGGCTCTATAGACTGAAGAGTTCCAAACATTAGAGGCAGCAGCTCACTGTGTGGTTTCTTACACTCACATTCCTCCGTAGAAATTGGATCAGCTTTGTGACAAGCTCGTTTAGTGAAAAAATAAAAGAGAACTTTATTTACACAAGGCAAACTGATGTATAGAATATAGAATTGGTTTTCAAATTTGTTTATTATGTTTACTGTTCAGCCCAGTACTGTACTTTATAAAATATTTTGAAATAAATAAGAAATGTTATAAACGATTCAAAAGTGACATTAAGGCTATCTGAAGCTGATTGACACAAACCTATTACACACATATTATACCTGAAATAGCAGTCAGGAACAATTTCTCACTTAGAGACCAGCTCATTTACCAATATGGTCACTAAATGAGGAGTGGTTATATATACTGAAGTGCCTTAAACATTAGAGACAACAGTAGACAGTATGGTTTCTCCCACTCACATTTCTCCATAGAAATCAATTCAGCTTTGTAGTCAGTAAAAAGTAAATAAAAAGTTACTTGTACTCTATTTACACAAGGCAAACTGAAATAATGTATAGAATATAAAATTGGTTTTCAAATTTGTTTATGTTTACTGTTCAGCCCAGTACTGTACTTTATAAATATTTCAAAATAATAAGAAATGCTACAAATGGCGCAAAAGTGATATTAAAACTATCTGAAGTTGGTTGACAGAAATTCATTAAACGTGTACAATGTTTGAAATAGAAGTCAGGTACAACTCATTTAGTATCTTGCTTGTTTAGTAACCAGGATGTTATAATGAAACTTGGTCATTAAGTGAGGAGTGACTGTATTTTTAGGTATAGAAAGCTAAGAGACAAGTATGAAACGATTTTTCAAATTGAAAATCCTTACTTGATTGTTTTGTTAATATTTTTCTGCTTTAATAAGTAAATGTTTGAAAAACATTATTCAAGTACAAAATCTCTTATTGAGAGAGAGAAAGGGGGAGGAAGAAAAATTACTACTAATATTTGAACCCTAAACCTTAAATACAGAAATGACAAAACTAAAGTATAATTACTTCCTTCCTGAGAGATTAAATTGTAAGAGAGTTGAACAAGTATTTCCTTATTTCAGAAACTTTACATAATACATAAGTCATGTAAATATAAATACGATAATATAATAATATAAATCAAATACATAAATGGAATTTTGATGATATCAGTTTAGGTATTTTAAAATTATTTTTTTTAATCTTTTCAACCCAAGAAAATTTCTGCTGCAATTAAAGAAGCTTGACATTTTAGTTTTTAGGAAAAATTTAATGTACACAGAGAAGTTATTAGAATAAAACTTACATTCTCTTCATAATAATTTTCCCAAATAAATATTATTGAGAAAAGTTCTGAAATCAGAAATTTTCATTATTTTGCACATTTCAACAAATGCTTCATCTTTGTGTTGACTAAATCAGTCATGCTATTAGAGGTTTTTGACAGTAATGACATCCATTAAATTTGTTGGAAAGTGTCTCTATTTGTTTGAATGGACATGCCCTCATTTGGAAGGAAACAGAGAAACCTATAGAAAGCAGCATTCCTTTTGCTTTGGAGAACTCAAGCCTGGATTCAAGACACTAAATTTAATTTCAGCCCAGATTGTGATTATGTGGCTTGTGATCATCCATCTTGAAAATGAAAAGAAAATGGTTACAAGATTGGTTTCTGGGAGTCCATTTCCATAAATCATCTCCCCATTGTGCACACAAACAAAAGAGGTAAGGGTAGATACAGAGTGCATGGTCTGACACCAGTGGCAATATGCTGATAGGACATGGTCATTTTTTCTCTCTGCACCCATACTAATATGGGTCATCGTCTAAATATTTTGGCCAAGTGTTATCTCTCTGTAGGGAGGCAATGAAATACCCTCTCTACCAAACCTGAAAGAATTGATGTCTTAATATGAGAATTCTATAATACAACAATGGCAGCTAGAATGAAATTTTCATGAGAAAACCCAATGGATTACTAATCCCATTATTATCTTTTATTTTGAGGAATTATCTATTATTTTGGGGCGTCACTGTTTGTATTAAATAATTATGAAATGTCTAATAAAGAAAAAAAAAATCAATTTTTTCTAGTCCAGGTTAGAGGTTATCTTGGTTCTAGAAACTTATTTAACCGTAATGGACTCATTGAGAAGTTAAAAGTAGGGAAAATACCAAGTGGCTTCTAAAGTCTATCTGAATATGACAACCCTGAGGTCAATCGCCAGGTCTTTGAACTTTGACAGCTTCTCTGTCACATTTTATGAGCAAGTGCTGTCTATGAGCATTCCCCTCTTTTTATTTCTATCTTTGATAATGATATCTTGTTGGCTTTTAATCTGTCAGTATGGATGAGCATGTCCCTGATGATAACGTTCCCAATGACCATATTTGGTTAAGGTTCATACTACTTCTTGAGTTTCTTTGATTTTGTAACCCTTGCACACACAATCATAGGCATCTACTGTGATGCTAAGGTTGGCAAGTACACTTCAAATACCCTAACATAGCGAGTTCAATTCTTACTATGCAAGTGGCTTTGTGCCAGATTAGCTATTACAGAATGAATTGGTTGGCCCAAACTACTGGTCAGAAGACTCCATGAGCATAGAATTATGACAGTGATGGATTGTCTCAGATTAAGTTTTTGATATAAAGACCAAAAAGGCACAAAGACAGACAGGTGTAAGAATTAGAATGGTCAACGTGACTGCTGCATTCATATTCCTTAGCAGGGCAAGCAAGCACATAGTGATAAAATTCTACCCAAGGAGTTGATATGTGTTCTGTTCATCTCACACTCACTTTTTTCTAGAAGCAATGCTATGAATGCTGTCCCTCATAAAATAAAGTGAGATAAAACAATTGTCGTTGATGTAATCTCTGATGTAGCATTGGGGTCTGAAGAACTGAAGCCAGAGTTATCACAAAACACAACACAAAGCTAAGCTAAGTTTAGTAAATATCTACATAAATGCAATCGTCGTGTTGTGATGTGATGGATTTTGGCTTGGAATGAGAAATTGGAAAGCTGAGTTTGAATTCCAGTTGGGTTCGTTACGTTCACTTACGCACAAATATTCTTCCAAGCTATGGGTTGAATAGCAGGACAGACTGAGTCCTATAGCCTTGGTTAGCCACCAGTCTACCGCAGAAAGAAACAGCAACCTTCTGTGGGAAAATCTTCTGTCTAGTCAGTCATGAATAGAAAGAGTCATGATTGCCTAAGCCTGTATTACATATGGCACTTAACTGACTGAATAAAGTATTTATAGTTGTTATTCATTTATTAGAGTTTCCCCACCAATAGCAACTAATGGATTTAACTGGAAATTGAATTACAAAAGGTCTCTTCGATACTTAAGCACTCAGTAGTACCGTTATTTTCAATAGTGCCAGTCTCTGTATACTTTTGATGATTCTCTGAATTACCAATTCATTCACTAAATTTTTTTCCCTTTAAGTATTCTAAGATTGTTCCTAATGCATGGAAAATGATTGGCACTACAATCATTTTCAAATTCAATAATTCTTCCGTTCTCTGGCAGGGTGTAGATATTTACCCTGCTTTTTGTTTTCCTTTAATTTTATGCTGTCTGGAACAGCAACATCGACTCTGACATTTTTCTTTCTCTTTCATGGTAATTAGGTCTGTTCTTCCATCTTGGAGACTGGATGATTTATTTGAATCTCAAAATCCCAGAGAAATTTGTATTTTTTTTTTTTTTTTTTTTTCTTAACTATCAAAGACAAATTCTGGTTTATGCATATACCATTGATCATTGGGTCAAATTCCTGTCACTTGCATAGTTCCCAGATGATTACCCTTCCAGTTCAGAAGCAAATTCAGTAAACTAGAAAAATGAATAAATGAAGTGAACTTGATTTTTAAGGAGATGAAAGCTGTTCATAACAAGGCACAGGTTTGTGGGCATTGATAGGGCTTGAGACAGATAAGGAATCACCGGAATAAAGGGATAGGGGTTAACACTATTCTCAGACACTCAGATATTAAACTTTGAAGGAAGAAGAGGCATTAGCAGAAAATTCCTATATAAGGAACAGATAAATCAATTCTCTGTGATAGAATTGATATTAAAGAAGAATAAGTATATGGAATTAATGTGAATGTTTCATAAAATGTTAAATATAACCGTTCGTTATATTTTTACTGAAATCTGAATAGTCTTTTAGAAGGTATTGTAAAGTTTGAGGTAGACATATTGTGTGGGGGGTGATTGTAATAATGAGGTAATGATGGAAAATGAAGTCTTTTTAGGAAAAAAAGGTAAAATTCAGCACATGATAGAAGAGTTTATTTTTTATGCCATGGAATATTTAATATATTATAGATGTGAGTATTTAAGAAATTTGACAAATGGAAAAGGTTTCATTGAAACTAGATTTGATTACGCGTTTTGCCTTTCTAGGCGTCATCAGATCCAAAACCAAAAAGAAAGAAGTGTGTGTGTGTGTGTGTGTGCTTAAATAATGAATCAATACATTTTTTCTAACCTGGTGTTTCTCTTGATTAAAGAAGAAAGAAAATAAGTGATATTTTTTTAAAAAGCTGTTAATATTTAATTCTGTGCCTTTTCTTTATAATTCTTAGTTCATGTCGAAAGTTGTTAATTTTTTTTTTGTATCGAAATTTTTTGTATCCTTTCTGAAATGAATTCAAAGTAAATCCTCATCCAATCTTTCAGAATGGGTTGAAAGTTTATGTTTTTAGGCTCTGTCCACGTGAGTATAGGTATGTGGCCGAATGGTTAGAACATTTGCTTTCTGACCATGACACTTGGGTTTGAATCTCAACATGGTAAATTTGTCAGGGAGATGATTTTTTTGATATTATTGGCTTGAGAAGGTGATCCAAGTGTACGACACCATTGGAAAGTAACTGAAAAACATACCACAAGTTGACCCAAGCCTAGTGAGTAAAGATGGATAGACAGAGCTATTCAGAATCCATTGATGATTGTGCTAGCATGAAGTCACAAGTCATCGTGACTGATGGTTTGAGTGTACTGGCCTTGTTCAAACTGTTGATCACACGAGATGATGCTCTCTAAGATCTACTCAGCATAGTTTCTGTATAAACCTCTGGTGGGCTCTGTGGGTGTTGAACAAACACCGATGTACCTGAGCAGGCATTTCTAACAGGGATTGGATAGCTGCCCTAGCAGATGGGTGTGCTTGGAAACAAGTAACCAGCCATTTTAATTTAAGATAGTGTAATCGTTAGCAGCTCAGAGCAAGAAATTGGTGAGCCAAGTTCAAGTTATGTTCAATTACATTACATTCACTTTTGCACAAATACCCCTGAGAAAGGTATGAATACATCCCTTCTCCCTCTAGGCATGGGTTAACTAGTAGGGCAGATTGGGCTCTCTAGCCATGGCTGGCAACCAGTTTAGGAGAAGGAAAATTCTCAATTTAAAACCAACCTGAAGAGGGATGGGATCTGTCATGTTATCTTACCCTAAACACACCACTACTGCTATGGCCACACTACATGCAGTGGGTTACAGGATGCGATCAGATCGGAAACATTTAACCTGATTGGTGAGTGAAGAGGAGAGAAAATCAAAAAGAGGAAATAATAAGAGAGACAGAACAACAACAATAAGGAGAGGGGAGACATCAAGCTGTTCCTAATGATATGAAGCTGCCTGGAAACACAAACTATATTTAGTATATCTGTCAATTTTATAAATATTTGGAGCTCATTGAAGAAGTGACTGTTGCCCCCTTACTATGAGCCATTAAGGACAGGGTTCAAGCAGCAGCAGAAGCAGCTTAACCTAAAACCTTTCATGAAAGAAAAGTTAAAAAAAGAGAAAAATAATTTTTTTCATTGGGTCCAGTCAAAACAATGTCCATGAGCCACTCAAGGCAGAGAGCTACTGAATGGGGTTCTTGTATATGCATTAAGAGGGGAGGAGTAAGAAGTGCATATTATGAGGATATGTAAGATGGAGAACAGTTGACTCCAGATCTGAAGGGGTCAAGATGATAGTGATCATAAAAGCGTCCTATTCCACAAAGTAATAGTTCTGGGGAAGAAGCTATCTGAGTGGAAATTCCTCCATACTAATGAAATCTGAAGGAAATGAGGATGAGTTGAACCTGTGTATGTGAATGTGTCATAGTGGGTCTCAGCTGTGAACGTCTGAACTGGTGGATGGGTATTAAAGAGAAAAAATTAGGGGAGAAAGGAAGAGATAGTAATAGAGAGAGAGAGGATTAAAGAGGAGTAGCTAGAGGAAAAAGTAGGAGTTTATGAAGGATGGCGAGAAGAATAAGAGAATGGAGATTTACTGAAGAGGAAAGAGAGAAGTTGAATTGTGGGGGGGGGTAGGGAGGAAAAAAGAAAGAAAAGAAATTGGGAGTAAGAAAAAGATAATAAAAATAGAGAGAGAGGCGGGGTTAAAGAGGAAGGTGAGAGAAAAAGGTGAAGGGTTAAACACAAGAAATAGAGAGGATTTCATAAACGGTACGAGTCATTTTTTGTCCTGAATTTAGATGAATAAAAGTCACTAACAAAAGATTAATTTAGTTATTTGGGACATGACCTTTGTCTTGTCTTTTTTGTGCTTTAATAAAATAAGTGTTTTTTGGGGGGAAAAAAATGCAAAAGAGAACGTCTGCCATTGTGTGAAATTTTACTTATTCTGAAAAAAAGAAACTGAATTTATATCTCCATTAACAACCAAGACCAATATATTAACCCTTTTGATTTTAATGGGATATATATCAAGTGACATAATAATGTAGAGGCCTTTTTGTTTTATGCCTTAATAAGAATAAGAATAAGAACTGTTTAAAATTCCATTGAATCTAAGAGTAGTACATATTAAAAGTTTCATGAACTTATTAATAAAAAAAAGAATTGCAAAAGTCAGATCAAAATGGTTAACTCAAGAAGTGTTTGTAGATTTAACACTTCTGCTGCTGTAGACACATACAACTTTACAAAACTTACATTGCCTGCTGCTAACATATATATACATTTTCAAGACATACTTATGCTTTTATGAAACTTACATTGCCTGCTGTTGATGTGTATATATATATATATATATATATATATATACACACACACACGCACATTTTCAAGACTTACTTGAATATCTTTACAAAACTTACATTGCCTGCTGTTGACATATATATACATTTTCAAGGCTTACTTGAACATCTTTACAAAACTTACATTGCCTGCTGTTGACACACACACATACATACATTATATATATATATATATATATATATATATTTATTTATTTTTCAAGACATACATCTTTACTAAATTTACATTGCCTGCTGCTGACACATATATATATATATACATTTTCAAGACACCATGAAATGTCGGTTCCTACATTCATGGTGCCTTGTGTTATAAACTGACTAGCACTTAGTGCTATTTACAAACTAGCATAGATATGTAGAATCATTAAATATGAGCAGTTTTTGTGATAATAGTTTCATTATATTTTTTGTTGGGGGTGTTGCTTAACTTAGTCTGTACTGCAGAGCATCTGATCAAAACTAAAATGGTGGCACCCATAAGAAATTGTCATCAGTGTCTTTATAGTCATTTATTTCTAGTAAATGGCAATTTCACATTTTTCCATGGGCCAGCACATCCGGGCAACAAGGCAATAACTACGCAGGAGTGAAAATGTTTATTATTATTATTTAATAAATTTTTCTATCAGAAGAATCAGCATTCAGGTGTGATAAGAAAAATAGGTGGAGCGTTACAATAGGTGCTGCAAACAGAAATAATTAGTTTTAAATTTTTTTTCTGTGTCTACATTAAGCAGTCCAGATAATGAATATCCCTCTCAAATATGATTTTATTAAATTTTATAAAAATTAATTAGGGTGGGGGTGGGTCCAATTTTCTATGTCCATTCATTATAAATTGATCCCCCACCTAGGCAAGCCAAAAAAAAATATGCTAAGATGACATGGTTTCTTAAAAATGTAAAAAATATAAATTTTTCTTGAAATTCATAATCTGGAATGTTTAATTGACAGCAAAATAAGAAAAAAAAATTCTAGCTTTACAAACTTCAAAAATTTGTTTGATTCTTTTTTTTACATATTAAGAAATCACGTCATATGAGGAATTGATTTACATTGCAAACTGGATTCAAAATTTCTTTTTGTTCTCTGTAGTGCTTAAACGAGAATAATATAAAAAAAAGAAATTTGAAGTAAATGATTGTTTCAAGGCAAAGTTGATAAAGTCCCTCAGAGTATGAAATGTGTTGGCTAAGATAAATTTTCATTATATATATATATATATATATAAGGATTAATACAAATAAAATTTGTCACTTAGCTGATTAATGCTATATAAAAGTGGATACCAAGATGGTGACAGTCTGTTTTATATGTATGTCATTTAACCCTTTCCAGATGGACTGTTCAAACATATGTGTTTATTTACAACTGAATTTAATGCCCCCAATTTGGCCATAGAGGAGTATATGCTATTGAATCAGATCTAGCAATATGATGACTTTTATATAGTGGCAGTGTGCTTTGAAATCAGTGTTTTATTTTGTGATCTTTTTTCATCAATAAATAATCAAATTCTGATAATCAGACTTAATAGACTTATAAATGCCCAGGAAGCCTTGGAAACCATTTCTTGACACTGATAACGAAATAGATGAATTCAGTTTTGATGATGACTGGTTTCGATAGCACTGGCAGTGGGCAAGAATGTGTTGCCGATACAGTTATGTTTAAAATATATTTTAGTCAGCAATTTCATTGTTTGGTTTCCATGGAAACAACCAAAATCAGATGTTTGTCAGTTTATCAGTCATATTTTTATCCTCGTTAGTCATTTAACCAGATTGCTGGAATGTTTAATTTATGAAGGATTGAATGTTCTAAGAAGCGCTGTTAAAATTTTTGTTATGGCTTTTGTCAGTTCATGGGGAACACTTTTTTTTTTTTTTTTTAATCATTTTACTCCAAGCAAGGAAATAAAGCCACTAAGATTATGAGAAAATATGAGAAAAAGAAATAATAAACAATAAGAGAACAGGAATTAAGACTGAAAATAACAATTGACATTTAAATTTTTGAAGATCAAAGTTGACTGGAAAGCCAGAAGCCAGAACAGAGTTCCACATGTGAGATGTGTGAGAGAAGAAACTGTTAGCAGAGAACTTACACTTACATCTCGTTATTTCTCCTGTAAAATGACAAGATATCGTCATCAATCTAATACTGTGTCTAAATTCATAAAGTCAAGGTACCAAAGAGGATAGCTCATCAGAAGAATTATCATGAAAATATTTATAGAAAAGGCACAGGGAAATTACATTAATGGGAAAATGAATGAAGCCGAGATGTCAGGTCAGTTTTAGTTTAAACTTCTAATTCCAGATATGAAGGGTCATATTGGAATGCCTGCTTTGTGTGTTTGGGGCACAAAAGCATCAAAATATTTATCCAAAAATAAGGATATTGCTATCATTGCCAAAGGGAGGTGTTATCATGGATAATGCCTACAATAAAAAAAAATTAGGTGGTTGCTCCATGATGCAAGACTTTATGAGAAAAATGATGAATACAAATAATGCTCTGTTATATTCCGTGCTAATGGGAATATATACTTGAAAAACACGGTGGATAGAATAAGTAAAGGTTTATTGTAAAAACCAATACAATAAGACTAATGGTGACAGTTATGCACAAGGTCGTTACAAGTCAATCCAGTAGTGAGTGCTACTATGGGAAGGTCAGTAGTTCTCATGTAAGTCCGAGCCGTACTCAAAAGATCCCAGCTAGACTGTAGTCCGTTGACTTACAGATACTTATAGGTAGTAACTACCTATAGTGTAGTCACTCATGGGGGTGACAGGTTATTCCATTACATCATTTTCAAAACAAAAAATTCAACAAAGTGATTAGAAAGTTAGTTAATATTGACGACAAGACAT
Source organism: Acanthosepion esculentum (assembly GCA_964036315.1). Classification (NCBI taxonomy): domain Eukaryota; kingdom Metazoa; phylum Mollusca; class Cephalopoda; order Sepiida; family Sepiidae; genus Acanthosepion; species Acanthosepion esculentum. The sequence goes on from OZ038506.1 coordinate 34,170,492, forward strand.
GGTCATAATTAATTGAATACTACCCTAAAATACCCAGGCATTTGTGGCCTTGTGGGAAAATGAACGAAAATCAATAAATAAAATAATAATGAATAATAAAGAAAAAGAAATACATTTTTCTATGATGCTAAGAGAAAATGAACTGGAAATATGATCACCCCACTTGGTTTCACCAAATGCTATCTGGCAGTGCTGGTTACGTCTATAAAAAGAGAAACATCTTCCTTACTTTTCCTCTTTCTCCAAGCTCAACATGGACATTACAATCCCACTGGGAAATGTCTCGTTTTTCCTGTCCGCTGACAACTGAACTCTCTTTTCACTTTTCAACACATGATGTTTGCACAGGTCTTACAAAATCTCCACCTATGAAGTGAATCAACCTTTTCTTTGGTCGTTCCAAATCAGCACAAGACTGACTTGAGCTTGACTATTTTTTAACCATGCTTAAACCTCCAACAACTAAGTACAAACTTTTTCTTTTGTCGTTCCAAATCTGCACACTGCTGACTTGAACTTGACCATTATAATGATGTTTATCCTTACTTACCCTAACTTCTAGACTAAAAAGAAAATGGACATACCAAGAGACACTGTGAACTTTGCTTCACTACAATTTATATAATAAAAAGAGAGAATAAATGGGCTGTTGTAGAAACCCACGCTTTTGTATGCCTCTTCTTTAATAGTTCAGATATGTACACACACCCTACCTAAAATAGACTCAAACTTCAAATTCTATAGTCTACTTTAAATATACAAAGCAGGTAATCCAACACAAAGCATTATATCTGGGATTAATAGTACTCCCCATGCATTAGCAAATTTTAACATTAATTCTTGGAACAATTATCCTTTTACATATATCCAAGTAAAAAAGTGCCTCCTTTTTTTCTTTAAAAATGTATATGATACAAAGGGGTTAACTTGTGGCGATAGCTCACAAATTTAAGTTTAAATTACCTGAAAACTGAGAAAATTAACAAATAAATAACTTCAAATAAATTCAGTTCAGAAAGGGTTAAACATTTTGGTGAAAAAAAAAAAAAAGAGCATACAGAAAAACCTATTGATGAAAATAACGAAAACTGCAGCAAGACCTTTTACAATACATGAAAATAGCAGGAAGACAAAGGAGACATTATTATAACAAAATATGCTTCCTTGAAAAAGAGAAATGTGCCAATGCTGAAATCTACTCAGACTATATCACATGTGATTATTAAAGTTAACACTTTCATGATCAAAATTGGTTGGTGTACATTGTTTTTTTTTTTTATTTGTTTTCTTAAATAAAAAAAAATAAAAAAAAAAAGTAAAGATACCTTTCCAAATTGTCTCTGCAGTTGTCCCTGAGATGGCTTTAAGGCACCAACCAGGGGTAGAAATCAACTTTCTCATATCAGACTTTCTATAGAATCAGTATCACACTGTTTTGCAGTCTATTTTTGAGTTTATAAAAAGTAAGGAAATTGTTTTTTTTTGTTTTTTTTATGTATATAATTAAACTTTTTTGTTTCTAAAATGAGAGCCAAGTAAATAACAGCAAATAATTTTAGAAATATTGTTTGTTTTTTTTCTTTTTCATGTAGGTTTTTTTTTTTTTCCAATCCCCAGGATTGGAATTTGAAAAAAAAAAAAAAAGAAAAAGAAAAGAAATTTCAAAAGGCAGTCGATATAAACTGTAAATATGCCTAGCAACTATAAACAATACAGACATATACAGTTAACAAGATAATGTCTACAAATATTTAATGCCTGCTTCAGTTTAACATGTTTATAAGGTATTAAGGGTTTCGTACAGCTAAAAGGTGTTTCCAAAGAAGTCTTGTAGGTAGTTAATATTTGCCAAGATTAACTCTTTAATGGATAATCCCAATTATAGAATTAAAAAAATATATATTAATTTCAGAACAACAGGAGTTAACTCATTTACAAAATAACTTTTGATTTTCAATTGAACCAAAAATATTTGAATATGTTTTATTCTAGAGCAAGAATGAATTTATCCCAAACTTCTTACACATGACAGCACCAATCACAGATCAGTGGCAATAACCAGAGTTACAATCTTAACTATTTTGGAGCTGAAAGTGGAATTTTTGTGATGCAGAAAAATTCTCCTAGGCTCATTAGAAATCTTAACTATATATATATATATATATTATATATATATATATATATATATATTATATATATATTATATATAATATATATATATATATATATTATATATATATATATATATATTATATATATATACATATATATATACATATAGTGTAACCCGGATATAAGAGAGTTGTCGGGACTGGAGAAGAAGTCTCTTATATCCAGGTTTCTCTTATATCCGTGTTTGGTCTATTTTGTTTAGGTAAGTATGGCTCTAATTTGGGACCAGAGACAATCTCTCTTATATCCGGGTTACACTGTATATATATATATATATATATATATATATATATGTGTGTGTGTGTGTGTGTGTGTGTATGTATATTGCAAATTTTCTTTCTTCCTTTAATAAGGACACTAAGAAACTCTCTCTCTCTCTCTCTCTATATATATATATATATATATATATATATATATATATATATATATATATATATAAAGTATGGATAGGAATCTGATAAGATGATAGGATAAAGAACAAGTAGTAAACAGATCTTAATCTAACATGTTTCACTTTATTAAAGCTTCATCAGAGATCAAGATAGAAATGATAAAAAATGATTAAAAGCAAAGAGATGTGGATTAATTGTATGTTGTGTTAGGCTATTTCATTGCTTGGATACGTGCCACGTGTACAACAATAATTATTTTATAAAGGGAAACATGTTAGATTAAGATTGGTTTCCTGCTTGTTCATTTTCCTATTTTATATATATATATATATATATATAAAAGTTTTTTTTTTTTTTACTTAGCTTTTGCTGCATCAGTGATTTGCAGCTTCATATGCTCTCATAACTTTTAGGTGATCACACAATCCTCAGGTGGCAGAATATTTTCCAGAAATAGATAGATATTCAGTAGCTTACTCCGTGTATTGAAGAAGAGGGGGATGAGGTCACAGGTATTGGAAAAAGAGATTGCTTTCTCCAGGGCTAAGTTATTCTAGTAGCCTCGATGTATGTAAGAAGCATAAGCGACAAGGGAATAAAAGTATTTTTGAGTTATCACACACTAGCATCCTTAATCAGGAAATTGTTCTTGTGTCTGCATGTAGACGTTAGCTCCTGCCTTTTATTTAACATTTTTTTTTACATCACTCATACCCTGCAAGATTGCCAGGTTTCCTGAGATGCACAAATTACATCTACTGCCCTTACCGCTAAATACAGGCTCAGTACTTAGAATCTCTCACTCAATAGTAGGATCAGGTTTACCCACTTGTTTAATTTTCAAATAGTAAGTAAACAGCATTATGTCATTTTTATACCTTTCATTGCCCATACTCAGTTTATGATTGTAGTTTGTCTTTTATCATTCTCCCTCTACAGCCCCAATATAAAACTTTTCATCGTTATTGCTGCACATTATGGCCCTATACACTACATTTTTGAGTAAACATTTATCCTGTAGTGGACAATATTCTGAGATTATATATATATATCTCACTCTAAACATTATTTATAGTAGATACTTGTATTTGAGTAAGTACTCTGTTTATTTATTAAACAGCATATTTATTTATTTTTGTCTACTGGCTTGAATATTCAAGAAATCTTATTAAAGAAAAAATTGCATTCTCCAGTAGGATATAAACCTGTGTCCCTCAGGGCAGAGGAAGCTAGCTATGCCTTAATCATCTTGCAAATTTTTCTTTAATAAGATTACTTGAACATTCAGGCTGGTAGACAAAAATAAATATGTTCAGAATTTACATTAGTCGGACTATTGTCCTCATCTTTGTCGCCATATTTGTCACAATGTTTCGGCCGTTGTACGCTCCAGCCTTCGTCAGGTGGTTGGAATTTCGAACCGAACCCTTTATTTCGATCACTGGGGTAGACTGTACTAGTTCCACGAGCCATGTTTGATGGATGTCAGTTATCAGTTATCTCCTGGTAATTTTCCCTCTGAAAGTTCTCCACTGCCTGAACCGGGTATTGAACTCACACTCTTTGGGTCTGTCAATACCCGGTTCAGGCAGTGGAGAACTTTCAGAGGGAAAATTACCAGGAGATAACTGATAACTGACATCCATCAAACATGGCTTGTGGAACTAGAACAGTTTACCCCAGTGATCGAAATAAAGGGTTCGGTTCGAAATTCCAACCACCTGACGAAGGCCGAAACGTTGTGACAAATATGGCGACAGAGATGAGGACAATAGTCCGACTAATGTAAATTCTGTACATAATACCTCATCTCAGAAATATAGACAGAATAAATATGTTGTTTAATAAATAAAGAGATCACCTACTCAAAGACAAGTCTCCATTAAAATTATATATATATATAATTAAAATAGATATAATTAATCCAACAGATTTTTATCACCTTAAACATTATTTTTAATGGTAACCTTATTTATAGCAATTTCATATCACGGGAGGTAACTCCACTCACTCTAGCATTAAGATGAAATCTGACAAATCATGGATGCTTGCCCTGTGTATTTATAAATTATTTTTATAAGCAGTATATATTTTGGTGCATGAATTATCTTGCTTAATCCAAGTTGTTTATATCTTTTCTTTTTAGGTTAAAAAACTGAGAATTTCAAGTTTATTATATTATACACTCTTAATTTATTAAAAAAATATTTCAAACTGAAGGAACGTGTGGAGAAAAAAATAGATGGTGGAAGAGATTAAGGGAGATAATTCATAAAATTTATTTTAATCGATTAAAGAAAAGAATATTCCTGATTTACAAAAGTTTATTTCGTATCCTCATCACCATGATATTCTGAATCATTTCCTACAAGTTTCTTTGGAATGACCTTCTTTCAGGTTTTGATAGTTTCAAATGGAAATTTTGTTTTTGAAAGTACAATATGAGGTTAGATAAAAACAAAAAATGTTGAGTGAAAAAAATGCTTATATGGATAGAAACCACAGGCAAGATACAAAAATGCTCTCAAATATTTATTACAATCTTTTCATTATTTTTGTAGTTGTTTTTAAATGGCAGAGAATTCCATATATAACTCATAATAAAAAAAGAAAAGAAAAAAAGAAGCTCTGTACTCAGTAAGAGTTTTCATGGCTTCCAATTTTATAGAGAAAGAGAGAAAAACAAGACCTTAACAATGACACTTTAGCTTTTAAGTAAAAAAAAAAAAAAAGAAGAAAAATCACACCTCACATGCAATATCTACAACCTGAGTTATTACTTTGTTTTAAAACAATTAGAAAAATTTCACTTCTTTTTAAATTTCAACTAGATACTAAATTTCACATTGATATTTTTTTTTTATATTACTTATTTTTGCTAAGAATGCTAGCAACTAGGGCCAGTGCAAGTATCTCAAGTCTCTCCCCCCCCAATCTATGATACAGGGACCCCCACTCTACTACATCTCAATTTTCATAAGGTATTATTCATATAAAATACAAATTTCCTTGTAACCTAATTATGTACAATAATGGATCGTATGCAATATAGGGGAACAATTCAACTAGAAAAATTGAAAATAAATACAATGTATCTAAATACAAATTATACATACACGTTATAATAGATCATTCCATCTTAAATCAACAATGTTTTACAGCAATTTTTAACATTAACTTGAGATTTTTCTTGTTAAAAAGTCAAATAACTTTAACACATTGAATATTATGGATAAAAATAGTGAATTTTACATAGTGTTTTTTTTAGACTTAACATGAGCAAGAGAAATTCACGGATTTGAAAAAAGAAAAAAAAAAAAAAAAGAAAAAGACCCCCTAGAATTTCATAAAATTTTTCATCCTTTAATAGTCAGTTGTGCTTAGTTTAATTTGTAACGTATATAAATGTAAGTAGAAGAAAAGCAATTGTTGATAAGATAGTGATGGTCACAAAGCAATTCCAAGGGGGTCCCCAATCAGGCTTGGTGATATAGGACACTGGCCCTGCTAGCAACTAATCTATTTTAAAACATGTTTAAGAAAAAACAAATTTGAAAAAAAAAAAAAAAAATTAAAGAAACAACAAGTTCAAGGGAAATATACAAACATTCCTTGAATTTTATAAATAAGATTGTATTAGCAGTTTGAATAAAGAAGACACTTTAAATTGTTTTCTGAATTTAATACTATTGCAGCTTTGTTTCTATTTGTTAAGGTCATCTAATTGAAAACAGAATTAGCAAGAGGACATTAAGTAACATTTTTAAATGAAAAACACTTCTAGTTAAGTATTTGGCATTTCTACAACTTTGATACAAAGAAAATCTTTTTATTTTTGTTTTTGAATGTATGATCTGTCATTATATAAAAAATAAATGGATAAAACTGCAGGTTTAAAGCCCTATGTGTTGAGGTCTGCAGTCTAATGGTTTATCATTCAGGGTTGTGTTGCTACTTTTGATAATATGTAGGTTATTTTGTTGAAAATAAGTTTTCAAAGCATTAATATGCATCATACCAGTCCAGTACTAGATATAGAATCAGTAACTTGGTGATATAAATATATTTTATTAATGGCTATTTTTGCAAATATCCAGTTATTAGCAAGGGATTTTTTTGGGGGGGGAGGTGATTTAAAAAATGGTGACTCAACTAAGTTCCCATTTTGAAACAATAATTGAGGTATGATTATTTTCTAATAACCGAATACTTACATTCTAAGTTGTAGACTCATCATATATTTTACATCTTTACAAAAAAAACAAAACAAAAAAAAAAACAAAAAAAACACACAAACTATATTTGAGTGAAATGTTTTTTCCCTGTAAAAAGTATAGATATATTTTTATTTTTATGCATAATTAGCTATGGAAGATAGATTTTTTTTTTTTTTTAATTTGTACAATTCATCAGTTTGTTATTAACCTTTAATACTGCATTATTATCTACTTTCCTTTCCACTGCATTGTTTTTCAAGGCTCCTCTACTGCACTACTTAATTTCATGTCATGCTCCTTTTCTGTTGCTATAGCCAGATTTGACAACACAAATGTAAATTTCAAACATCTGAGTCACTTGCAGTGTCAGGATAAAATTTGTTTTGCAAGCAAAATCACCTCTAGAATGTTAATATTGTTTTTAGAATATCTGGAGTTGTATACCTTTGATTGTTTAAGTGGCAGCAGGTGGGCTAAAAATGAGAGTTTCTGCCAAAAAAAAGCATTTGTTGGCCGTATACATGCGGTGGTCAATCATGAAAAGTAAATTTACCTTGCTAAGCATTCTAGCCAAGCAAAAGCAGTTGTATACACAGGTTTGCTATTTATAAGAGAAGCCACTATACATAAAGGTTATTTTGGTGATATAAGTAAACAGAATTGCCACAATATTACTCATGCATAATTTAAGTGAATCACCATTTTTGCTTTCAATTCTAATAAAAATTTCTGATATTCTACACAGATAATACAGTACTTTTGTTTTTATTAACTTGAATCAAGATTTAGCAATTATGACAGCCTTAAAAGTTCAAAGAAAACTTAGTGAAACAGAGAGGGAGACAAGAATAGGTAATAATAAGTAAATGAGTAATAAGTAAAATGTAAATATCGTTTTAGATTTAGCTAAGTCAGGCACAAGAGAGGAAAATTTAAGACAGAGAAAAATGTATATTTTGTTTTAAAATGAATTTATTTCAAAATGCCGCTGTCTCAAATATAAATATTTTTATGCAGTTCAACAGTTAAAGCAAGAACATTTTAAAGATTCTTCCATAACAGCATCCGAGATGAGCCAATATGAGTACTTTTCTCTTTTTATTTGATAAGCCGTCAATTTGAATAGAATATTCTAGAAAAGGAAGATATAAAAAGGTGAGAAATAGAGCACCATGGGATGTTTATTTATTTTTGGCATTGGCTTGTGTGTGTGTATGTGTTATTTTTTTTTTTATTTTATATTAAAAAAATTTAATTCACCAAATATTAGCCTCATTTTCTTTTTATAAATTTTTTTTTTTGTTTTGTAGTGGAAAGGTAATGTAATTATGAAGTGGTATGGTGGTGGGTACTGAATTTCATTGCAGGGAAGGCATTTCATGCCTAATCCTAATCTTGATAAACAGACAACAGATTGAGAGATGTGTCAAGAGTTAAGCTCGCATATCAGAGAGCAAAAGACGGGCTTACTCATAAGGGCAGAACAGAAGGGTAGGTTGGAAAATTCATTTGTTTTCTGAACAAAAAAAAAAAACAAAAACAAAAAACGGGGGTGGGGTAGGTGAGATTGGAATAAACAGATAGGCTGAAAAAAATAAAAAAAAGGAAGTGGAAAATAAAATAAACACGGTCTTTAATAGTAGGGGAAAAAAATCTAGATTTAAATAGCTGGGCAAGCGTGTCTATTCCAAAGAGTAGATAAAGATGAGGCTCAGACAGTGGTTAAGCATTTAAAGAACTGTTTATAATTCAAATGCAAATACAATTCATAATCTCTCAATAAAAACCCATAGCCATTAAAATCCATTTGTGCTACCCATCACCATCACACAATATTCTTTTTAATTTTTTTAATACAAAGCTATATTTTATTGTCAGTTTTTTTTTGGTTGTCTTTTCTTTTTAGAAAATTTTCAAAATATGTTAAAATTTTCAGAAATTATTATTTAAAAAAAAAAAAAAAAATAGATTTTTTTTTCATTTTGTAAATTAGAAAGGAGCAATTTTAAAAAAATGCTATAGACAATTGACTTTGTTTTTTGTTAAGATCAGTCCAAGCAGAAAAAGATAGTTCTCAAAGTATACGCTCTAGTTTAAAAAAAAGGTAAAGATTCTTAATTTGCATAAATTTTCATAAAATAATAAAATTAGTTTATCAAATTTTTTGGCACACTTATGTATATTTTTTTTTCAAATTTTTTTTTTGTTTAAGTCAGCAAAAAGATAATAGACAGTTAAAATTTGTTTTTTTTACACTACTTTGTATATAATTTCTAAACTAGTAGAATTTATTAGTAATTAAAACCACTAATTTAGCATCTAAATATAAAGGCATCTGCAATGGATGTTTGGCTGAACTCCTGCAGAAATAAAAAGAAAGAAAAATAGTTCCCTTCATTCATGAATTCCAATGACTACAGGAGGAGTTAAAAATGGGAGGAGTTTAAAGTAGGAGCAATTAAAAATGAGGATCATATTATTTCTATTAAAGAAAACGTTGATTAAAAGAATGTATCACTTTTGGTAACCGAGTCTCATTATGATTGTGTTTTTTTTTTTCTTTTCTTCTCCCACCCACAAATCGATACAAGATTCTTTCTCAGCTGCCCAAATACACACAGTGATAGTGCTGGGCATAGTTACATGTTTGTAAAACATCTATGGAAATAAAGCAGTATTTCACCAATGATGAGTAAAGATAAAAATGATCAGTTCAGTGGCAGACTGGGTTAAAAATTTCTACTGGGGAAAACTTGAAAAAAGGGGCCAGTCAAAAAGACCCACTTTTAGTGAACTAACTGAAACAAAATTAAAAAAATATCTTTAAAAATGGAAAAAAAAAAAAAGTATCATCAAACAAAGATCTGTGGATAGCTTATCTACCAAAATAAATTATAGGATCAAAGAAGCCTTATTTAAATCTTCACAGCATCTATGCAATATATTTCTTTAAGTTTTTACTTTTTTTGGCTATTTTTAAAGTGATGGGGCCCACTTGGAAATTTCCCGATATTCCAATGGGCCAGTCTGCCATTGGGTCAGTTTATGATACATGTTTTGAATAGAAATTTCTAGGTTATGTAAGTATATGAATTGTGTGTGTGTGTGTGTATATATACATAAGTATATATAAATATATTCTTTATATTTATAAGGGAAGAATGCTCAATATCAAGGATAGAGAATTTATAGATATAAACAGTGTGGACATAGGAATCAATATTGCATGGTGACTGTCAGTTTCATGCCTCAAGACTTGGTCTGAAGATTGCATTTGGGGCGTGAAACTGATAGTCACTATGCTGTGTGGATTCCTATGTCCACAATTTATATAATAAACAAAATAAAATGTTCAAGCTTCTCTTCCTGACTCCAGTTTTGAAGAATTGGCGTCACTCATGAATATTACTATCTTACCTCCTGCTGATGAGTGGGTGGGTACCATTTCTGTGAAACTATTTCTCAGGAAGATATTAATGCTCTATTTACGAATACTGAGCAATTTACTTTAAAAGTCTACTTGTCTTAAAACATTCTCTTCCAGAAATACACTGGTTGACTGTATTTTTTTTTGGTCAAACACTATCTTTATTAAATATTTTTAAATTGTGACTAAGGGTTTGAGTGTGCGAGCCTGGTTAGAAAAAAAAAATGAATCACGCCAGATTATGTACTTTCTTCCAGAAATTGTAACTAAGGTTTGCTCAGCCTAGGTGCAGTATAAACCACAGGTGGAGGTCTGTGGATTGAGCAGGTGTCTGTAATATGAATTTGTCAGCTACCTTGGAAGACTGGTATGCTTGGAAACAAGTAGCCAGCCATTATATATATATATATATATATATAGTGCATGTGTGTGCAGATGTAGCCCTTGAATTCTGAATATACGTATATTTTATATACAAGATATAGTTACTAATATGCACTTATATGTACATATATGTATCTGCATGTTTTTCTATCTACCTATATCAATAATGTGCAGAAACATTGTTGTATATCTTAGAGTTGAGATGTATGTGTATGTATATATTTGCTTATGCACATACTAGAACATATATTTTGATGCCCCAAATGAGTAAAATATATCAGTATAAACATTTATAAAACCACTTGAAGCCATTTCAATGGACATAAAAAAAATTATTAAAATTTTAGATTTCCTTATATACGTTTTTGTGTTTGTGGTGATGGATGGATGTATATATACATATGCATTGCAAATAGATCCTATTTTAGATGTTCTGTCTTTGTGATAAAATTCTGGTAATAATCGTAAAAAATAAAGTAATTTTTCATCATGTATCATATTATATATATGTCTTATTCAAACCTTTTTGAGAGCATATATATCACAAGTCAAGGTTGCAGAAAATTTATAAAAAATTTAAAAAAAGAATACTGAAAAAATATCTAAGAATTCAACTTAATGTCTGTTGACTCTGTTATACAAAAGAGAAAGACTGAATGAAAGTGAAATCTGACAGATTTTCCTCGTGTGACAAATGTATTATTATGACAGCAAACACACACACAAAAAAAAAATCTTATCTTTCTAGTTCTTTCTTTGTTCCATCGTAATTGTTACATTTAGTGTATGAAATATATATGCCAATATAACAAAGTGGAAAAAGTTTTTGTGTGACACATTTCGTAGGAGGAATTTACTTTATCACCTGTAAGGATTGCCAGAAATAATATATTGGAGAAACCTAAAGAAATTTAAATAAAAGATAGGAAAAATAAAAAATAAAAAAATAATTAAAAAAAAAAAAAAAAAAAAAAAATGACACAAATGCATTAGTTGCTTACCATAATGAGACTGACTATAATTTTGATAAAAAAAAAAAAAAATGCTACTCTAATTAAAAAAGAAAATAATTCACTAAGACAAAAATGTTTAGAAAGTGCTTTAATTGCTAGTTCATCCACAGTAAATTTACGTCCAGGTTTTTATGTTTTATCAATCTTAGCAGATCTTGTGTTGTCAAAATGTGGGATATTTAATAACAATGATGGGAATAAAAAGGAAAAGAATCTAAATGAAGTTGGCTAGATTATATACCCAAAAAGGAATAAAAATTTTTTTTTTTCTCTATAAATTTAAAAATCACAGTGTCTCTTACTCATGCACTAGTGTAGCCACATCAACATAAACAAACCTAGTCCGATGAAGTGCATCACACAGAAAACTTTTTCTACTTAGACATCTTTCCTCCAATTTATATATCGTTATCCGATATGCCCAACGTAACACCTATTATGGGACAAAGATAGCATAGTTTAAATTTATCAATGTTTCATCTTTATTTTTCAATGATCTTGTAAAAGATATAAACACTTTCAAAAGTCTTGAATAAGGTTTACTCACAAATGTGATACAAGACAAAGAATAGAAACGGAGCATAAAATTAATTTATTAGTGAAAAATAACTATTAGCAGTTGTTATAAATGATAATTAGGATGATTAAATTTGTTAAAAATAATTATCAATGATAAAATAAATTTTTATAATAGCAAATGGTCGCATATTAATGATAAGAGATGATAATTATTATTTTCAGTAGTGATGTGAAATATGAAAAAAGGTTGGGGGGGGGGTTTAGATTTTTTTGAGAGGAAAAAAAGTTCTTACTCCTTGGAAAAATATATAGACATACACACTCACGCACATGCACAAAACATAAAGACAAACTAAACCAAAAATTTTAATAGGGAAATAAAGACACAGAAAATGAAAAATTCAGCTGAAAAGAGGAAAATAAAAGCGTATAATTCTCGATATATTTTCTGTTTTTTATAAGGCCAAAGGAAATTTTTCCTAAAGTTGTAATATTAAAATCCATCCAGTAACTCTGACCTTACCCTCACCAAAAAAAAAAAAAAAAAATGAAAAACAAATGAAATTGTGTTAAAAAGATAATTTTTTTTAAAAAAAAAAACCTTTCCTTTTTGTCCACCCCCTCCTCATTTAAATTTGTTTTTTTTAAATAGAAAGTGTTCCCATTATGAAAAAAAGAAAATTTCCAAAATCTTTATAATTTTTGGAATGGATTAAACAAACTTTTTTTTTTTTTTTTTTTTTTTAAATACAATCATTTCATGCCTCTTTGATTATTTTAATTCAAGTAAATTTGTTTAGAGTTCATTAAATATGTAAACCAATAAGATAAACTGATACCCCACTGACTTGTTTTGTCAATGCAGATTTTGACAATAGTGATTTAAGCAATTTCAAATTTAAATGTTCAGCTCCCTTTAAATTAGTATTGGCAGTTTTGAGATTGATAGCAATAACTGCTTCATACCTTTTTTCATTTTTTTCTTTTTAAAAAGAAAAAAGTCCCCCCCCCCCCAGTTTCTGATTTTGTTCATTATTAAAAAAAAAAAAAAAGAATTAAAAATATCTCAGAATAAATATCAGTTTCTGAAAAATTCTGAAAAAAAAAAAAAAAAAAAATGGTAATGTAAAAAAATTGGAATCCAAAGAGATAACACAGTTCAATTTTCTGTGAATAATAAATTGAAAGAACAGGACCAGCAGATATTTATACTGTCCTTTTTACTTTCTTCATATTTTTTGTTTTTTTTTTAGATTTCTTTGTAGAGTCAAAAGTAGAAACTAAATGTTCCGTTTCAAAATTTCTTACATTTTATAAAACAGTTCAGCCCTGCTACAATGATAAGCAAAAACGTATTGCTAAAATCTTGTATTTCGTTGCAAATTTTTTCCTTCTAATATTTTTTATTCTTTTAACCCAAAAATGGCTTAGAAGGTTCTTCAAATGTTCCAAGGAGATTTGAGGGAGGAAAAATAAGAAATAAAAGTAAATAATACATATATATATATATATATATATATATATATATATGTGTGTGTGTGTGTGTGTTCAGTATATACTGGCTCTATGTATAATTTACAGAATTTTTGTTTTTTATGATCATCCTCCTAAATTAAAAACAGTTTAACATAAATACCTACAAGAAAAAAAAGGTCAAAAAGACATCTTTCCTCTTGACAACACCATTACTTATACTCTTATGGTAATTTTTATTGGTTTAAAAAGCTATTTTTAGAATTTTATTAAAGCCCAATCATATGAAACTGGATTTATGCATTCTCTTTTTCTCAAGAAGTGACAGCAAAAGTATTAAACTGTCTAATAAATAAATAGCATTTAATATTTTTGTTGTCAATTTTCAAGAAAAAAAAAAAAAAAATTATAAATCCAGTTACACACACACACTATTTTAAAGAATTTATTTGACGAGAGGAAATGTAAAATGTCTGGAAAATATTTTTTTTTTTTTTTTTTTTTCAAAATTTCTAATTACGGTTGCTGACAGTTATGGGTTTATTTAAATTTTCCTGCTCTCTTGATCAAACATTTTTATAAATCTATGAATAAAAAAAATGTTTTCATAGTTATTTCTTTATAATATGGTAAATAATAAATATTGATTTCTGGTTGGTTCACATATTTTTTAGAAACTTGTAAGTATAAAATAATTCTTATAAATAAACAATTTAATAAAATAGTGTTTAATTCTTTTGTCATCAATTTTCGAGAAAAAGAGAATGCATAAATTCAGTTTCCTAGGTTTGGGTTTTAATAAAATTCTAAAAATAGCTTTTTAAAACAATAAAAATTGTTTAGGGAGTACTCGGTAATAGCAGCGTCAAGAGAAAAACCATCCTTTTAAAACACCATTTGGGGGGGGGGGTGCAGGTAAACTTTGCCAAAACCATTTAAAAAAAAATAAAAACCGGATTTCTTTTTTTCTCCTATTCAGTCATGTATTTTAATGTCCTTACTGTGAATGGATAATCTAACTGGCCTTATCATCATTCACAGCATGAATCACTGAGTGACAAATTACTGGCTGATCCATCTTCAGGGGACTCCAAAGAACATGTTGAATAACTCCGGCACAAATCTCGATTTGATGTCACCGGAGCAGGGGCAGCAGCAGTGCTGGCAGCGGCCGCCTTGGCTTGGTTACTTCGGCTGCAGTTTTCCATGTGCTTCAAAGCTTTCATTGATGGCGGCTGATATTTCTTAGCTTTGTGTTGTTTCGTTGGAGATGCCTGAGGTGTAATGTCTGGATCTGAAAGAGGAGAGTAATTCTGCAATTCTTGTGGTAGATTGCTGATTACATCAGCAATGTTGGCAGTGAGGGGTGGTTCAGAATTGGCGCTTGACGTTGAAAATTGGTCCAGAAAGTCAAACGCCGAAACTGCTTCTTCTTCCTGGTGACCAAATCTAGTAAAAAGCTTCTGGAAATTCACTGATGGACTTGTTTGGGCAGATGTCTTTTGCCGACCTGGAAAGATAATGCAAACAAGTTTTAAAATAATCATTTTTAGTATAATGTGATAAGTTGGTTCTGTCCACATATATATATATATATATTTTGTGTGTGTATGTATGTATGTATATATAAATCATTTCACCCTTATTTCATCATTTGGAGAAGTGGTTTCATTTTATTTCCATCAATTTTATTTTAATAATCATTTCCCCAAACCAAGGTGATAAAGCCACTAAGATGCAAGGTGTTACCGCATGTGAAAAAAATCTTTAAAAAAAAATTATCAAAGAGAGTGGATAATAAAAACAGGAATTAAGGAAACAGAAGATGATGATTGATGTGGCATTTAAATTTTTGAAGATCAAATTTAACTGAAAAGCAAGAAGCCAGAAGAAGTTTTCACAAGCCATAACTGTGAGAAAAGAAACTTATCATAGAATATATGGTTCCATTTAGCAATTTCAATTGTAAAACAATGAAACTCAACTGCCAATCTAGTACTGCACTTAAATTCAGAAAGTTGAGGTACCAAAGAAGAAAGGTCATAACAAGTACTATTATTTATAAAAATGACACAGATATATACAAGGTAACCAAAAAAGTTCTGTCCGTTTTTAAAGGAAAAAAGAAAACGCTTCACAGTATGTGTAACTTATATTTAGTCTTTAAAGTAATCGCCATTGGCATCCAGCACCTTCTGCTAATGTGTCTCCAGCTGTTCAATGCCCTTGCGGTAGAACTTGGGGGGTTTTGACGCAAAGAAGTCAGTGAGGGCTTTGCGCAAGTCTGCTTCATTGGTGAAGGATTTCCCCATGAAGATGATTATCCAGGGAGTGGAAGAGGTGGTAATAGGATGGCACAAGGTCAGGTGAATAAGGTGGATGGCACAAAGTCTCCCACCCAAGTTGCTGTATGGTATCCCTGACCACTCGCGCGACATGCGGCCTGGTGTTATCATGGAGGAAAAGCACACCTTTGCGATTCACCAGTGCTGGCTCCTTCTGGCGCAATGCCTGTTGCACACGTTTCAATTGCTGTGAGTATAGGTCTCCAGTGACCGTTTGGCCCATTGGTAGCAGTTCATAATGAACCACTTGACGACCTGTCCACCAGACACAAAGCATAATCTTGCATGGGTGCATAGGTGGTCTTGCGGTGTGAGGGACAGCATCCTGAGGAGATAACCAATGTCTGGAACGCTTGGGAGTTTAATACAGAACCCACTTTTCATCACTGGTAAGCACTCAATTGAATAAGGATGCGGTATGGTGGCGAGAAAGCAGCGATATGCAGGCTGCCACTCGTTGTCCCTTGTGGACCTCCAACAGCGTTTGCGGAACCCACTTGCTCAGTTTGTACGTCTTACCTAGGCGGTGCAGGTGAAGTCTAACTGTTTCATCGGAAACGTTGAACTGTCTTGCAAGTTCACCACACGTTAGACTACTGTCCTCTTCAATGGCTGCCTTCAGGACTCCATCATTCAAGACCTGTGGTCGTCCACTGTGAGGCTCATCATTGAGAAACAAATCTCCCGACTTGAATTTTCAAAACCAACGCCTTGCAGTACGTTCATCCACAGCACTATCCCCAAACGCTTGACATATGCGGCGATTTGATGCAACTGCTGATAAGCCCACTTTGAAGTCATAAAGCAAACAGCCCCGAACGAGATCTCTAGACACTTCCATCCTTCTCACAGCTGTCCGGCTTATAACTGATGGCCGGGCATGGTGCGCATGTTTTTTATAACGTCTGATGTTCCTACTTCCGGCTGTCCGAATTTGAAAACAATTGCTACACGCATTTCGTATATATTTCAACTTCATTCAATGGCTAATCAAAAAACGGACAGAACTTTTTTTGGTTACCTTGTATATATGTAAAAATTGAGATATAAATAAAATATATCTGTAAAGACAATAAAAGACAAAAAGAAAGTTTTTTCAAATACCTCTTTTAAAAGAAATGTCAACATACATAATCATAAAAATTTGTAAAATTTAAAAGAAAATGTTTAACTCTAGACCTTTAAATATTTAAAATAAATTAATACATAAACAGTTGAAATATATATATATATATATATATATATATATATATATATATATATATATATAAACAAATAATAATCATATTAAATAAAAAAAATTCAATAACAATTACTATTTTTGTCTATTAGGCAATAAATTACATCACTTAGTGTCCTCCATAGATTACTTTTCTTTATACAGCAAGCTTTAAAAAATTTTAGACCATTCTTAAATTAAAAATTTGAAAACTTGATATTTTTTCTATACATTACTTCTGTATATAAATACAAATTATGAAATAAAATCTCCATATTTAACTTGATAAAGTTCCTGAAGGAACGAAATGTCTTGGCATAGAAAAGTTTTTCTTATATATATATAAAAGAGAGAGATTGTACTATAGTATTGTAGATTGTGTGTGTGTGTGTGTGTGTGTGTGTGTGTGTTTTTTTTTAAGGGATTTATAACCATTATTGGCTGGTTGAGCCATAATTTATGAGTTTGTCTCTATTGTTTTAACCCAGCTAGGAGATGTAAGGATTTATTTGTTTTTTTATGAATACAAAAACCTCAAACTCTCCAGAGAAATAGTTCCTAGTGCCCAGTGAGGGTGGGGTTGGGAATTTGGGTAAAAAATGAAAAGAAGCAAAAAAAAAAAAGGATTGGAAGAAAAAGAAAAAAAACAAAAGAGACCTCACACCTCCTGCTTGGATAAAAAAAAAATTTAAATAAAATAAAGGCAGAGAGGAGGGGGAAGAAAAAAAAAAGAAGTAAAGTGACCCTATATCCCTGCCACAGATAATAAAAAAAAAAAGAAAAAAGTAAAAAAAGAAAAAAAGAGACCTTACACCCACCCACCCCTGCAGCTAGGTTAAAACAATATAAACTAACCTATAAATAATATTGTATCTCCTATTCAATGATCAAATTTCCAATAATGGTCACAAGTCCCGTAAAAAAAAAAAAAAAATCTATACATGTGCAAAACAACTTTATTTAAATGTTCCCCATCTCACAAAAAAAAAAAAATCAACTCCATTTTTATTTTTCAGAGACATGCTTGAAAAACCTGATATTTTAATATTTTCGCATCATGCTATTATTTTATCTAATGGCCGAATAATATACAATAATAATTATTACTATTATTATTCTGTCTTTTTCATAAGCCTAGCCCAGCATATATATATATATATATATATATATATATATATATATATATATATATCCTAGTTTCAAATCCTACAATACCAAACAGCTCTAATACAGATGTAGATAAAACAAACACGTGGACAGACACTCTCCAAATCTATAAATTAAGAGGTGATAAGCTAAGGTAATTAATTTTATTTCATTATCCTCAGAGATCCCAAGACATTTTTCTCACACACAGTTTTGTCTTTCTTTTATTTAAACTGAGGAAGCCAAAGACAATATACACTTCTGCTGGTGAAATGCATCTTTAATAAAATTTTCCACTTCACTTTTGTTTTGGATACTATTATACATCTTACAAACACACATATAATACAATGAACATATATTAAAATATTAAGAAAGAACAGTAAGATTTATAATCCAGTGTTCTTAACAATTATTTTTATTTTTAAAAATTATTTTTATTTAAAAAAAAACAAAAAAATAAAACTGCTCAATACAAAGAGTAGAGCAAAATATTATAAAAAAAAAAAAATAATAATAAAGAGATGAAACATACATTTTTTATTTGATCATTAATTAGTAATTAAATTCTTATATATTTATTTGTAAAAATACTGTATAGTCTATTAGTTATTAGAAGCATGAATGGTACTTTAAATCTGAAAGAAAATTTAAATATTAAAAATATGACTTACACATATTTAAATGACCCTTTAGAAAATCTTTGTGTATAAAAATATGAATAAGCAGAGGAATAAAAATGCCAAGATTTCTTCTTGTCATTGAAAACCCAGCCAACTTGCTGAATAATGGAAGTATACACTTGTTAGCAGACACCCCCACTTCACCCTAAACTCAACCTGCCTATAAGTAACATATATTGGATATATAAGCTGTCTAGGGAAATTAAAACCCAACCACACCTAAATTAAAATAGACTGAATTTTCCTTAACCTTAACAACTCATAATATTAATATTGTCTGCACTTATAAATAAAGTAAATTTCTTAGAAAGTTAGTCCTAGCATTGCTTGACAATTGAAACAAGACTATGGATTTTAAGTTTAATTTTTATAATTAAATTTATAAATTTAGTTCAATTTTGAAACATGGAAATTTTCTGTGTCGCGATGGAATCATTTTTAAAAAGAAAAAATGATAATATATAATACAATGATATTTTTATGAGATACGTGATATTTACTAATTAATGTAAAAAAATTAACATACATTGGGCATAATAAATAAATATCTAGTTTAATAAGTAAAAAATAATCAATGCATAATAATATAAGAGTAAATATAAATAATTATCACTTCTCTTGTTTTTCTTCAAAAAGTTCATCACTTTCTCAAAATAATGAAAAAAGACTTTTACATGTAATATATATATATATATATATATATATATGGTGGACTCTCCTGTTGTATTCAAAGTATGAGGGTCAAGCAGCTCAGTTCCTAGGAACCAACAGCCCAGACACTAGCACATATGATTTGATTATAGTGGTGAAGGCTTTGTGTAGAACCAACCACACTTTTTTAAGGGCTGAATACAGAGACCTAGTGCACCACATGCCACAAGGTCCCCAAATAACCCTCCATAGGTTTTAAATTCAGAGTTGTCCTACTAGACCAGTTGCCATCCAAAGCTATAGAACCCAACCTGTCCTGTTATTTACCCATAACTGGAGGGAGAAGAAGAGGATTTATACCTTTCCCCAAGGGTATTAGCACATAAGTGAATGTAATGGATTGGAGTGGATTTTGAACTCGGTTCTCCGATTCCTAAACCCGAGCTGCTATCCACTACCCTACCGTGCCTCCATTATATATACATATTATATATTGATGCATGTTTCATTAAATAATATAGACAAGTTTTGTCTATTTATTTTATGTAAATTCTTTTCATATTGTCTGATAAATACACTCTCTCTCTCTCTCTCTCTCTCTATATATATATATATATATATATATATATATGAAAACTCATGCAAAAAATAATACAAGGAAAAATGAAAACAACAAAAACTGTTAGTTGGAGACTGCCAATATTGATTAAAAAAAGAAAAAAAAAAACAAGCAGAATAATTAACAAGTCAAAGAGAATATAATACAATTTGGAAAATAAAAAAAATTAGTTTTGAAATCTCAATAAACAGTAGAGAAACCCTATTGTCATTAACACTTGCATTAATTTCTGACAACTGGCAATCTTTCTTTTTTTCTCAATTTAAACGCATTTCTATAGTAAGATCATGAGCCATGCACTTATATTCATTAGGAAATCAGCCAAAATATGAATGTAAAAAAAAAAAGTATCAATGAAACACCAAGTATGGATTCATATACAGGGTACCACCCCACACACACAAAAAGAAAAAAAAAAAAAAATTTTTTAGATTTACTATATTATGAAAAAAAAATTGTATTAAAGGAAAAAACAAGAAAACAATTTTTTAGTTTGAACACCACATCTAACATTTTTAGCTTACAAAATTTCTATCCTTTGCTTTTGTTTCAAATAACTGTAACAAAAATTCCAAATAAAAATTATATTATACCAAATTTCCCGGTTTTGTGGGGCACCCTGTACAAGTTTTATGGCGATTATTTTATTCTGTTATTACTATAATACATAATATATATATATATATATATATATATATATAAAAGTGAGCATTGAAGTCAACACTTAGAAGCGACAGGCTGTTTCATGCTAGACACAATCGTCAGGCCTGACGATTACGTCTAGCATGGAACAGGTTGTTGCTTCTAAGTGTTGACTTCAATGTTCACTTTTATATTTACACATGCTCTATGTCTAATAATGAGTACTTTATCCCATAAATATAGCACACCTTAAGAGTATATTTCTTTTTATATATATATATATATATATATATATATATATATAAGCAACTTATAAAAAAGTAATTGATTTTATTTTTAATTCAACATGTATTTGAGTAGCTACTCTGTTTTATTTTAAGCAGTATTTTGTCTCCTAGCATGCATATTCAAGAAAAATTATGGTTTATTTTCTTTAATAAGTTTTTCTTAAATGTGCATGCTGGTAAACAAAATAAACTATTATTTAAAAATCTAATTAGCATCTAAATTCAGGTATCCACTAAAAATAACATTTAAAGTAACAAAACACACACACAGAGGATCCAATGAGTGAATTGCTGTCATTTTATATTTTTTAATTTTGTGTATGTGCATTGTTTGTTTTTGATTTTGTCAACTGCACAGTATGGTAGGGTCAGTTGGAAATTGTCTGTGAAAAAAAAAAAAGAGCACCATGATGTAATTCACTCTGCCAGAAATTTGGAAACGGCATGCTGTAAGCTCCAATATGAACATTTCAGAATGTTTGGGTTCTCAATCTGAGGATGGTGCAGAATATTCTGAAAGAGTTGGAAGAATCTAATGGTGATTATGAAGGTGTTCGGAGAGATCACTAGTGATGACGATGTTATGCCTCTATCTTCACACAGAGTCTCAGACTACATCAAGTGCCTTGAGAAGGTAGTGCTGATTGTGAGACAAGCTTGCTAACCCTTACACCATGTTGCAGTGCCCCAAGTTTATAAAAATGTGAACCAACTAAAATGCAATATTTATTATTTACTATGTTAAAAATTAATAACTATGAAATTTTTTTTTTTATTTATAAATTTATAAAAATATCTGAACTATAGTAGAACATTTAAATAATGGAAGAAATGCTTTGTCTAGGAATTTCTTTCATTTGCTCTTGGTACATAAATTCACAAAAACAGGTTGAGAGCAAAAAAAAAAAAAAAAAAATATACATGTCAACCATCTTAGCATTTCAGTATGGAACACTTTTTGAAATGGATTTTTATCCAAAGAGCCTTAATTCAATTTGTAAATTCCCCTCAAGTTGTACCTGCATTCAAAGCAATTTTTGTTATTAATCTCATGCACGTACGGAACGCTAACATTAAAAATGTCTTTGTGCCATATTCAGTTCAACTTAGGTGGCTAAATACTCACTTGTATATAATTCATCCTTAAAAGGTTTGTATCCAGTTTTAACTATACAATCTCAACTGGTACATATTTTTTAAGTAAAATTAGGGGAAGTAACTGTATCTATTTAGTTTAGAGTTATTTCCCTTGAGATTTTTTTTCTTTTTGAATGCAACGTTTAACTGAAAAATATATCCAAATAAAGAAATACATGAAAATTGATTTCTTATTAAAGTTTAGTCATGAAGTGTTGATTCCTATGTCCACACACACACACACACACATATATATATATATATATATATATATATCATTGGCACCCACTCACATCGGGATTGTTATCCTTATTCCCTTTCTCCTTTCTGGTGGTGATGACAGATGGCTGTGAAGACCCAACCTACTCCTGAAGAGTTATGAGCAGGAGTCACAGAATAGTGTGGGTGGTGGATGCGGTTGGATGAGTCATACAAAAATTTTCTATGAAAATTTCTTGGACATTCAGGCCGGTAAATGTTATTTAATACTGTTTATTATAAAACAGAGCATTTGCTTAAATACTTGTATCTATAAAAAGAACGTTAAACATAATATAAATGTCTTTAAATAAATTGTCGGACTATGTCCAATTCAAAAATATATATATATATATATATTATACATGCACACACTCAAGATTTGATGGATAAATTGTCATCTAAATTACAAAAAAAAAAAAAAAAAAAAAAAAGTGAAAATAACACTGACATTTTATTTTAACAGATATATTTACCAAAATTATGCAGAAATATCTTGAAATATTAAAGAGTAAATTTATTCAATAAAATCAACATTGGCTTCAACCACGGCCTCCAGACAACTTCGGAATCTTCTGCAACTTTTCTGGACTGTCTCCTTGTTTTAGTTTGTGAATGCTGCCATAATCCTTGTCTTTAGTTCATCTTTGGTATTACAAAGAGTTTTGTTGGTCTCTCGATTATCTGTGCCCCACACATAATCATCAAGGGAGTTGCAGTCTGGGGAGTTAGATGGCCAGATGTAAGGAGTAATGTGGTCACAGAAACTGTCTAACAGCTATGACTGGGTTCTCTTGCTTGTGTGGCATGGTACACAGTCCTGTTGCAAGACATAGGGTCTTCCAGCAACCATCCACTTGACCTAGGGCAACACTACCTCCTCAAAGCACTTGATGTAGGCCTCCATATTGATTCTGAGGCCCTGTGGGAAGATGATTGGAGGCATGATGTCGCCATCACAAGTGATCACTCTAAACACCTGGATTCATGTATTCTTGTTATTCTTGAGAAATTATAAAAAAATTAGTAACCACTATTTATTAGAGAATATATTTTAGATTTACAAAGATTATAAAAATATGATGATTTTCTAAGTGTAGCTTAGATGCGGCACAAGGACGAAAGTATGGAGTACCCAGTGAGGATCAAACTCCCTATTTAGTTGTAATCTGAAGTTGTCAAGCTCAAAATATTTAAAAATGCATTAAATGAATTTCAATGGGTATTTTATAGGCATAGAACTCATAAGGAGCTTATTCAATCATCAAATTAAGAATTAGGATTCATCTGAAAATTTGCATAGGTATATCATAAAATTTTTATGGATATTTCGAGTAGAATTTAATATGGTATGAATGATACAAACAGCTGCAGAGCACAAGTTTCATTCGGGCAGTTTACAAAATATCTTGATTTTTTTTTGATTTTTTTAAACTCAATATTAAGATTTAAGTAATATTTTCATTCATCTGTCAAGAAAGAAATTAGCGGCCATCTTGCTTTTACTTACATTTTATTTATACTCCTGGCATTTCTCTTTTTCAAATTAAGTAGAGATGCATTTTGAAATGGTCAGACACTTATTCTTCTGGCAAGACATGGTATTTAAAAAGATTTAACATAAATATATCTCCATACCTCAAATGCTACTCCACTGGTTTACAAAATATCTACAGATGGTTAACTTTTTATTTAATATTAAAATTTATTTTCAAGCTATATTTTCATACCTCTGTTCGAAAAAAATTTTCATTTTAAAATTATAAAATTTAATTTAAAAAATTTCACAATTAATGTAGAACATGAAGCCTTATTGTTTAATTATTCATTTATAAGAGAATCAGATGAAAAAAATATGGTGTCCAGATTCATGTAACATCTAAGGACAGGGAAAAAAATCTTTAATTTTAAGATTTTTTTCAAGTAATATTTTTGTTTATTTGTCAAGAAACATTCCTGACTTGTTAAAATATCACAATGTGGAAATGGCATTGAAGAATATTATTATAGATGTGAATAGTTTGATCTGGAATCTGATTTGAGTAAATGTAACATTCATTTCTGGAAATCTTTCATTTTTAATTTTATTAACTTTTAAAGTGTAAGCAATTTAATTAGTTAATTAAAGTAACACATCTTAAAAATTATTATGCTTATTAGAATAGACAAAATTTACTAAGAGCTGATAAGGAGAGGAAATCATGGAGTGCCATAATTGCCAATATCCTGAAGGGGCACGACACATAGATGTTTATTAGTTAATTAAAGTGTAGGTTTGATTTACTGAACATATAATACCAAAATAGTCACTTGTTATAATATGGTAGAAATCCTCAGTTTTCAGATCTGAAATCCACTGCTTTTGTTTAATTTTACTGCAATAATATATTGTGTGTATTTGGGCAGGATTTCTTTTTAGTTATACAGGTATATTTGAAAACCAACAAAAGTTCTTTAAGATTATTTTTTTCCTTTAATTCAGGCCATTTTTCTGGTTTCCAGGGAGATTTTAAACATAAATTATCTAATATCTTCTCAGCATTTGCAGCTTCCACAACACTGTCAAGTAATTTTATACTTTTAGTATTTAGTGTCATTTTTTGTTTTAAAGGCATAAAAGACAAACAATCCAACATCAACAAAATGTTATAAAATCTAGGAACAAACCTACTAAATAGATTTAATTAATAGAAAAATAAAAAAAGAAAAGAAAAGGAAACTCATGTGGTGATGCAAAGACGCAATATTTGAAAATAATGAAACCAACATAGGACATATTTAAAAAATAAAGTTGAAAGTACTCAAACACTGGAGAATTTATATTTAAATATGAACCATAAAAAAAAACATGAAAATAACCCAAAAGATGAAGAAAAACAAAATCATTATATTTGTATTATAAACTAGCAATGACCAACATAGTATATCAATTTCACTGCCCAGTTCAAGGCTGTGTTTGTCATACATCAATTACCTATACTGGACATACCACTCCCACCTAGAGCAGATGCATCACATGCTACTTATCTGATCAAAGTGCTATAAAAAGGCATTTGGCCACCCATACCTTACAACATTTAAAGAAAATTCTGGTCAAAAACACTAGCATTTTGTATAAATCACATTACTGAAAATATCTCACTCTGAGAGCGGCCTTGTGAATGAAACCTCTCATTCACAATATAAATCTCACCTTCTTCAGCAGTTTGTTGAGTTTGTTAAAAAAATAGAAAGATGCACACTTGAATTCCAGTCATGCTCAACTTGCGAAACTCGGAATAACAGTCAAACATGAAGAGAAATTAATAATACCCTCTTGAGAATTTTTGTACTCACTCTAATGAAATGGAAAAATGAAAGAACGTTAGAAAAACCAAATAATAAATTAATCAAATTTTCCTTGTTTGTTGTATTCTACAAAACAGGTTTGAAAGAAAGGTTGCTGCCAAATATATATATATATATATATATATAATAAAAAAGGCTTAAACACTAATATTCCATGGTCATAATTTATTCCATTGGAATCGTAAATACGATCCAATTCATCAGACCTGGTTATATATTTATATATTTTAGATATATGATTGCATATGTATGTGTATATTTACCACTAATATTATCTCTCTCTTTCTCTCTCTCTCTCTATATATATATATATACAGAATCTGTAGGGATTATTCCAAGGAGGTCTTTTTAATATAAAAATATAAAAAAGTTAAATCCATGATGAGAGGTCAATGTATAAATTTATATATAGAGTAATATAAATAAATAAAGAAAATACTTAAATATTCATCATATAATTGATTATAAATTTATTTCAACAGATATATATATATATATATATATATATACCTGTCTCATCAGACCGACTATATTTTATTAAAATTTTAATAAAATGTAGTCAGTCTGATGAGACAGATATATATATGTTGAAATAAATTTATAACCAATTATATGATGAATAAGTATTTTCCTAATTATTTAATATATATATATATATATATATATATATATATATAGTGAAAATTTGAACAACTTTGGTTGGTTAATGCTAATTTCATTGTGAAAACAGAATAAAATTCAATATAGCGTATGATAATACAGAAAATGACTAAATCCTGCTGCTATGCTGTATGTTGTCAAAGAGGCAGTTTGGCAAGACTGGTGCCTCTGTTGGCTGGCAAACTCTCCTGCAGGGGCCTCACAAACCACCCAACCTTCCAAAGCTTTGTTCAGAAAGCCAAGCCATAATAACGTAATTTAACCCTACCAGTCCTTAAGTCATTTCCATTGTTAAATCTCTGGAATCCTGACGGAATTGTTGAAAAATGTGATCTTAGTGCAAAAAACAAACAAAAAAAAACTTTAAGAGGGTTTGGAAATAAACAAATGAAAGTGTTCAGAAAAACCCTCTGCAGAAGCAGTGAATATTTTGTACATTCTATCATATATGTAGATGTCAATATTGAAGTTGTGTAATTATAGAACTCGGACAGTGCAGAGTTTTGGTAGACTGCACAGAAAGTTCAAACAAAAATTTGGTGTAATTCAAATTACATCATCCAAGAAGAGATTTTAAAAGAAAAAAAAAAAATGAAAAGCTTAAAACATCCATTAGTTAGGAAGAAAAAAAAATCAAAATTTAACAGACATGCCGGCAACAATTTGGAAAACTTTGAATTAAAACCTTTTTTCTTTAAAAATAGGGAGAATTACATAAAAACTGATACAAGATAGAAATTTTGAATAATTTGGTAACAAACTTAAATTCTGACTGTTATTTAAGAGGGGGGAAAAGAGAAGAAAGGGATGAGAGAAAGAGGAAGAAAAAAGAGAAAAGGAGAAAAACGACAGGAGGAGGAGGAGGAGGAGAAAAACGACAGGAGGAGGAGGAGGAGGAGAAAAACGACAGGAGGAGGAGGAGGAGGAGAAAAACGACAGGAGGAGGAGGAGAAAACGACAGGAGGAGGAGGAGGAGGAGAAAAACGACAGGAGGAGGAGGAGGAGGAGAAAAACGACAGGAGGAGGAGGAGAAAAACGACAGGAGGAGGAGGAGAAAAACGACAGGAGGAGGAGGAGAAAAACGACAGGAGGAGGAGGAGGAGGAGAAAAACGACAGGAGGAGGAGGAGGAGGAGAAAAACGACAGGAGGAGGAGGAGAAAAACGACAGGAGGAGGAGGAGAAAAACGACAGGAGGAGGAGGAGAAAAACGACAGGAGGAGGAGGAGAAAAACGACAGGAGGAGGAGGAGAAAAACGACAGGAGGAGGAGGAGAAAAACGACAGGAGGAGGAGGAGAAAAACGACAGGAGGAGGAGGAGGAGGAGAAAAACGACAGGAGGAGGAGGAGAAAAACGACAGGAGGAGGAGGAGAAAAACGACAGGAGAAAGAGAAAAAAAGACAGGAGGTGGAAAAAGGAGAAGGTAAAAAAAAAACCCCCCCAAAACAAGAAAGGTACAATTATTTCTCAATTATGGCATGTATCAAAATCTTGATTCAGTGGGTGGAATGCCATAAAAAGATGATAATGTTAAATGATTTTCAATAATAGTAGCAAACATTCCCAGTTTGTACAACAGCTATTTTAGAGAAGTTAGGAAACTGAAAACACACACATGCACACTGCAAATACATAAACACACACACACACAGAGACAGACAAACGGTTGCCAGAGGCCAACCCAGAACTGACAAAAAAAAAAAAAAAAAAAAAAGAACCTTCCACATCTGTGATTTAAAAGGGTAACCTGTCAGTGAACATCAGCATTCTGAAAATTAGGAAATTTCACATAAGTCATCCATTTTATTTCAGAAAGACATTTTATATTGCGGAAAATATTCAGAAAAAATACAGCTCTATATATTGTATTGGAAATGATTTTACTACAGAAATGACACTGGAAGTTATTTTTACTATAAAAATTTTATTAAAAAATCCTGGAAAAGCATTGTCAGTGGTCAGGAAGAGGAATCAGTGCAAGCATTACTGACAGAAACACTATGCCAGATTTCATTATACAAGTCAATATTTTCATAATAAAATTAGTCTTACAAAACAGGTGTTGATAACTTTTATTAGGATATATAAATATTTAATAAATTATACCATGGGAATTTCAGGTTATATCTTTTTATTATAAATATTAACAATAACTTATTTAGTTATGTAAAATTTTACTATGTATAAATATTGCATTTTCTCATTTTATTTATATAAATGAGAGTTTTACGGTATGCAATATTTATGGGTTAAAGTGGTCATTATCAGAGACAGTGTATATAAATTATAAAAGTAGACAACGAAGGCAACACTCAGCAGTGACAATGTGTTACATGCTTATATGCAATCATCAGGCCATAATTGCATATAAACATGAAACAGACTGTAGCCATCGAGTGTTGACTTCAATGTCCTCTTTATTTATATATATATATATATATATATATATATATATATATATATATATGTGTGTGTGTGTGTGTGTAAAATTTATTTGTTTAAACATTATTTTTAATGGAATACTCACATTTGAATAGATACTGTTTTTATTATTAAACAGTATATTTATTTATTTACATCTACCGGCCTGAATAAATATTGTTTAATAGAGCATCTACTCAAATATGAGTATTCATTAAAAATAATGTTTAAACAAATAAATTAAAAACATGTCTGATTTAAACCATTTCCTTGATATATATTATGGAAATAACTATGACAAAGTAGAAAAAGGTTTTGTGTGATAATTCTTATCCTCTAAGACTACTGGACTAAAGTCATATTTATGTTGATGTGACTACACATGTACACAAAGGAAAGGTGATGGATCACAGCAAACGCTTTTCATTTTGCCATAATTTTTTTCATAAAATTGTGTTTTTGATATCTAAAAATTTATATGTTGGTTCAATCTTTTAGGGAATGATTGAAAACACTTGCCCCTCCCCAATTTATATGCAGAAGCATACAAATGTATGCTGGGATTTTTTCCTTGCCAATAAAATAGCCTGGTTCTCAGTTTCATCTGAGTCAGTCCCAATCTGTTTTGTGTTGAAGTCAGAATGCTACACTCACTTGTCCAAACTTGCTTTTGTGTGTCAACCCCAATTCTTAGTTTGTGAATTTTTTGCCATATTGTTACTTAGCCTCATTACTGTTAAATTCATCTTGCATATATTGTTTGCATGCTTTATATTTTTTTTTTGCCCTGTTCTTTTTTCTTTTTCTTGTTTATTTCAAACTTTGTCAATTTTGTTTGTTGGGCAGTTGTCATTTATTTACATTTAACTGTGCACACTCACTCCACAATATATATATATATATATATATATATATATATATAAAATAGTATAGTTATTTATATCTATTTTGAATTTAAGAAATGTAAAGATTGGGAGGTATTGAACCTAAGCTATTATTGAGTGATGAAAACACATTACAAATTGAGAAAAAAATAAAAAAATTGTACAGGGATTGACAATGAAAAAGAAATAAAAAATACATTGACAAGATAACAATAAAAAAAAAAAAAACTTTTAAAGAATGTCACACAAACAGATTTGAAGAGAAAGTTATCCAGATAAAAAAAAAAAAGAAAAAAGCTGGTTTGACCAGTAAGAAATTATTTGAAAAGCAGAAAATGTAAGCAAAGAGAAAAGATTTAGATTAATGGACGTGGCCTATTGCCCAGAGGCACAAAATCACCTGTATCATACTCGGTCATGTAAATTACCTAGTGCCTTAGGAAGAACTAATAACATGCCTGTAGGTGGACATGAAAAAAAAAATCTGCATTTTCTGAGGCACACATAAAAGACAACAGATTTTGTCTTTGAGAGAGAAAGATTACAGATGGTGAGGAGGAATACATTTGAATGATCCAGCTGTGAGGTCAAGGACAGACCTGTGGCAGTGAGGAATGTGAAATAGATTACTACAGATATATTACAAATATATTACTACATAATATTAATGTCTAAAGATATGAAAGCAACTAAACTATGACATTTAAGTAAGCATCACAAAAAGAAACCTTAGGTAATGAATTACATGAAAATGATTTCTCAACAGTACTTTTTAGTGATAAATTGGCTGGTTTAGGGATCAGATCCTTCATGGCAACGAGTTAATAGTTAAACAGTTTAGAAGACAACAGGGATGAAATATAGAGTAATGTTTTTGGATCGTTTGTTTAATGGTATATCAACTCCTTATGGATCATTTAATGCAAAAATTTAATTTTCTTAGGAGCTTTGAAGTAATAAAAATATGTTATTCTGCTTTCACAATTGAATACATGGTAGATGATACTCAGCTTTTGTGCATATACAGTTTGTGTGCACTTTAAAAAATTTATAACTTTATTTGTATTTGCGATAGAAATAATTTGTAAAAAGGATTAGAAAGAAGTAAATCTATATTTTTAAGGCTTTATTGAAATTTTATTTAAGTTTCCACATGTCCTCCATCATTAGCAATACAAAGGGTAATACGATTTTGCAGTTCACGGAAAACATTTGCCAACTGATTTACAGTAATGCCTGAAATCACATTAGTTACTTTAGCTATACTTAAAACTCGGTACATTAAACTTTATAACATTTTTTTACAGATTATTTCTATCGCAAATACAAATAAAGTTATACATTTTTTAAAGTGCACACAAACTTTATGGGACCCTGTATATGTTTGCATGAAGATAATTACTAGAGCCAGTGATATGTATGTTTTATGTTGTATAGTTTTATTGAAGTTATATTTGGCAATAGTTTGATTTAGAAAATTGTAGGATGTTATATGGCTTAATATCACAAAGGAATTCTTTCATGCTGTTCAATTTTGTTTAGCAGTATATCAACTTCTAGGGGTTATTTAATGCCTATAATAAAACCACAAGAGGCTAGTAACCTTATTAAATGCCTTATTCGCCTCACAAAGAATACAGAAAGTAAAAAGAAATATATTAAAGTGGAACTGTCCATCTGAGACAGAATAAGGGGTTAAAAGCTAAATATTTTGAACACAATTTTATAGCTTCAACTAACTATATTTTGAATGTAATTCTATGACTTCAGATAAATATTTTGAATGTAAATGTATGCCTACAGATAAAATGTATTGTTGGTCATTTTACTATAAATATGTATTGTTGGTAATTTTTTGTATAAAAAAATACATTGCTAGTATTTTTACTAGTAAAATGTTACATAGTGTTTTGTTTTTGTTTGGGGGGTTCATTATTTGCCCATAGCTGGGATCCTAACAAGCGCTACCACCCCAGGTCAGGGTGGACCTTGAAACAGCAATTGAGAGGTGGTTCCATATTCCTCAAAACCTCCAATCTCCTTATCAGAGATTTACTGCTGGGTGTAGTTTATCATCATACCCAGGATTATGTTTTGGGATAGTATTGTATTCATTGAAACTATAAGATCCTCAAAATTGATGACGGTAGCAACATAAATGCAAAAAATGATCTTCCATTTTTGGGCAAGTCTTTTCATAACCAAGAAGTTTTAAACTAAAGAGTATATAAATGCAAGAAAATATCCATTCACATTCTGCAAGCAAGCAATTGCCCAAAATTGTCAAAAAAAAAATATTCAAAGACAATAGAATGGCCAGTCTCACCTAATAGGAGTAGATAGGTTTGCCTATCATCTGGTTCACATACCTCCCCAGTCTTTTGAACAGGAGTAGAAGGTTATCCCTTGTTTCCTGTTTAGGATTCGGTTTCTAGTTACTTCCAAAGTCTACTTTCACACTACGCACTAACATCTCTGACTGAACCCTGACTCTGAAATTTTTTATTCACTAATTAAATCTTGAGCTCTTCAAGTCTAGAGTTAGTCGTTATCTTTCCTGCATAGCCCCAAGAATTTCACTTCTTGTCCTTTCTTATGCTCATACAACACCAAACAGAAACCCTCTACCTTGAGTAGCTCCTAGGCCTTGTATTTGGTGAACATTAATAAAAAAGAAAAAGATATTAATCCAATAAAAACTTGTGGTTGATCATTAAAAGAGATGCAGAGTGGAATGAGAATATTTAAGCAAAGATCTCTTGGAAACAATAAATCTGGTGTAAGTAATGTGAAAGTTGAAATGGTAGAAAGATTGATGAAGGTTATAGAATGTCAAGGAGCCTATATTAAAATGTAAATAATAATTTATTCAGTTATATTGGATACTGTGTTAATCAAATATATTTCTGTGGCCTATATCTTTCGGTTTTATTTATAAATAAACAATTATGTTGTGTTTTGTTTATCCAATACTCATAAAATAAATTATTAATATTTTTCAATAACTTATAATTTTATTGATCATGTGAAGAAGTGTATCCTAAAAGTTTTACCAAATTTGATAGATTTTATTTTCCAACCAATTATATTAATCAAACAATTTTAAGATATTTGTAATTTATAACTAAAAATTCTTGTATGAAAAATTATCTTATGTCTTTCAAAAAGGAATAATTC
Source organism: Acanthosepion esculentum (assembly GCA_964036315.1). Classification (NCBI taxonomy): domain Eukaryota; kingdom Metazoa; phylum Mollusca; class Cephalopoda; order Sepiida; family Sepiidae; genus Acanthosepion; species Acanthosepion esculentum. The sequence goes on from OZ038506.1 coordinate 34,203,565, forward strand.
AATAGTTTTATTTTTTTTACTAATATACATGCTAAAAATAATTTTTAAAAAATTTTAAATTTAGACATTTCACCATTTCCTTGATAGATTTTACAAACATTGAATTGGCTGTCTTGCATCCTATTATGCTTCAATTTGTAGCTTTTGCTTTTAATATCTTTTAAACCAAAGTTAACAGAACTCGCAAGTCATATGATGTCTGTATGAGAGAACTATAATTTCATCAGTGGTTTGTCTCTTTTGACACTGACGGAAGGCTGGATTTTCAGAAGTGCAAGATTAGCTGGGTAACCATTACCCTACGATGAGATGCCCCGAAGAAAACCAGAATAGAATGTAGTGAGACATGGATTTTCAAGAGAAAATTCTGTTGTAGAAATTTTGAAAACTTCAATAGATTTAGAAAAGATTTTTTTTTTTACTTACCTCTTTTAAACTTTACATTTTTTAATGCTGTGAATGACAAGCAATACCGTTGTTGGTGGTTAAATACTAGTAAAGTTACTAGTGTTAGGCTTTAATATATTTTGGCTAAATGTTATTTTTTATTTCACTCCAATGGAAGTATGAATTAATTCATGTGTTGTTAACTTGAAACAACAGTGTTTTTAGGAGAGTTTAGGAATAGTAACAACATTACCTAAAGGCAGGTAATTTACAAGTCATTGGTTGACCTAAGGTAAATGTTTTAGGAAAGCATATGAATAAAGACAATATAATGTACACTATAAGTAATTACATAACTAACCCCTAAGAATCTATGGTTTTTAATAATACTCCCTTAACCAACAATGTCTCCAGATACTCCTACACCAAAGCCATGACTATCATGAGTTCTAATTTACCAGGCACTTAGCAATCATAGATTCATAATCTAACACAATGTTAATGCACTGCAACAATGCTAACGCACTCTGACAAATCCAACGTATCTAACAATACTAACGCACTGTGACAAATCTAACACAATGTTAACACAATGCTCTAACAAATCTAACACAATCCTCTAACAAATCTAACACAATGCTCTAACAAATCTAACACAATGCTCTAACAAATCTAACACAAAGCTAACACACTGTAACAAATCTAACAATGCTAAAACACTATAACAATGCTAATACAATGCCAATGCACTGTGACAAATACAATGCTAACACATGGTAACAAATCTAACAGAATGCAATCTTATTTGTTTTTTTTTTGCTGATCCAAAAATTATTTCTTATTAAATAAGGTTTATGGGAAGGAAATATTGGTTAAGTTTAGCATATATATCCTTGAAAAAAAAAGAAAAAAAAAAAGAAAAAGTTTTTCAAAAGGATTTTCTTTTGACACAATTATTACTGTATATTTCCTCAGCAATTTTTTTTTTGTTTTAAGAAGTTATTTCTAGAATTTTAATAAAACCCAAACATGAAACTGGATTTATCTATTCTCTTTTTTTTCTCAAAGATTGACAAGTATTAAACACTATTCTTATATTAAACAGTCTAATAAATAAATAAATAGCATCTAACATTTTTATTACTAATTCTTGAGAAAGAAAAATTAAAATCCAGAGCCTCACAACCTGCTTTAGTGAATTTATGTGGTGAGAGCAAATGAAAGAAATATCCCAAAAATGCATTACTTTGAAAATTTATAATTACAATTACTCATCACAAGGTGTTTATTTAAATTTTCTTGTTCGGACATATTTTATGAATTTATGAATAAAAAAAATTGTTTTCAAAGTTACTTCATAATATGGTAAATAATAAATATTGCATTGTAGATGGTTCACATATTTTTTATAAACTTGTAAATATAAAATTATTCTTGTAATTAAACAGTTTAATAAAATAGTGTTTAATTATTTTGTCATCAATTCTTGAAGAGAATGCATAAATACAGTTCTGTAAGTTTGGGTTTCATTAAAATTCTAAAAAACAGCTTTTTAAAACAATAAAAATTATCGAGGAAGGATACAGTAAAGCAGTGTCAAGAGAAAAAACTGTCCTTGTGAGACACCATTTTTTTTTTTTTTTTTGGCAGGTAAGTATATCAAACTTTGCCAAAATATCTTTGTTTCCTTTTAAACTATTTTTTTTAATGGTGTTGGTAGAACAGAATGTGTCCTAAGAGAAACTAACAAAACCTGAAGGTGTTTCTAGTGGGATCGATTTTTTTTTTTTTTTTTAAGTTAGTATCAACATACCTTTCTTGTTCTTGAACTTAGACACTGACATCCTGTCATCATTACTGCTGTCATCACTCCCATTGGGTGGAGACACGTCAATCATGGCATCAAGCAGATCAGCCCTTGTCTGAAAACAAAATTGAGGCGGAGTTTCTGTTAATGCAATCTGGAAGTTTCAGTGTGCATCAGTACATCAATCAGAGTGTTGTATCTGTGCAACCAGTGGAAATTGTTTGTGTCAGTCAAGTTCCATGTGTGATACCCATTTGGGCGATCATGTTTTTTTTTCAATTTATGACTGACTAGGCTGAAGAATTTCTGCAGTAGGCTGACACTTTTTTCTGTGGTAAGCTGGTTGGGAACCAGTCTGTCCTGCTATTTAACCCATAGCTGGGGGAGGGAGAAGACATGTATTCATACCTTTCTTAAGGGTATTTGCATGTAAGTCAATGAAACAAATCTTACTGGAATTCAAACTTGGCTCTCCAAGTCCTCATGCTGAACTGTTATCCATTACGCCATACCATAGATAATTGTGTATTTGGGCAGCAATCCCACCGTTATACTAGTTTCATTCAAAATGACTGACAAGGTAATGTGGTTAAGTTATTTTGTTTAATTTTTCTAGTGTTCTTATAATTTTCTTTTCTGGGTGTAAATTATGTAAAAATTATCTGAATGTTCTGTATGTCAGAGCACTATTGGTTATACTTTTAGCCATTATCAAGGATGATTTTATTTTTACTGTATGGATTATATATATATATATATAGAGAGAGGAATGTTTTATTTTCCAAACATGGTCAGCACATTGTGGTCATGTTCATAGTTGATGTTATTGATTGTTAGCTTTTTCTTTTTTTATTAATAATGCTTCCATTATTTTTAGCCATTCTGTACATGTAGATGATGCTATTACATTTGTATTATCAATGAGTGTTGTGGACAGAGTTTGGTAGGTTTCCATGTATATTTAAACGAGCCCTAATTGAGTTATGGTCGTAGAGATGTAACGTAAGTCTTCTTGTTATGCATGTTGTAGTATATCCAATATAATTATTTATGAATTTGGATTTATCAGGAACTCAGTTCCTCAAGGTACATGTGAATTCATAAATAATATTGACTCTCTTATTTAGATCTTGATTTGAGTTGCTATTGTTGACAATGAGGTTGGTAGTTTAAAATTTTTATAGTAGATAATTAATTCAAATTTTTAATGAAACTTATATATATATATATATATATGAATGAGAGAGAGAGGTTTATCGTGGGAGGGGGGTTTAAAGCTAAATTAGAGAAACTTTGTTTGTGCATACCTGAATTCAAAATGATTGATATAATCAGATTGTTTCCTGAATTTACACTTAAATTAGAGAGAATCCATTTTTGCTTAGAATATCTGTTAAAACATTTATATATATATATAAAATTTACTAAGATTAACTAAGTTTTGACACAAGGCCACATGTATGAGCAACTAGTAAGGATTGTACTAATTAAATAGTTTTATTAACGGACAACCAGAATAGATTGCTAACAATTGCCTCATATGAAAGTGTGTGTGTGTGTGTATGTATGTATGTATATATATATATATATATATATATAAATAAAATATCAATTGGTAATTGGTAGGGATAATTCAAAGGAGGACATTAATCCAAAGAGAGTTCAAGTAACAGAGCAATATCATAATAATAAGTACAGATGATCCTTAAAAATTAATTTCAGTTATAATTTATATACATGAAATAAACTATAGCTGGAATGGATTTTTAAGGATTGTCTGTACTTATATATATATATATATATATATATATACACACACACACGCATACATACATACATACACATACTAGTGCAAAGTGAGTGTTGTTTGTAATAAAACAGTGCTTGATATTAAAAAAAAACAGTACTAAAATTTATACTACTAATACACATACAGGCAATGTATAATTTTCATGCCCACAAAAAAAATAAAAAAAATTGTATGTCAAAAGGATGGTTTTTCCCTTGACACCATTATTATTTTAACTACCTTCACTCCTTGACAATAATTGGTTAGGTTTTTATGGCCCATCAACCCTGAGGATTATATAATGCCAAATCTTGTTTATATGCATATATTATGTGTATGATTGAAAAAAAATATAGGTTGTATCGTGTGTGTGTGTGTGTATATATATATATATATATATATATATATATATATATAACAGTTTTGGTTATTTTGTGTGTAAGGATTAATAAAAAAAAAATTATGATATTGGCCAGTTTTGGGGTTTATATTTTTTTGGTATAGTTTCGTAACTTTCAAAAAGGACAGGATGTCATCAATGTTTGAATTTTCAAAGAGATCATTAAATTGCATTTTAGAATCGTTTTCTTATTTGAATAAGAGCATCGCATTACATGAGAATGTGTTTAACAGTTTAGGGAGTTTGGCAGGTTGGGAATTTTGGTTGTGGTTCTTGTTTAAGTAGAAATGAGTGTGTAAGTTTGGTGTGACCAATACCTAGTCATGTTATTGTAACCTCTTCCCATCTAGTTTTCCTAAAAGGTTGGTTTCCACTCTCCCATCAAACAGAAAAAAAGTTTATTGTGGATGTTTTTATTCCAGCGCAACTGCCATTCTGTATGAAGGAATCTGGTGATTTGGGGCATCAAATTGGTGTAAGTGAGCTCAAACTTGTCAGGCTTTAAACCTAGAGCCAATTTGGCTGCCAAGTCTGCTCTTGCATTACTCTTTACCCAGACATGGTTCAGGATCCAGCATAATGTGATCTTTCTGGTATTGGATATAGAGTCTAATCTGTTTAATAGTTTGATTATTTGGGGATGTTCTAGTTTTTTATTTTTCAGTGTTGTTAATAGAGAGAGAGAATCTGGGAATATGATGGTGTTTTTGAAGTTGTTGTCATAAATTATGTAAAGAGCCAGATCTATTGCACGGGCTTCTGCTGTAAAAACTGAGCTTTCCTTTGGAAGAGCTTTCTTTAGAGTTTTCTCTTGAGAAATAGATGCACATGGTATTTTATTATTGTCTTTTGAACAATCAGTAAAAATGTAGAAGTGTTTAGGATGCGGTTTGCAGATTTTGATCATGACAAGTGATGGGATAAGTCTTTTGTTTAAGGAGCTTGCTTAGTTGGAGGTTAACTTTGGGCTTTTTGATCATCCATGGCGGTGTTTTAGAAATGATTGTTTTGTGAATATTAGTTTGATTTTATTTTCTTCAAGGGTGGATTTTATATGAAGGCCAAAAGGTTTTATTGCATTTTTCTTTTGCTCAAAGCTTTGCTTATATCTTGGGGTTGAAGGTACTGTCATAGGCAGGGTTGAATGGGCATGATTTTGTGAGATATTTAAGGGACAATTTTTTACATCTAAGTTGTAAAGGTGCTTCATGAGCCTCAGCGTACAGGCTATCCACTGGAGAGGTTCTGAAGGCTCCCAAGATCTATCTCAAACCTTCATAGTGAATAGGGTCAAGTTTTTTTAGGTACAACTTCCTTGCAGATCAGTATATGAGACTGCCATAATCCAGTTGTGATTGGATTAATGTCTTATATAATTTCAAGAGATTTTGCTAGTCAGCTCCCCATTCTGTATTTGCAACCACTCTCAAAAGTTGTTGGGCTCTGGTACATTCGTTTTTCAGGCATTTTATGTGAGGGATGAACAATAGTTTTTTGTCGTAGATGATACCAAGGAATTTATATTGGTCTATGACAGGTATTTCAGATTCATCAAGTTTGGGGACTGGGTCATTATGCATTTTCCTTAGAGAGCAAAAATGTACACATTTAGTCTGTTTTTGAAAATCTGAAACCATTGTCTGTTGCCCATTTATTTATCTTATTACGGTTGAGTTGCAATTGTCTTTCTTTGTGTACATATTGGCAGATTACAAAATCGTCAACAGATCCAGTGAACAATGCACCTCAGGTATTGGATGACTGTTGAGTTCCATTAATTCCGTTACCCTTTTGAATAAGTTTTGTTTTTCATACTGCAGTTTGTCCAAAGATCAACCTCCTCACCAAGTCAACTTGGTGGGGTTACCAGTTTAGTTTAGTTGCTAATGACCCAACCGACCATGTGAAAAGTCGTATTGTGTTATATATTACCAGTAGCACTCAAGGGCAACCATATATATGTATGTATATATATATATATATATATATATATATATGGAAATAAACATTAAAAATAATTACCCACAGACATAATCTATTTGTTGATATATTTCTATACACATGTACAAATATACAAATACATGCAAGAGAGAGTAGAAAAAGGTAAAAAATTAAGCAAGTAAAAATCTATGAATTATCACTGACTTTTGTCATGACCGACAATGGATATATCTATCCACAAATAAGGTGATGTCTATTATAATTCCATATTTTCAATTTGAGAATCTTACCATTCAGTCAGTTATATGCCATGCGTGATACATGCTTAGGCGATCATGTATTTTTCAATACATGACAAGGCAGATTTTTTCCTGCAGTAGGTTGCCATTTCTTTCTGCGGTAGACCAGTTGCCATCCAAGGCTATAGATCTGTCCTGCTATTTACTCAAAGCAGGGGTGGGGGATGGAGTGGAGAAGAAGAGGATTCATACCTTTCCCAAGGGTATTAGCACATAAGTGAATGTAATGAATTTGACTGGAATTTGAATTTGGCTCTCAGATTTCTCAATCTGAGCCACTATCCATTACTCCAATTAGTGCTCAGTACTGCTCATTTTTCTGCTCATTCTACCAATTCCTTCTACTCAAAGAATTCCAAACATGGCACAAAGCCCTATTTTATAGAGTAACTGATGAATGGTTTGTAAGATCTTCAGTCTTCACAAGTAAATATTTGAACAGTTATTCTCCAAAAAAATGGATTCTATTCAATTTTAAATGCAGGTCTAAGTGAAGGAAACAATTCCAGTAATACCAGAAAACTCTTTATGTCAATTATTTTGAATCAAGCAATTGCAGGTAAGAAATAAAATGCATTCAAAGATGTAAAAGTTTCCCTAATTTACCTTTAAATCCTCCCCCCATACTCACCCACTCTAAATTTTGAATTCTGACAAATTATATGAAAATATGTTTGATTTGTACTTAGTGTACAAGTCAAACATTTCAGATTCATTTCAGAAAAATGAATTTTGTTGTACACTAAGTACAAGTCAAACAGGCAGAGATATTTGTTTGCAAGAGGTTTTATCTGCATCCTTACACACACAAATATTGACTAATGAATTACATTTACCAGGGGATTTTTTTTCATTTTTTGGCCAATCTGAATAATTTTAAAAGAGAATGAAAAAAAAAAATTGAATGAAATCAACACAGAAGAAAAATAAAAATGGAGAAAAAAAAAACTATCTCTGGGGTAGGGCAATTTTCAAAATAATTTTTTAAGGAGAAATATATAAAAAAAAAACTGGCAGTGGGTGAGATAAGGAGAGAATGAGCAAGGGGAGGAGGCAAAAGAATGTGAACCATAGAAAGGAAGAGGGGTGAGAGACCTAAAGCCAGAAAAAAAAAAAAAGAGTGAGAATTTGTGAAAGGAGGAGGTGGAGGAAGGAAGAAAAAGAGGATAAGATTAGAGAAAAAGGAATGAAAGGAAGGAAAAGTCAAAATCCAGAGAAAGGGATCGAGAAAGGAGAGAAGAAAGAGAGAAAGAGTGAGAAGGGAGAGAGAGAGAAAGTGGATAGAAAAAGGACATCTCGAAAGCTTTTGACAGGGTTTGGCATATATATATATATATATATATATATATATATATATATATATATATATATATTATATGAAATAGATTAAATCCATCAAATATCTTAATATATTTTCTGTTTTACATTTTTTTTATGGATACACTTATTTGAGTAAGTGTTCTATCTTTTAATTAAACAGAATTAATTACATTTACCAGCCTGAACATTTGAGAAATTTTGTAGAAAATATGCGTCCTCCAACAGAAATCCAACCTGTATCCTATACAGAACCGTCATTAAGCCTGATGTCCTATGACAGTTCAGCCACAGAGAACTTCCAGTTTAGCAAAGCTCAAATTACTGTTTTTAAAGCAGTAATTTAGCAAAAATCGAATTACTTAATTTCTTCTCTCTTAAAAGTTTATTTTTCTTATCTATTGAGAGTCTGCCATGTGGTCAAAAACAGATTTGGGAAAAAATTTTACCTCTTCCTAGCAAAATTAGAAAAACATTATTAATGGAAAGAAAAACAAATGAGAATCCTATTTTTCATTGACAAAAATGAAAACAAGGAACAAACCCTTTTTCTTAGGATTGAAGTTATGAAAATCAATCATGTCATGCCAAGAAGGTGATCTGGTTTAAGTTTTTGTTGAGACAACAACTGGCTCAGGGATGGAAAACAGAGAATCTGTTGAGAATTTAGGTTCTAGAGATGGATATGCAATGTGATTGGCCCTGATCTGTCATCTCGTCTGCAGTCACTCTCTCACAGACGCGATGTTGCATCGCTCTGCTTTTTCTACAAGTACTTTCACGGTAATTGCTCCGAGGAGTTGCTTTCGCTTGTCCCTAGGCCTCATGAATTTAAACGTCCTACGAGGCTGGCATCCCGTTCCCACCCCTTCACCGTTGAAACTGTTAGATGTAGACGTCTCTTCTACTCCAATAGCTTCATGTCTCGCACATCTCGCCTATGGAACTCCCTTCCCTATTACTGTTTCCCTGACAAATACAATCTCCAACGGTTTAAGTGTAGCGTCAATCGTCATCTCCAGTTGCCTTGATTTATCCACTTCCCTTCTCCACATCCTTTCATCTTTCATTCCTATCTGCTCTCGCTCCAAATCTTCTGTAACCCCCTTGCTTTGATCGACCCTCCGTCTTTCTCTTTCTCCACATCCTCTCCTTTACCACTCCTATCTGCTCTTCCTCCATCCCTTCTGTAACCCCATGCGTGATAGTGGCCTCCAGCCTTGCTTGGGGTGATACGCTTAAAAAAAAAAAAAAAAAAAAAAGGATTTTCATTGATGAAAGCAGACTGGGAAATAATTTTTATCTGTCACTTGGAAGGTTAAAATGAGAACAAATTTCTCTTAACAGGTCGGGTGTACTGTATGATTAAAACTGGAGTTATGAAAGCAAATTTTGTCATCGGTCGTCTGGTTTGTATTTTCTTTGGACGGAGATGGCTCCGGGAAAATAGAAAGATTCAGAGAATTTAAAATTAATGGCTGGAATGAAACTCTACCTTTCCACCTATATGCTTTAAAAATTAGATTTGTCACAAAGATAGTTATGCATGCCCTGGGAAGTGGGCTGAGGTTGAATGCTAGGAAGGAAGGAGGTAGGGACAGAATTTGGTTCCACCCGTGCAAAGTAGTAGTGCGAGTTGTGAAGTGAAGTAGGTGGGGGTTAAGTAGGAAAGCAATCTCTGACTACTCCCAAGGAAGGTGGATAATTTTACAAATTTGGTGTTGATTAAGAAAGCAGAAATAGGGAACAAAGGAAACCTTTATTTGAATTAATGGAAATTAGGGAATCACTGAATTCCCAGAACCCTTTGGCCCCATGTCAGTTTTGGGCTGAAGTTCATATAAGCAGATGATTTTGGGGAGATCATTGACTTTGGACTGAGATCCTGCATTGAGTGCCTTTGAAATCCACACCAGCTGCCAACCAGAATTTCTGATTCCAAGACTATGAAACCAACCTTCCAGAAGTTTAGGCAAAGCCCAGTGTCACTAGAGAGTGATTGATATGGGAAGAGTTAATTTTTGTTGAACTAAGAGCTATATAAACCAATTGAAGATTAACCCCACAAATTTCTCATTTTATTTTTTTTTCTATAATATAGTACCCGCCATGGCTTGACCAGCACTGCGAGACTATGACCTTTAATCTTCTACTGCTCTGAGTTTAAGACCATAACGTGGGCAGAGTGGATTGAAGTGGCTAGTGACCAACAACCAGTTTGGACCAGCGTCAGCATTGACCAGCACATAGCTCATGGTTAAAGCATTGTCCTAAGACCCTGAGGACTGAACCACTAAGCATGGTTACACCACTAGATATAGGTGGTGGCAAAAGATTTTGGGTTAGTTGTTTGCCATGATTAGGGTTTGTAGAGATGCTAAGGCTATCATGGACCGAGCGTGTGAGCAATGATGAGGGCTTAGAGAGGATGCAAACAAGGAGGAGGCTTATACTTAATATTAGGAAGAGGCAGCTGAAGTTTCTGGGACACATAATGAGGAAGGAGGGCCTGGAGAATCTGATACTCATGGGTTGAATAGAAGGAAAGAGAGACAAGGGAAAACAATGCGTGACATACCTGTTGGACTTAAGCAAATGGATGACAGAACGTGGTCTGGGGGAGGAAGCAGAGGGAAGAAACTTGTTGAGAGCTGCAAGGGATAGAGGGAGGTAGAGAGCCATGATCGCCTACATTCTGAAAGACCATGGCACATAAAAAGAAGAAGATATATATATATTGTGTATTTAGGCAGCAATCCTTCATTTATGCATATTTCATTAAAAATGAAAGACAAGGTACAACGATTAAGCTTTTTTATTTATTTTTTCTTGTATTTGAAAAAGTGTTTACTTTTTCGGACACAGAATGTGTAGAAACTGTTCAAATGTTCTACAATTCCGAGCACTTTCAGCTATACTTTTAGCCATTATCAAGGATGATTTTACTTTTCCTTTTTAATTGGGTTTATGGGTTGTGTGTATGTTTTTAGTGTTATAGAGATGTTTTATTTTCCAAAGACAGCACATTGTGGCTGTGTTCAGAGTTAATATTATTAAATGTTGTTGGCTTTTTCTTTTTTTATTATTAAGGCTTCCATTATTTTTAATCTTTTTTTTTTACATGTAGATGAGGTTATTAGGTTTGTATTTTCTACTAGAAATACACTACCCCAATTGATCCAAATAAAAAAAAATCAAATTAATTATCTACTACAAAAAATTTAAAACAGCTAACTTTATCCTCAAAAATAACAACACACCAGCAAAGTCAAAATTACAATGAATGAACATTATCTATGAGTTTAAATGCCTCTTAACCAAATTCATAAATAATTACATCGGTCAAACAACTACATGCCTATGCAGACACCTTACGTTACACATATCTGACCACAGCTCTATTAGAATCCATTTAAACACACACACAAACTTACCAGACTCCATCCGAAACATACTTGTAGAAAATACAAACATAATAACCTCATCCACATGTAAAAGATTAAAAGTAATGGAAGCCTTAAAAATAAAAAAGAAAAAAAGCCAACACTGCCACTATGTGCTGTGTTCTGAAAATAAAACATATTTATAACACTAAAAACATACACACAACCTATAAACCCAATTAAAAAGGAAAAATAAAGTCATTGTTGATAATGGCTAAAAGTATAGCCAAAAGCATTTGGATATTATAGAACATTTGGACAGTTTCTACACACTGTGTCCAAGAAAAGTAAGCACTTGTTCAAACACAAAGAAAAATTAAATAAAAAGCTTAATTGTTGTACCTTGTCTGTAGTTTTTAATGAAACATGCACATATATATGTGTATGTATATATATATATATATATATATATATTCTATCTGAATTTTCAAAATGAGGAGTTGTTGTTCGAATTATAGTTGGGCTAATATTCTCATCTTTGTTACGATGATGAAGATATTAGAGTCTGTCTATATTTCTGAGATGAGGTATTATGTACAGTATTTACATTAGTCGGACTATTGTCTTCATCTTTGTCACAACGTTTCGAAATTCCAACCACCTGAAGAAGGCCGGAGCGTACAACGGCCGAAACGTTGTGACAAAGATGAGGACAATAGTCCGACCAATGAAGATATTAGTTTGACTTTACAAAATGTTAAAAAAAAATATTAATATAAACCTTCTTTATTATAATAAAAAAGTTTTTGTCTCACCTGTGGGTTGGTAACAAGAATGTCTTCCACGTCCTTTTCAGGTGTCGACATTTTTTCCTTCCCTCCACTTATCTTCCCCTCGTTGACACTTTTGTTAGCCACTGCACACAGTTTTTCCATAAACTGATGCTCGTCATCACAGGCCTCGGGAAGATCAAAAACTTCAACACTTTCATTCACGTATTCATTCATCCACTCACACGAAGCAGATGACTCGTTGGAATTGTTGTTTGAGAAGATGATATCTCCACTGGATGGGGTCAAGTAAAACTCATCTTCCACCCAATGATAGCCCTCAAGGCTGCTGTTGTGTCCGCTAGGAGGTGTCAGTAGATCGCTGCCAACATCAGAGTTGCATTCAACGCTATTCAGGCTTGAGAAACTCAGGTGAAGATCTTTCACCGTTTTTGACAGATTGTCAATCTGGTTGGAAACATTTTCGATTTCTTTAATGTCCGACTCTGTGCACTCTTGACAGGGCTCTTCGCTTTTGGCATTGGTCAGTGGAACCAGCATCGGTACCCTGTTCTCTTCATGGCTGCATCCAGAAAAGAGACTCCGATTTGATTCCACGCAGCAAAGACTGTAGAACTCCTGGCGGAATTTCTTCTGTTCTTCAACCTCAACAGGGCTGACAGGACTAAGTGGAATGATAGCATCTTCTTGAGATATGTTAGCTTGCCCGGAACTGATTGGTAGGGTCATATAACGAGAAACGGGAATCCTTGTAGGGTGTGGCTTGTGTTGCAGTGTCTGCCAGTAGATTGTGTGGTCACCTTCAGCACTGTCTGGGCAATGGTCATTGTGAGTATTCTGGGTTTGGCGTTTATGGTAAAATGCCAGGTTCTTTTCGATATCTTCCTTGGAAAACTGCAGCAGCCATTGTTCTGCACTTTCTATTTTGTCTGGTGATTGCAATGATGATGATGAAGATGATGATGATAAATTTTCTTTATTCTACAAAAAAAAAAAAAAAAAAAAGAAAAAAAAAGGAAATATATATAAGCCAATGTAAAAGAAAAAATAATTCAATCCTTGCTTTATCGTCAAGATACAAGGTGTGGCAGAAATATCTCCAAGAAATACCTCACACATATTGGTAAGACATCAGCCAGATGAAGACACCATTGCCACTAATGTCATACCATTATGTGGAAAATATTTCCGAGAGGTATTTTTTAGTGGCATATTTCCTCAATTTATTGATTTGTTTCTTTTTTATGGTTTATCAACCTTTATTAATAAGAGCAATAATGAGATTTTAAGAATTATCCAACTTTGATGAACAGTGTATCTGTAAAGCTTGAAGTTGGAAAGATAGAAAAATGAAATAAAACTTGAGCATAATTAAGTATAATGAAGATAAACTACTTCCCAAATAAATTTTGTTTCAGTGGCCCAAACTAAAGATAATCCGAAGGAGCCAACTCAAGATTATGCAGTGGATATGGTAAAAACATGCCAACCATATCGCCGAATCCAGTCTTTTAATCAGTTGGCTGTATGCGGGAGGGGCATTGTCATGCAGCGCTATGTGACACCCTTGCACAAATATCCTGTTCTCTTTCCTACAAACAGCTTCCCCCGTTCATTTGTTTTACGGTATCTGACAGAGTTAACTTATCTGACCATGAGGTATGAAGTCTACAACTAGCAAACCTTTCACATCCCTGAACACAGTTGCTAACAATTACTTCATTGACAGTTGAACTTTGTATTCCAGTTCATATAATCAAGCTTGGTCTCTGATATGACGCGAGACAACCAGATCCCATCACCTATTATCATGTGCTTGAGAAAGTTCCCATCAGCCCTCCAAGGCAGTTACAAGTGCTAAAACAAAATGCCTGTGCTGTCATCCAAGCAGATTTTTTTTAACAGTGGTTAATGATCTTCATTTCAGAATTGGTAACAGCAATATATGTTACAGGTCATATTTTGGATGGCCAATATTTGGAGGCCATATTTTAGATGGCTCCTGCACCCAAAAAACATATGGCTGGAAATGGTAATATACCGAAAAATATTGAAGCTAAAAAGTTCTCAGTCAAACCAAAAAAGCCTTTTTAAAATATATTCTGAGTTTTGGTTATGTGGAATGATTTTGGGAAGTAGGTAAAGTGCAGAATCTTGGTATGTTAATACCACTTCGTATATGACACTTACAGTGAAATGATCAGTTCACATGCTTATACAATTCTGGATAGTGAATGAAATAATTTAACAAAAGGAAGAAAATATATCTAACTGACCTTCCATAATTTTCATTTTGATTTTCTTACCATTTTCAAAATGGTTGCCAGAAAGGGAAAGAAAAGGACACAATTGTTGACTGTCTACATATATATCCAGCCTTGTTTACCAGTTGGTAAGGAAAAGTGATTATGGCCTTTCTTCAAGAAAGTCATCCATTAGAATAAGACTTCCTTTAAAATCATATGAATGAGACAAACAACTACATTTTGTTCTCTCTGTAACAGGGAATAAAAACCCTTGAAGATTTACTCTTCAGAAACAATCTGTTAAACAAACATGGAAATATCTTTTTATCAAGATCATAACCAATGAGCCATGCTAAATTCAGGATTGATGTCATCTGATTAATTAAAATAAATTTTTAATCATATATAAAAGCAAAATTTCAATATGGATTATTTTACATTTTTTTTTATACAGCTGTAGGTTATCTCCCTTGCCAACAGCTCTCTTATGTGTAATTTTTTTTTTTTTTTACATGCAAACAGATTTGTGACTTCCTATAAGGCCTTTTTTTATTTTGCTTTTGAACTTACGTTTTTCTTAGTGTTCCTTGTATGACAGGCACTCAGGGTGTGGTCGACAGCTGGTGTATGTGATTGGTTGCTTCCCAAAGTGTGATGCAGTTTATTTTCGTTGTAAGGAGAATGTTCGGCCTTCAAAACCTGGTGGTGGAAAAAAAAAAGAAAAGAAAATAAGTAAATAAATAAAAGAGTAAATTTTTTTTTGCTTTTTCTTTACATAAACAAGCAGAGGTGGTAATTATTATATGGGAGGGAAAAATAAGGTTGATGTGATAGGAAGATTTCTGATTGTATATGAATGTTTACATCTGGAATTTTCACAAGATGAGAGAAGAAAGGGGGAAATGATCAGAGAAAAGAATAAAGGAGAGAGAATGAAATGAAAGGAAAAATGAAATGACAAATACAAAAAGGAGTGACGAAAGGCGAGAGAAAGTGAAAGAAAAACTGAGCAAGAAAAATCATGTGAAAAAGGCTGAGATTGGAATAAAGAGTTTGTGGAAGGTTGAGTGAATAAAAACTTCTCCTTGTAAAAATATTTAACTCATCCACCAAATAAAATTTTTTATATTCCAGAAATTGTTGAGGAGATTTTACAAAACTTGTTTATTTTTTCTCATTGTAAAAATTCTCCTTTGAATTTAGTCTTTGTCTGATAGGAAATAGATAAGATGCAGGAAAATTTCTTACTAACTCCTCTTACTACTGCTACTCTGACTGTTACTAAGAGTGACTACTTGATATGTTGTCCTTTTATTTATACTTGTCATGCAGATGTGGGCATATGAATATCCATAGTTAAAAGAAAAAAATTCAGCTCAGTTTGAATGTGTGTTACTCAAAAGGAATAAAATTTCTATTAACTATACACCCTTAAAATCTGAAACTTTGCAGATCAACGATATGATATACATTTTAAATGCTGTGTAATTTTTATATTTCACCATAAATTACAATTAAATTTCAAGTTTGTATCAACTCGGTTATCTCTTAATAACTTCCAATAAAAAAAAGGTTTTATTTTGTCTGTAATAGATTAACAAAATATATTCTGATAATGTGTCTGCTATAATTTGAATCTGTCTAATTTGTTCATTTTATCAAATCGATTTTTATAATTTTTTTAAAGTTTTTATTTCTCAAACACTACAAAAAGAAAAACAAACAAGATCATTATTTTTCCTGTATCCACACAAATGATACTATCTGGGAAAAGATCATTTGATTATAGTTATTTTATGCAAGTAATTCTATAGTATAAAAATTAATTTCTGAAGAATTAATGGATTTTATTTTTTTAATCGAACATATTTATTACTTCAAATATTATTTTTAGCAGTACCCATATTTGAGTAGATATTTTGTTTTTATTTTAAACAGTATGTATTTTGTATACTGGCATGCACACTCCAAAAAAAAAAAAAAACTTATTAAAGAAAATGTGCCCTCCAACAGGATTCAAACCCGTGTCCCCTTTTGCAGGAGAGACTATCATCTGATCTGGCATGCTTTGGCCTGACAATTGCATCTAACATGAAACAGACTGTCACCTCTAAGTGTTGACTTCTATGTTCACTTTTATATATATATATATATATATATATATATATATATATATATATATATATATATATATTCACCTTCATCCCGTACCGTATGCTGACGGCTTAGTGGGAGAAGGTCGGACTGACGCAAATTCAGTCGGGTTTCGATCCTAGCTAGAGGCAACCGGACGTCTAGCCACACTGATGAGCTGTGAA
The DNA here is from genome assembly GCA_964036315.1 of Acanthosepion esculentum. Lineage (NCBI taxonomy): Eukaryota > Metazoa > Mollusca > Cephalopoda > Sepiida > Sepiidae > Acanthosepion > Acanthosepion esculentum. Next base: position 34,220,243 of record OZ038506.1, read on the forward strand.
ACAGCGAAACTGTCTGTGGATGACAAAAATATTAGCTCCTGAAAAATTAATTTCGGTTGAGCGCTCTGGTTTGAGGTGTGAATTTGTAAACAGTGACTATTTAAGCTAATACTGCACGACTCTTTGACAGAATTGAGTCACTGTCAGTCACTGTGTGTTTATCCGAATCTAAAAATAAACATGCTAAAATTCACCTTCATCCCGTACCGTAAGCTGGCGGCTTAGTGGGAGAAGTTCGGACTGACGCAAATTCAGTCGGGTTTCGATCCTAGCTAGAGGCAACCGGACGTCTAGCCACAGCTGTGAAACTGCGAAACAGTCTGTCTGTGGATAAATAAATATATATATATATATATATATATATATATATATATATATATATATATATATATGTATTTTTGAATTGGACAAAGTCCGACAATTTATTTAAAGACATTTATGATATGTTTAACTTTCTTTTTATAGATACAAGTATTTAAGCAAATGCTCTGTTTTATAATAAACAGTATTAAATAACATTTACCGGCCTGAATGTCTATGAAAATTTCTCGGACATTCAGGCTGGTAAATGTTATTACTACTGTTTATTATAAAACAGAGCATTTGCTTAAATACTTGTATCTATAAAAAGAACGTTAAACATATCATATATATATATATATATATATATATAATTACTATATTCATTTTGTAGATATGCACATTTGAGTAAATATGTTTTTTTTAAACAGTCTAATTTTTGTCTGACAGCTTGGGTTTTTCAAGAGTCTTTAGTAAACGAAATGTGCCATTTGGCAGGGTTTGAACCTGCACCTCTCTTATGCAGGGGGAATCTGTATAGCTGTGCATGCTTTTAGACCACTCAGCCATGAGAGACTTTATGGCAAATCAAGGGTCAGTTACCCTTATGACAGAAAGGACATTTATTGTCCAGGCTTTTCAAAGCCCATATCTGCTAAGTTTATTATCCTATTTGAAACAAAGTAATTTCTCAGAAATTAATGGATTATCCATTATAAGGAAGATGGATAAGGAACTAGACACTGAGGTCAATATCAAGTCTGTTTTGTGCTTCAAAGCAATGCTTAGGCCACGTGTGTTCGGATTTGGCTGGACTATATATGCTGGCTAATAGTGCATTATGAGTAGTAAGAGTTATATTTCTAACATTTATATGTAAAATCACCAATGTTTAGCTGTTAATGGTTATGTTACACATGAAGGTTTATGGCCATATGTTGAAATACTGGTTCTCATATAGTTACTGAAGTTAAGCAACATAGATTCTCGTCAGTACCTGCCTGGGTGAGCACTTGGGAATACCAGGTGCTGTAAGCTTGGATGTGCAGGTGGTGTAATGGATAACAGCTTGGAATTGGAAATTGGAGAGCCAAGTTCCAATTCCAGTCATATACATTATATTCACCTATGCACAAATACCCTTGGAAAAAGTATGGATCCACCTCTTCTCCCCCCAGCTATGGGTTAATTTAGTAGAACTTTTATCAGTAAATCATTATTAGCTCCAAAATATTCTTACAATCTAAAAATATTTCCTGGCTTTAAATAAAAGGTTGATAAACCATAAAAAACAAATCAATCACACACACACGGTATATATATGTATACACATGAGAGAGAGAAGAGAAAGAAAAAAGCTATAAGCTTACAGGTACTTACAAATTTTTTCTGAAGCCATTTTGATTGCATGCTCAAGTTAGTGTCCTGCTGGTCAACATTGACCAATGGCTGCCATGGGGAACGTCTTAAAGAGCCAGTCAATGGTAATGGTGACTGGGAAGAACGGCTTGGACTGAGGTCTGACAAAGAAATGGTGCAATCACTGATGCTGCTATCTAAATTACCAAAAAACAAAGAATCTCTCAGAGATGTAATTGATTTGGAACTATTCTTGACAAAAAGATGAGAATCAGATTTGGCCCTCTTTATCGCGGATGCTTGGAATCTCTGAGATGATGGGAATGTGAAGCGACTGTATGAAGGCACCTTCTTGCAGTCGGCCATATCTGAAGATTGACGCAACTTTCTAGCAGTTTTGTCACAGCCGTTTGTATTGTTGGCATCAGACATCAGGAAAGGAGATCTTGATGAACTTTCTAATGAATTAGTGTCAGGAAAATAACCTGAACAGCAATGTAAAGACTTTGTTGATTGGTGAAATGAAGACGACGATGATGAGGTCGATGCTTCTAAGAGACTCTTTCGTTTTGAAGGGCAACAAAATTTTGGAAAAGTGTGTGTACAGTTATCAGCACCTCCTCCATTGTGGCTATTTAGGTTGGTATTGTGAAACCTTCCCTCCCTCTGCTTCCTAGCTGCCAAACTTTGGCGGTTGTTGGAGATGATAGTTGAAGAGGTAAAGAACTCTTGTGAGTTAAAATTTTCACTGGCACCATTCAAGTCTGAGCTGTGCTCGGAGTCGGTCGGAGAGCTGCTGGCACGGTTATTCCGAGATGGAGCGACATTATTAGATTTGTTCACGCGAGGCACTATTTTCCCACAGCAGTCGACGTTCAGCTCAAAGCTGTTACGTCCACTCAAACGTTTCATCATGGCTGAATCACTGAATCTTTCAAGTATCTCTGGCTGCATGTCACTGGACATTGTTGAATAGCCATCATCCTTATTACCTGAGTGTTCCGCTTTAATGCTTTCATAGCTGGAATCAGACGAGATGCTACAAAGTTTTTTCAGCTCGGTGGTCATTGCCTCTCCATCTATAGCACATGCACTCATGACATTTTTACGCCATTCACTGCATGCCAAATAAACATCTGGCAGAGTTTTCTTGTTGAAGAGAAATGGTAAATTCTGTCTACTGTGCTCCAATCCATTATGGTAAATCTTACTGTGACGGATTTCGGCATCGTGGGACTTTGAATAACCATAGGCACAGACTGGCAATTTTTTTGAACCGGGGTGGTGGAGCTCTGTCTGCTGAAATGGGGCCAAAAAGGCCAGGTATGAAGATGGATGGGGATCTTCTGGAGAGTAATAATTGGAATTCTTGGCCGATTTCTTGCCTTTATGGCAGTCTTTTTCATCTTTTCTGGATTTATGACGAGAACCCATCGTGTTGCTGTAATGGCTTGCTGATGCTGATGACGATGAAGATGATGGTTGCCTTGGTTTACAACAATTGTTCTCACATTCAGAAAACCCACCTGCCTTCTTTCTGCTGTATCTCTTAGTTAAATAAGGGGAGAGGGGAGACGTCTGCGAGTCTTCCTGTGATGGAGAATCAGAGTTGTGGGTGGGTGGGCTGAGATCCAGTGTATCAGGCCGAGAGATATTTGGAATGGTGGTTTGTGAAGTGCCATCATGGGACAAGTTTTTGGTCTGACTTATTCCCTGACATGAGCATCTTTTACGTGGCTCACCGAGTTTTTCCCTCTCTCTTGATTTTTCAAAATCTCCGTTCATTTGAGTGGCACTGTTTTTCCGCCGGCAAATATCTGTCCTGAACACTGGAAATGGCTCCTCATGACCGGTTTCATTTTCAGGTGTTGCCAAAGCATCCAGACTATTTTCTAGAATATCGTTTGGTGAAAGAACCGACATGTGGCTGCCTTTTTTTATAGTTTCCAATTCTTCATCACTGTATAAGTCTTGATCAAATTGGTGCGTAAGTCCCTTGTTAATTGTTGCAAAATCCATCTTCCAACCACTCTGATCTTGAGAAATGGCACTCTCTCCAGCAGTTAAAGATGGTAACTGCTGGCAGTTTAGTGGCCGAACTGTCGCGTACTGCTTAGACTTGAAGTTGTCATGTGAATGTGTTATTGCAGATGATCGACTTGGGTTAGTTTTAGAATTGGAGGCATTGCACGTAGAAGGTTTATCAACTGGATTTGAAGAGGGCTTTATAAATTCATTTGGACCCATTGAGTCTTGGTTTGATGCCTTTATTTGAGCCTCAGTCACATGGTCAGACAAAATGCTAAGACGATCAGAGAAAGCATTTAGCTTATCTGAATGGGCAGTGAGTTGATCTCTGAGCCATGGTGGAGGGGTACTCATCCGAGGCATATTTTCTTCATAAGACTACAAAAGAAAATTTAAATAGATTATGCACACACATAAATTTATATATAGTGGAAAAAAAAAGAAAAAAGAAGTGTGTATATATACGTAGGACACAGGTTCAATCCCTACCGGAGGGCACATTTTCAAATGTGCAGACCGATAGGCAATAACATACACTGTTTAAAATAAAAATAAAAACAAAAATGGAGTGTCTCTTTCAAATATGAGTATCTCCTATAATGACATTTGAAGTAATAAAAATGTCAATTTAAAAATGAAATGTGCACGTGTGTGTGTGTGTGTGTGCACGTGTGTGTGTGTGTGTCTATGATTATGAATAATAGGAAAACTTTTCTTTATCAATGCATTTCATTCCCTGAGGGACTTTATCAAGTTAAATGCAAGGAGTTTTGCAATATGTATTTATAAATGGAAGTCAAACTATCATTAAACTTTCAAAATTTTTAAGTTTAAGAATGGTCTAAAATATTTTTAAAGCTGTGTAAGTCAAGATAAATTATGGAGGATGCTAAGTAATTTAATGCCTAATAAACAATACTGTATAAATTTCTGTTTATGAATACATGTTGCAAAATACAATCCTTACATTTACGTTGATATAACTTGCCAGTTCTTTTAATTAAAACTGTTTGGGTGAATACTTGCTGCCTATATATATGTATATATATATATATATATACACACACACACACACACACACACACAGAGAGAGAGACACAAACTGAATTAAGATGTAAAATAGTTGCTTACTCACTCATTACCATAGTAAAAAAACCTAAATAAATTAATGGTTTGACCATTATAATATCTTCTATGATATAAAAAAATATATTGATTGGATTATAAAATTGTCCCTATATGCATACTGCTTGATGAGCAAAAATTGGCAAAACTAAATCACATGAAACTTGAAGAGAAAATAATGGCATAATATGTTGTCATTTCACACTACTTCAAACAAAAGGTTAGGAAGGAACACCTCCCTGATATTGGAAAGAGTGATGACAGATACTAGACTTGAGAAAGCTCTTTTCCTGAAAAATTGTTTTAAGAGAATGATTTCATAAATTTCAACTTAAATCAGCCCTGGCTGTTCGGTCCATGATTGCCAAATGTTTCCTTATAGAGAAACGGCTAATATTACTATTATCATTACCATAGTAGTGAGTAACCAACTATTTTACGAGGTTGGACTGAAAAGTTCATAGGCTGAGAAATAGAGCTGTGAAATTTTTAATAATGCAGATATTAATAAGAATTACTAAAATTAACGCATGCAAGATTTCACAGCACTAGCATCACTCTTTCATAGCCAACCTATGAATATTTCAGCCCATCACTCATGTTACTTCAAATTTTATCACTGTTCTTCATTGAGCACTAATTGTTGTTTTTTTCTAAGTGTTGTAACCTAGGGAAGGTTACTGAATAGAATAATCAAACAAAAGTTGGCAATGAACAATAATACTTAGGACAAGAACAACACATATAAGATTCGCCAGTGGTGTGTAGAAGTAAGTCAACTTCTAGAAGTGAGTCAAGTGAATTCCACAATGAATCTCCAACTGCAGAACAACAGAGTTGCCTTTTTTTTTTTGCCTTTCAAAACTAGCTAGGGTATGCAAGTGTATAGGCCCCTCCTTTTTTGTCCCACATTTATTTTCTACTCCCCACTGTTTGATGTGACAGATATCTTTGTTCTCTGGCAAAATCAGATATTCCCAATATCTGTCCATTTCACCCAGTTAACCAGAATTTTCTGCCAGGCTTTCCTTTTGGTGTGTGTGTGTGTGTGTGTGTGTGAGGTCCCAATACTAACACATGTATTTATATTGTTGTGTATAGATTTCATTCATTGTATATATTCATTGGTTTTGCATGCATTCTCCACTCCATGATTTGTGTAAATAAAATTTCATCCTAGGATTTTCTTTTAGTAAATGAGGCATTTTGGTGACCATGGTGTGCCAGCTAAGTGCAAATGTGTTGTTATGGTGAAACGAAAATTGTAAGTACAAATTGGTCAATGAGAGTGACTAGCTAGTTCTGAGTTAAGACTAAAGAAAACCAGTCCCTTTCCCCTCAACACCCCTCTTCGCACTTGGGGGACATTTTGTATTTTTTAATGCAAATATGTATTATGATCATATTGTAGTATCTGTTCTACTGCCGCAACCAGCTAAGACAAGCTTTGTTCCTGATCCTGTGCAAGTGTGGGCTGGGTAAAAAATGACCAATGACCTGAGTGTATTTGCTCAGGTTCCCTACATTAAATAACTGATATTGTGTTGCATCCCACTCCGGTGTGGATGTAAATACCAAAATGACGAGGATCAAAGTGTAGTATCTGTTCCAGCAGGCAGCATGACTCCAGCTATCACCTCCACCTCTCCATTGGCCACTGCTCCAGCCATCTCCAGTAGGCCTCCTACTCCTGCCAAATTTGCCAGTAGCAATGATATGCATTAAACTGTCCTTTTCAACACAATTCTCTCCTGTGAGGACTCATGATAATGCTCTTCTCAACCTTTACATGAGCTTGCAGCGTTATTTTTTTACTAGATCACTGTAACATTATTTTTACATTATTTGGACTATTGTCCTCATCTTTGTCACCATATTTATTACGTTTCAGCTGTTGTACACTCCGGCCTTCTTCACTTCTTCAGGTGGTTGGAATGTCAAACTGAACCCTTTATTTCACTCACTGGGGTAGACTGTTCTAGTTCCATGTGCCATGTCTAATGGATGTCAGTTATCTCCTGTTAATTCCCCTCTCTACCCCAGTGAGCGAAATAAAGGGTTCAGTTCCACATTCTAACCACCTGAAGAAGGCCGGAGTGTACAACAACCGAAACATTGTAATAAATATGTCGACAAAGATGAAGACAATAGTCTGAATAATGTAAATAGTGTACATAATACCTCACCTCAGAAATATAGACACAAACATTATTTTTGTTGATATATTTTCTTTAACAAAATAAACTTGGCAATATATATTTTTTTTTTTTTTACTCAAGTCTTTGTTGTCTTCCATCATTCAATATCTGTTTGTGGGCTAATATATTGCCTGCAACAATAGTTATCTACACTTACCTATGTCCTCTTTAGAGCCGTGTACAAGTTAATGCATAAAAGCAAACAAATTTTTATTGTTAACTTACCTCGTTTCTGTCTAAAATAAATGAGATGAGAAATTGTTATTATTTACACTGGGACTAATGTCTTCATTTTTGTTGCTACCAGGTGTTGTTGATCTGAATTACCCCCAGGGAATTGAACCATTTATTTAATTTATGAGGTTAGATTGATCTTGTTCTACTGTCCATGTCTTGGGATATCTCAGCCCCCCCCCCCCTTTTTAAAATTTTTTTTATATAGTTCTGCTCAGTTAGTGCTAGCCCTATTTTCACTATTTTCAGGGGTAGTTCAGACTCAATTATTATGCCACAAATTCATGAAACAAAGTTTTAATCCTCTAGGCTAGTATCAAATTGTAGCTAAAGCACCGATTTGTGAATCTGATCACATAGTAATTGTGAGTTCAATCCCTGGGCTGGGTTGTACACATTCAGACTCAGTGGAAACAGGGCAAGCAATAACCGATCAGTATTAAATCAGAACAAGATGAGATATTTAGATATATTTTTCTTAATCATTTCATCCCAAGAAAGACAATAATGCCACTAGGATGCATGGAGTGAAAGAAGACTTTAGTGCAGAGAAGAATAATAAAGGAACAGAGTTCAGAAAGATGGAAGATGGCGATTGGCATTGCATTTAAATTTTTGAAGATTGTAGGTGACAGGCAAGAAAATAAACTGTTAGAATAGAAGTGGTAGTTGCATCTAACTAGTTCAACAGTAAAAAGGTGAAATGTAATTGCCAATCTAGTCGCACACTTAAATGGTCTGCTAAATGAAAACCTGCTGCTTCCATAGATTAAATAAAGGGTTCAGTTTGAAATTCCCTGTAGTGAGAGTGACAAACACCTGAAGAAGGCCATAGGGCACAATGACCGAAATGTTGGGATAATAACAAAGATGAGGATATTAGTCTGAATGTGCATAATGTAAATACGTCATTTGTTACTTTTTATGTTTGTATACTGAATGTAAATCAATAGCAGATCATCATGAAACCATCCCCCCCCCACCCCCCCACCCAGATTGGTGACTGCTTGGGAATACCAGGTGCTGTAAGCTTAGATATACAGGTCACATAATGGATAATGACTCAGAATGCAAAATCGGAGAGCCAAGTTCAAATTCTAGTTGGGTTCATTACATTCACTTACACACAAATATTATTGGGAAAAATAGGAGTCCAACTTTGCTCCCCCAGTTAAGGGTTAATTAGTAGGACATGAAAATCATTATTATCCTAAAAAAAAAGTTGTTGATACTATATTCACTTTCAAGAAAATAAAAATTATTCTTATAATTCAAAAATATGTCTCGGCTTCAAATAAGCTACAAAGAGTTGATAAATTGTAATAAAAAAAAAAAAATTAAAAAAAAATTATTTTTAGTGATTAAGTGTGATGGTGATATTAGCCATTTCCTGATATAGAAACATTTAGCATCGATTGATTGAGCAGGCAGTGCTGTTGTCAATTGAAATTTATAAAATTTTTCTATTCAAACAATTTTTCAGGAAAATATTTTTCTCAATTTCACTGTTATCACTCTTTCCAGTATTGATGGGAACTTCCTTCCTAGTTTTTTGTTGCAATATTTTAATAAAGTAAGAATTATAAAAGAGAGGGAATTGTAGAGAGCCATGATTGTGAATGTCCTGATGTGGCATGGCAGTCAGAGGAAGAATGTTAAAGATTGAATTACTATGAATTGAATTTGGCTTATGAACCCGTGTGAAATAAATTAAAATATTGCCTATTAAATATGATGATGGAAAGTGGCCGGATGGCATTACCATCTTCCCTTTTAAAATGGGTAAGTCGTTGATTTGGGATGCGACCTGTGCAGATACATTTTTGGCCAGTAATTTGATCAGGTCCACGGTTGAGCCGGAGTTCGTCGCCCGAGACGCAGCGATAAAAAAAATAGCTAAATATTCTTCTCTTGCTGATAGATTTTTTTTTTACTCCTGTGGCAGTGGAGACTTCAGGGGTTATTGGCCCTCGTTCGATGGCGTTCCTTCGGAGAATTGGCGCGATTGTGTCTCGATTAAGGAACGAGCCTTGCGAAACAGAGTGGCTCTTGCAGCGTGTCTCACTGGCGACGGTTCGTGCTAATGCTTTCTCCATCATTGCGGCTGGCAGAGGATAGAAAAAATTGTTTATAGTTACATTGTTCTGGAATTGTCATCATTGGTCGACTGAACTTGCTTTGTTTCAATGACTTTTGTTATTATTAGTTAATTTGTTCAATAAATACGTTAATACGAAAAAAAAAATTAGAATGTTAGTTAGAATAAAAAAATTTTTAGTGCATGGCGCACATCACTAAAAAAAAAAAAAAAATTATGACATGAAAAAAAAAATTTACTTATTAAATATTAAAAATAATACCTATTTTAAAGGAAAAATTATTTTCTCTATAACTTTTTCTGATACCCAGAAATCAAAGTTATGACTGTTCCTTACAATCTTTTTCTCTATTATATGACTTTTCCTCAATGACTACCCCTCCTCTTCATCAATCAAATTACCCATAGATTTTTTTATTACAGCCATCAAATGAAAGAAGTGTCTCCAGGAAATAATTTCAGAATTTTAACTGATTTCAAAACTTATTCCTTTTAGACATTAAAGTGTTTTTATTCATGACTATCAAATCAATGAAATTGATTTTGTTTCTCAGATCGATGGTTAAAAATGACTTTGAGCAAGTGAAGAGTGTAGGCTTCAGTGAGGACCATATTTCTTTAAACGCTGTGGACGTTTAGCATTATTGGGGACATTCAGCAGAAGCAACAACTAAAATGGGTAGCACATGTAACTTGAGGAGAAAATAATTATATAGTCAAGATCCTGACATTCCACACTACTCCAAACAAAAGGCAAGGAAGGAATACTGGAAAAAGTGTTAACAGCTACTGGACTTCAGAACCCTATTTTCCTGTAAAATTGTTTTAAGAGAAAGATTTTATAAATTTCAACTGGCAACAGCACGGACTACTTTGTCAGTGAATGACAAATGATTTATTCTAAGGAAATGGCTGGTGTTACTTTTACCATTGATGGTTTGTTAAATATGTGTGTGTGTGTGTGTGTGTTGAAATATATTTTGGTTCAGCAGGGTCTACAGTCACACTAAGGTACTTGCTGCAATGTGGTCTCCTCTCTTGCTAGAGCACTTGACAAAGTGTGGCCCGCTTCACACTAGGGTACTTACTGTAAAATGATGGTTAATAAATTAGTTTCAGCCATTGCAAGTCAGTCTTCACAGATACCCTACTATTATCACCTTGTGACTAATTAAACTAAGCTTACTTTTCTATTAGTGGATATTGATAATATTGATGGATACATCATTATTGTGGCCATGTGCCAATATCTACTATACAATCATATTTCAAATTCAAATGTTAGTTTTGTTTTTCAATCATAAATGATATACTCAATTACAAATGATCAATATCTAAGCTATTTTTTTTTTTACAGAATAGATTCTAGTTCTCTTTGATCACTAACAATGATTTCTAATCATCGTATAGGCACCTTGAGTCAGGACTAATATGGTTGACCATTTCTACCAAAGATCGGGTTTGATACTCACTGGGTGTCTCATACAAGATTCAACATTAAACAAGAGTTGGATTGTTGTAAATACTCATTAGGGATCCTCTTCACATTTAAAGTAAGAGCAAAAAAGAAAACCCCAAAACAATTAGATATGTTCATACTCCACACATGTTACGAGAAACTACTTCAACATATTATATTATGTACTACAACAAGAGCACCTGGATCACTATATGCCATCCTTTTCCAATGTCAGTGCTCAATCATCATCATCATCATGGTGTCAAATGATGTAGGGATCTAGATGCCTGTGTACATAGGATGTCATTTCTGTGCTTTGCTATAGACGTCTCATGAGATTTATCAAGAACTTCCTATTGGAAAATATTTTTTCTTAGAAGTGCAAAAAGATGAGAGTGCCACTAGTACACAAGGGGTTACAGAGAGTGAAAGTAAGGGAAAAGACTGGGGATTGATGATAAAATGAAGAATGGAGATCAAAGCATCAGAAGATGACGATTGATGATACATTTAAATTTTTGAAGATTCTAGTTATCGGGGAAGCAAGTAAGAGGAAGGGAGTTCCACTGTCAGGAAGTGCGTAAAATGAAGTGTTGGAGTAGAAGTGGTGGTTACATTTAATTTTTTTCAACAGTAAAAGGGTGAGACCTAGGTGCTAACCTAGTAGAGTGCTTAAATTCATGCAGTCGGGGCACCAGGGAAAATAGCTTGTCAGAGCTGTTGCCATGATAATATTTGTAGAAAAGACAGTGGGAAGCCACATCATGTCTGTGAGAAAGTGACTGGAGTCGAGATTGTAAGTCAGGACCGATTACATTGTAGAGCCTTCTTCGGATTTTGTTGGGGACTTCTCGAGATGAGCAGCAGTGGCACCAGACCACATATGGCAACAGTATTCAATGCATGGATGAATGGTAGATTTATAGATGGACTCGGATGAGAAACCTTCTGGCATGATACAGAGAACCAACTTACCTTGTGGTAGATGCAACTATTGATTCAATGTAGTTATTCCACCTCAAGTCAGTGGAAAATGTAAGGCTAAGGCGGCGCAGTAAGACACTCTCATGAAGTCAAGCGTCAAGCATCAACTATGCTAATAGTTTAGTAACAAATTTACTAAATATTAAACTAGTTTTACTAGCATTTCGCCTGAACCAAATACCCTAGCACTGGACTGAACCAAGTAACCTAGCAGAAAATAAAATTTAAAAAAAACACCCCCCCAAACAAAACACCCCCCAGACCCCCCCAAACAAAACACCCCCCGCCCAAAAAAAAACAACAAAAAAACAAAAACCAAAAACAAAACCAAAACAAAAACAAAACCAAAACAAAACAAAAAACAATGATTAATTTGACTGGAGACCACATCGCAGAAAATGTCTAAGCATAGCGAGAGTAAATTAGGACATATTTTTATGTCTAATTATTAATTTATTTTGATATTAAGGGTTTATTCTCGTTTAAGACATTGAATTTACTAAACAAAAAATGCTATTGGCACTTTTACAGTAAAAACAAAAAAATTAATTGTATTTTTTTTTTCACATCAACATGTTCAGAGCCAATCAATTCATTTTTGCCAACATATGTAGGCCAAGATTAGAACAATAGAGATTTACAAAGACACTAAGTAGCATCACTAGAAAACATGTATTATTCCCAGCAGTAGGCAGAGGACAAAATGAAAACAATGTGCAACTTTCAAAAAGGGGGAGATTATGTAATTAGCATAATTTGGGGCTTTACAGATAAAGTAGTGAGGATGTTAACTAACATAATTATGCACTGAATGTGTTATGGTCAGGATAGGGAAGTGACAATATTGATGAGCAATAGTGGTGGGGGGTATGATATAATTGTTGTTATGCAGAAAGCAAAGTGTAAGTAGAGATCATGTTATAGATTTTTAATGAAGCAGTGACATAAGCTAACAACTTTGTGTTTCTTTAAGATTGTTAGATTGAGCAGCTAAAATGAACATTAGTCTAAAGTATTAGTTAAGTGTGATTCTCAAAATGCAAGTGAGGGAGAGAACTAGGAAGTGAGAATGTTATTTGATAAGGGAGAAATGACCTGAAATGAAAGGAAGGGAATATGACACACAAGAGAAGGAATTCTGAATCAAAGATTGCATACTCAACACTTAACCTTTTCCAGACAGAATTTATTTCTAAACATTACCAATTTTAAGGTAGCTCAAAATTAAATTAACAAGCTAACTGCCCCTCTATATATTATAGATATTCTGGTAGGAATATATTCAGGCCAGACCAAGGGTGTGCAACTTTTGTCATAGAGGCCCCATGTAAAGCGGGCTGCATCACAATAACAACTCTAGTTTCACAGTGACAATATAAACACCAATTCTACATGCACATGTTATTTACAGATTTATTTGCTTATTAGAAACATTTTGTGAACAGACAGCACAAATGGATATTTTTGCTCCCCAGATGAAACACCAAGGTCATGCATATGTATCTCAGAATTTTGCTGACAAAGAAGAAGAAAGCCTGGAACAGAATTCATTGGTAGCAATAGAAGGATTTAAATTAGATGAGAAATTAATTTGATATTTAATGCGTTTACAACTACTAATGAGATATGTACTTCTAAGAAAAATATTTTACATTAGGAGGTTTCCGATAAATCTTGTGGGACATTTATAACAAAATGCAGAAACGATGTCCTATGTGCATAGGTTAAATTAGCTTTACATTTGAATCTTACAAGAATGCGAGACTCTTCCCTTGTCCCTTGTGGGCAGGGCTTTTATATAACTTTCTATTATCCAACTGTCTTGTGTATGTACATCCTAAGTTCATCTGGGTTGATTTACTGCTTTATGTTGGTGCAACTACCGATTCTTTGATGCTGATTATACACTTGATGGCTATGGGATCACCTAGACCAGGGGTGAGCAAAATTTTTTATGAAGGTCCGCATCATTGTTAGCACAGTGTAAAATGGGCCATATCACAATAACAACTTGAGTTTCACAGTGACAATATAAATAAGAATCCTACTTGCACATGTTATTTGTCTGCTTACTAGACATATTCTAGACTTCACAAATGTATAAGAATCTAATTCAACATACTGAATTATGTACTGCCACATGAGCACCCAGATCATTATGTCCCATATTTTGCCAATGTCAGTGCTCAGCAGTCATTGTCACAGTGTAAAATGATGTAGGGATCTGGGTGCCTGTGTACATAGGAGGTCAGGTTGAAGATTTAAATCTGTTAATTTTGATGTTTGATTTTGTTAATGAAACTAAAAGATATTTTGTACATATAGTGGGTGTAACAGCAAAATTGTCCGTTTGTTAGATTAAGCATTGAACCATTGTATCTCAGAAATGATTAAAGATATCTTACTGCGATTTTCCAAGGTTTTTATAACACTATTGGACTCTACCTTGAGCTATAAGAATGTATAATTACTCCTCAAGCTTAACAGAAGGATCATGATGAAATCAATCAAACAAAAATGACGTTCATCATTAATTAATCATAGCTAAGGATCAGAAGCTCATGAAGGATTGAAATAAAGTTCAAATATATATATATATATATATATATATATATTATTTCAGGATCATTTTCCAACTTATTCAAGATGATCATTGCCCTCTCCAACCTTTTAACTTTCTGTCCTGTAGTAACAAGGTGCTTAACAGTTTTTACGTATGATCTTATTTTCAGGTCTTTTTCACTGCTCTTTGGACTGTCATAGCTGAAACTCCTCTCTCACATGCCAAGCATCTTATGGACTGAGTTGGATCTTTTCTAATTGATGTCTTTAGCTTTAAGTTGAAATGGTAATCCCTCTTCCTGTTGTGACCTCCTGATACAGTTTTCATCTCTACTGTTCCCTCTTTTTTGAAGCCCAAGTATGAATGTTAATACCATTACTGAAGGCCTGAATGATTTTTTTCCTCTCACCATTGCTCAGTTGGAAAGGCAGTGGGGGCTGACACAAAATGATTTTAACCTATCCTCTTTCTAGCTGAATAACTCAAGGGTTTTTCAGTGATTCATATGACAAATGGTGTCAAGATGGTTCTGAAAACCTGGAAAAAAGAAACTCAATTAGTTTAGTAATTTTTTAGATATTAAACATTTTGCGGGATGGACAATTATTGCATGCTGTTACATGATTTGGACAATTTTGCTGTTACACCTAGTATATAGCATTCATCTTTGTTTACTTTTTTGTTTAGAAGAGATTATTATTTTGCACAGCATAATAGACATTTAGTTTTGTTTGGTTATTTAGCAGCATATCAACACTTCTATGGGTCATTTAATGCAGAAATCTAAATATGAAAATTCAAACTTTATAATTAATTCAAGAGAATGACATTATTTCATAATTAAATTATAATTACTTTGGTGCATTTTATTAGCCAAAAATCTGACAAAATCAAATGAGAAGTGAAAACTTGTTTCTCACTAACAAGAAATGAGATTATTCATAGTAAGCAGATTTTTTTTTATTTTATTTTATTTTTTTTTGTTTTTTTTTACAATGAATATCATGTTTTTAATTTTACTAAAAAATGTATTTCTGGTCATGTTGCTATAAAAATGTATTGTTGGTAATTTCACTAGAAAAATATATTGTTGGTAATTTTTTATAAAAATGTATTTTTATACCTTTTTTAAAATCTTTGTTTGTGAGTTCACTATTTACCCATAGCTGGGGTCCTAACAGATGCTACCACCTGTGTTAAGAGAATAGCAGCAATTACGAGGTGGTTCCATGTTCCTCAGAACCTTCAATCTCCTGATCAGTGTCGTATAATGGGCACTTAAAATATAATGTTTGTTGTACTCTTCTGGGCTGTGTACCAAATTACCAGGTGTGCTCCATGCAATGTGTGGGCCATAGTTTGCCCAGCTCTAAGTTAGACAGTAGCAGTATTTTTACTAATAAATATTTGGTTTTGGTTATTTCCACAGAAAATGAATGCAATTTGATTGTAAGCCAATAAGAAATAAAAAAATATCACAAATTGCATATTTTTAAGCTCCTTGATGCTACATCAAGACAGCCATGATCATTCTCAATCAATAATTTGCCTACTTATAGTCAGTTTATTTTATTATATTCGGTTGTAAATAAATGAATGTGTTTAGATGGCCAGGTACGGTTAATTTGTCTGAAAAAGGTCAAGTACAGTTCTCAGCATTTTTATTTTATATTCTCTGACATCCTGAAGACAAAAGAGCAAACAGTTGCATTTGTACAAACTCAAATACTATCTTTGTTTAGGCTTTAATATTGATCCCCCTTTGTGTTGTCTCTGGATTTAATTTTCCAGGCCCCCAATGCTACATCATAGACTGCATCAACAATGGACAATTTTCTTTTTTTTTCTTTTTTTTTTTTTAACTTCATTAAAGACAGTAGTTGTAAATTTGTTTCTAAGATGAAGTAAATGATGGAGAGGACACATGTCCACCGATTGGCACAACATGTGTTGATTTGCTACACAAAGAAATCTGGGTGTGGTGAGAAATCTTGACTCTTCTACTTCTTGCAGGCATGGGAGCCTGCCAGGTTCTTACAACGTTTCACCTTTCTTGGCAGATCTATTATCACAATGTGAGATATTTAATAACAAAAGTGATAAAAACATAAATGAAAATAAAAAGAAGCTAAATGAAATTGACTAGGCTATATACCCAAAATATATATTAAAAAAAAACAAAAGAATTAAATTTAAAATTCACAGCATCCCCTCTCCTTCATCTGTATGTGTAGTCACATCAATGTGAACATCACTTTAGTCTGATGAAGTCCTAGAGGATGAAACATGTCAAACAATACCATTTTTCCAATTTGTCATATATCTATATATCTTGCATAGTTACAATAAGTTTGTCTTTGTAATTTACCCCCTGAAGATGATCTTAGAAAAGGTCGAAAGTACTTGGTTAAAAAATAACTACACAACCTTCCTTGATGAATTTCATCTTAACATCAAGAAACTGATTTGACAACTGTAAAAGATCAGATAAAAAATAAGATAAAAATAAGTTGACACAATATGCCTATATTATTCAAAGATATATATACACACACTTGTTTATTTGGGCAGCAATCCCTCTTTTATACAAATTTTATTAAAGACGACTGACAAGCTATTGTGATTAAGCTTTTTAAATTTTTTTTTTATACATACAAGTGTTTTCTTTTCTGGAAGTGTGTAAAAACAGTCCAAATGTTCAATATATCGAGTGCTTCTTAGCCATTATCAAGAATTATATTTTTTTAATTTATAACTGAATATATATATATATATATATATATATATATATATATATAGGGATGGGAATGTTTTTTTTTATTTTCTAAACATGGTCAGCACATCGTGGCCATATTCATAGTTGATATTATTGAGTGTTGGCTTTTTCTTTTTTATTATTAATGTGTTTATTATTTTAGTCAATATTTACATGAGGCTATCATGGTCATATTATCTACAAGTACGTTACAGACAGAATAGTCAAAAGCACTTTGATGTATTGAACATTTGGACAGTTTTTACACATTTTACAGAAAAAATACTTGTATGCATGCAAGAAAAATTGAATAAAGAAGCTTAATCGATGTACCTTGTCAGTTGCCATTAATAAATAATGTGTGTGTGTGTATATATATATATATATATATATAAAAGACAAAAGGAAAACTTAGCTGATGTGTTTTGTCCTCTGCAGTACTTTATCAAGGCAAAAGTTCATCAGAGGACAAAACGTGCTAAGAGACGTTTTTTTTGTCTTTATTCATAGTCCTTTTACAGATATATTCTATCTGAAATTTATATATATATATATATATATATATATATATATATATATATATAAATTTATTGTTGAAATTTAAATTTTTGGTATAATTAAGCTCAACAATAAGTCTTGCACCATACAAAACAGAAGATCCACTGTGAATCAGACAAAATACACCCAGAGCTCCATGAGAGATCACCTGATTAACTGTTTAACAGGACTTGTGACTGAACATGTCAACTACTGAATCTGACATTGTGAATCTTATGCCAGAAAAACATTATCCATTGTATAGTGTTATCTAAAGGCATAATTATTATACACAACTTTACCATATATTAGGATTTATGATAAATGATTTCCAAAGGTCAAAAGTTGCTTATTACTGTAGTTCATTAATTGTTATCTAAAATTTAAAAATAGAGGTTTGCTGCTATACATGTTGAATGTGTACTAAAGACACTGAGCAATCAAACAGTAATGCAATTTGCTTGCAAGCTACAGCAAAAATGTGATATGCTTAAAATAAAAGGTGATCTAACTTAGTTGTTTCAAATGACTAAGATTAGTGAAAAAAAAAACACCCAAAAAGACAACAAAAAACCCCAAAACTAAAGTGGATTTGTACAAATGTAGATGTGCTCTTTTTGGCTGAAAGATGATCAGAAAAAACACTGTCAAGTGGGGTTGAATCAGGTCAAGTTCCCAACAAAGCTAGTGCATCAATTTAAGAAAAAATTAATAATAATCAAAACCTAAAAATATAACTATATAAACTCAGTAAAGTTCAAATTACTTTGAAAAATAGATATATGTACATGCACAGTGTTTTATATATATGGCTCGTATAACTATTGCAAAGGTTTTTTAAAAATTTTTTTTAATGCCATGTTTCCTCAGGACGTAAATCTCCAGATATCTTTTCTTTTTACCATTTGTGAATTGTCATGATTTCTTGTTGTTGTAGAGTTACTTTCCGCAGTGGAAACTGTATTTGGACTAAATTCGGTCCTAAATAGGTTCAACGTACAAAATCGTTAGGAACTTGTTATAATAAGTATTACGCAGAGTAATCTAGTTGTGGTAGCTGACTACTTTCGTATTCGACTCCCACTCGACCCTCACTGACTCCTACTTATATTAGGTGGGAGAGTCTATTATCTATAGACTAGGTGTGTTTCACCATAACACTTGTGAAAGAAATTGGAGTGGTTTCCCACTGCCTTCTCCACACAGTCCATTTCTTTATTTCTTGTGAATTATTATGCATAATTATGAAAGACAGTGGAATAGTTTCCTGATGCCTTCTTCACAGTTTTGAATTCAGTGTAGATCAGAAAGAAGCTAATGGTTGAACAAACGAGAAATGTTGTCTTGCTCAAATCGTTGTCGTCGTCAAACTCAGATATGCCCGAAAATTCAAATTCCCCAATGCCTGACTACGGCACCCTTTAACAACTGAAAATGTTAGATTCGTATCGGCCTATTAGAAATAGTTGCTTTTATTCAAACAGGAAACAAATGACACGTATGGCTAACTTCTCTATATCTCTTCTTGTACATCTCAGAAATAAAACAGTACGCGATATACTACAACAGAGCTATTAAGTATATATTAATAAACATACACATTATCCCTCACCGATAGTACGATTCGGAGTTTCATGCCCAACACAATCTTATATATACAGGGCGTCCATAAAATTCGTGTGCACTTTAAAAAATTTATAACTTTATTTGTACTTGCGATAGAAATAATTTGTAAAAAGGATTAGAAAGAAGTAAATCTATATTTTTTAAGGTTTTATTGAAATTTTATTTAAGTTTCCACATGTCCTCCATTATTAGCAATACAAAGGGTAATACGATTTTGCAGTTCATGGAAAACATTTGCCAACTGATTTACAGTAATGCCTGAAATCACATTAGTTATTTTAGCTATACTTAAAACTAGGTACATTAAACTTTATAACATTTTTTTACAGATTATTTCTATCGCAAATACAAATAAAGTTATAAATTTTTTAAAGTGCACACAAAATTTATGGACACCGTGTATTAAATGTACAGTGTAACCCGGATATAAGAGAGTTGCCGGGACCGGAGAAGAAGTATTTTATATCCGGGTTTCTCTTATATCCGGGTTTGGTCTATTATATATACATTAACACAGGCTTTAATTTGGGACCAGAGAAAATCTCTTATATCCGGGTTACACTGTATATGTTTCATTGTTATACTATTGAAGTAGCTCAATACAACTGCAAGATCTATTCTAATAGTTTCTTTTTTCGCACTTCTTGCTTGTGGAACTCTTCCAGTTGCTTGCTTCCCTATCACCCACATTCTTCAAAAATTTAAACAGAATGTCAGTTTCCATCTTCAATCTTCCCAAATCCTGTTCTTTTAATGACCTTTCACCTGACTAAAGTTTTCTCAGCAAACATAGACCTTTGTGCTGGCAAAGAAAACAGAGTGTCAAAAGGATACCTTCCCTTGATACCACTGTTATTTTAACTACCTTCACTCTTTGGAAATGTTTATTGTTTTAGAAAGTGATGATTAGAATTGTAATAAAATCTAAACATGATGAAAGTGAATTTATACATTTTCTTTGTTCTTGAGAAATGACAAGAGAAATAATAAACACTATTAGATTGTTTACGGAATGGTTGGCAAAACATTGGATAACTGCCAATTGATTTGAACTTTATAGAATAGTAAATAAGGAATTCCTTTTAGTGGTTTACATATTTTAATATTTTAGTAAATGTTTATAAATTTATCAATAAAGAAATGTTTTCCTATTTATTTCTTTAAAAATTGGTAAATGATAAATATTGCATTGCATTAGTCTTAATACAATTGTATTAGTTTTTAGAATGTTGTAAATATAAAATTATTCTTGTAAATAAACAGTCTAATAGTGTTTAATATTTTTGTTGTAAATTCTCAAGAACTAAAAAAAATGTATACATTCACTTTCATCATATGTTTAAGTTTTTTTATTACAATTCTAATCATCACTTTTTAAAACAATAAACATTGCCAAAGAGTGGTTAAAATAAAAGCAGTCTAATGTGAAAAAAAAACACAAAAACATCTTTTTGACACTCCATATTTTTTTTGTGGGTACAAAGGTTCATGTTTGCTGTTATCTCATTCTTTTTCACTTTCAGTATCTTTCTGGTATCTTGGTGGCATTATTGCTTTGCATAGGGTGAAATGATTAAAAAAAAGTAATTATACATTATGCCAAACATCTTTTGAATAAATTTACAGCTTTTACTATTTAATATAAAACTAGCTGTATTGGATTAAAGTTGACCCCCTGATCATCCCAGCATACTGATTCTGGGCACCCCCACTTGACAGTGCTGATTAAAAAAGAAAAAAAAATGCTTCAGCTGGATGCAACAATGATTCTTTGGTTTTAACAAATTATTTTTTCCTCTTCTTCCTAAAAAGCTTAAATCTAAATCATTGCCACCCCTTCTTTGGGCTTCTTACTCACATAGTCGCTGCACAAACTTTGTAAGGATTCAGCTCTTTGCTTAAAACCCAATTCGTCTGACCCAATGTCCTGCAGTGATTGGGGCCTAACTTCAGCCTTTTCAGAGGCAGCAGCATCAACAAATGTAGATGGTGGTGGTGATGGAAACTAACAAAAACAAATAAATAAACAAAAACAACAAAAAAAACCTTTAATCATCATTTTTTTAATATCCAGACTTGTATCCTTTCTTTGAGAGGTCAGTAGATTTTAGTAGAGGTTTCCTTACCTTGTTATGTTAGTAGTGTGAGCTTGACTAACTGTACAAAGGATACAGATCAACAGAAACTCATTTATTTCTGGTCAAAACATGCAAATCTATCTTTATAATCACACTATTATACTAGTGGCTCAATAAGTCCATAATCTGACATGTAGTTATTAAGTGAATTTTGATCTGAAATTTTCTCTGTATAATATTTGGTTAGGTTAGTTGATTTAAAAAAACAAAAAAAAAGTCAACTTTTGTTCGGTTATTTTATGTTGAATTTTTATACAGGGCACCCAGTGAGTAATGGTCAAACAGACTCACCTCAGTAACCATTACCCCATGCTGAAAAGTTTAGGCTGGTTGATTTTATGACATTAACCATTGTTGGATTATTTAAGGTTGACTCTTGTATAGGGCACCTAATGAGGATCAAACTCACTTCATGGTAGTAACAGTCAAGAAGACTAGCCTCACTAACAATTAATCAACTCTGAGAAGTCTTATTTACTCGGCTTAGCTAAGTTTGACACAAAGTTGCTAGTATAGGCCACCCAGTTAGGATTGAACTCAGTACTCAGGAGTAAGAGTCAACCAGAATAGCTCAATAACCATTACTCAATGCCAAGGTGTTTATAATATTTGAGCGATGTGAAAAACAGTAACCACTGAATTAAGTACATTGAAAAAGAAGGAGTGTATTTTGAAAATTAAATATTTATGAAAAGTAGATACTTTTTTCATTATTATTATTATGGACTTAATGTTGCATATATATATATATATATATATATATATATATATATATATATAATATATTGCAAATATTGCGCTGGTGTTAATACAACAGAGCTATTAAGTATATATTAATACATACAATTAATTTCTCAATGATAACATGACTTTCAAATTTTCATGCACAATGCATCCTTCTGGTGCTGAATATGGACTGACCGTTACGTAATAGCTCTGTTGTCATATATATATATATATATATATATATATATATATATATATATATATATTATATACACACACACAATTCAAAAAGATATGTTTAAATCAGTAGGCATATGCAGCTCCAAAACAGAACAGCAATTAAATATAGCGATCAATACTGAAAGCAGAATAAGAATAAAATTTCAAGTAAAAACTAAAATGACATTTGTTCTACTACTGCAGTTTCATTCTGCTGAGCTCTTCAGGTAATAAACAAAATTAAAACTAAATCAATTGACTTTACTTTTGTCCATTTGATGAAGAGCCCATCAGTGAAACTGCAGTAGCTATTGGACAAATACTGTTTCATCCTTTACTGTTAATTATATATATATATATATATATATATAAAATAGGATAAAAAACAAATAAGAAACATAAGTCTAATTAATATGTTTTGCTTTTATTAAGGGTTATCAAAGAAATATGTAATAAAAGGGGAAAATGTTAGATTTATATTATAAACATTTCCTATTTGTCCTTTATTCTGTCAGATACAAATCCATATTTGATCCCTATATATATATATATATATATATATATATATATATAGAGGGATCAAATATACGTGTGTGTGTATATATATATATATATATATATATATATATACACACATACACACCCACACACACGTGTGTGTGTATATATATATATATATATAAGCCATGACAGACCTAATATTACCACATGCATACAACTTAGAGTTGCACCAAGTGGTAAAGAACAAATGTAAATTTATTATCAGTGTATGCGTGTGTATATATATATACACACACATATATATATATATATATATATATATATATTAGAGTTATGACTTTTTGTAAAAAAAATTGATTTCTTGAATCATAATTTGATGACCTTTCATTAAAAATAATGAAGTAGGGTTTAATTCAGATTTTTTTTTTTTTAAATGTCACCACAATACGAAATTTCTAAAATCATATATATGTATAGTAGTACTATGACTTTCTGGAGCCTTCAAGAGCTTTTTTTTTTATTTATAAGTTTATATGTTGTGCTTTAGCCATAAATTGTTAAATGCATTAAAAATGATGTAAGTACTCTCCAATTAAATCATTAGGAGATTGAAAAATCAAGCATCTGACATATTTTCATTTTTTTACCCTTATTGTGTATATGGTAAAATCAAAGTTTTGGTTTAGGGTGACCTTTTTCAAGGACTACAACAAATTAGTGCTTTTTTTTCATTACTTTTGAACAAAAATTCATTGACTTCTGACACAGGAACATAAAGTTAAAAAAGTCATACCATATATATATATATATATATATATATATATATATATATTTATTTAAGAATGTCCACATGATTCTTATATGTAAATATAGTAAGGGCAATGAAAGAAATTTGAGAGATAACAATAATAAGGATAATAAAAAAAACAATAATATTGCATATTATTAGATCAAATAGATACCTATTTTCCATTGTCTAAAGACCTAATACTATGCAATAAATATTATCTCAAATTTCTTTCAACAATAATAATAAAAATAATAATATTGCATATTATTAGGCTTTTAGGCCAAATAGAATCATAGTTTTATGTGATCTAAAGACCTAATAATATGCAATAAATATTTTTATTATCATTATCTCTCAAATTTCTTTTATCAGCATACTATATATATATATATATATATATATATATATATGAATGAATGAATAAATAAATAAAAACTTTGTTCTACAGTTTATGCATTGAGTACTTTTTTTAAAATCAGCATTGCTCAATTTTGGAATAGGTTTTATACTGTAATTGATTTAATTGAATGAAGATTCAATATATTATATACTCATACACACACACACTCTTTTTGATACACACACACACACACACACACAAGTCTCACACACAGATTTCCTTACCTTGTTATGTTAGTAGGGTGAGTTTATTTGTACAAAGTATACAGGTAAGTAGAAACTACGTCAATAGATTTACTTCTGGTCAAAGCCTGCAAGGCTCTCTTTATAATCCCATCTGGAGTTATGCCATTTGCACAAAACTTAATCAATAAATCTGTAGCAGTAGGCCATGGACTTATTGATTTAACTATATAGATAGCATTTATACACACCTGGTGGAATTTGTTCATATATAAATCAATAAAGAATTGACTGATCTTGCAGGGTTACTCAGATCAACAAGAACCTGATGAAAGCCGGAAGGCACAATAGCCAAAACATTCCGGTTAACAGCAACAAAGATGAGGATATTATTCTACATGTAAATAATGATAACTCCTTATACCAGAAATTTAGACAGAAATTAACTTAGGTTTTAGTATCTGTTTTGCTCAACACTGGTTCTGATGGTTTCTTCTCAAAAAGGGAGGTAAACTTAAGACTTGCATGTCAATCACTACACTATGAGCAGGTTAGACAATCATTAATATTTGCTTAACTGATTTCAAAATGTAGCGAATTTGTCTGATCAAAACTGAGTGAGTAAGAGACATGCAAGTCTCGAGAAAGTGACATTACACATTATGTTTACATTTGCTTTCTTGTAAAATATTCTTTGATTAATTTATTTTTAGAAGGATATAACTAAAAAAAAAAGAAAATGTGCACCTTACATGCAACAAAACTTTGGCTTATAGAAATCATACAAACAGCAATTGCAGACAGCCGTTATCAAAAATACACAAAGCAATTTTGGCATAAAGGTCAGAGGTTACTGAGATGGATGATTCATGCAGGCAAAGATTATTTTGGACCCCATCTTGATTCATCTAAAAAGCAAGCAAAAAGCTTGTGTATATTTTTTGTGGGGGATTTCCATTTGGTCAACACCTGCTATGCAGTAATAAAAAAAGATTCTGATTACGTAATTGGGAATGGGTGGAATGGAAATGCGGGGGAGGGGGAAAAAGAGAAAGAAACTATGTTTTGGTTTTATGTATGCATTTGCGGGGGAGGTGTTCTCCTCTGGCTCCTTACCTTCAATACAGACTCAGCTGGTTGCCGGACATGTTGTTTAAACAAAAGGTTCAGTTGTTGATTCTGGATCTCCAAGTCATGAACACGTTCTTGGAGTTGACAGCATTCTTCCTTTAAAGTCTGAAAAAAAAAAAAAAAGAAAAGAAAGAAAAAAAAAGCAGTAAGAGTTTGTTGACTTTTTTTAAAATTAAAAAAAAAAATCAGAAAGGTGTACTATAGGTGAGAAGTGTGAAACTGTTAAAATAGAAGTGTTGGTTGCATCTAGCTAGTTCAGCAGTAAAATGATGAGACCTAGTTGCCAATCTAGTAGTATGCTTAAATTCATGTAGCCATAGCATGAGGGAAAAAACCCATCTGGACAGTTGCCATAAAAATATTTGCAGAAAAGACAGAAGGAAAGCCACGTCATGTCAGTGAGAAAGTGACTGAAGTTGAGATGCCTGGTCAGGATCGATTACATTACAGATCCTTCTTTGGATTCTGTCAAGAATCTTGAGATGTACAGAAGATACACCAGATCAGATATGGCAACAGTATTCAATGCATGGATGAATGGTAAATTTATAAATGTGCAAGATTGATTCTGACGAAAATTTTCTTGTACAACACAGTGAAACCACTTTCCTAGCATTAGATATAACAATTGATTCAGTAGAGTTGCTCCACTTCACGTCAGTGGAAAATGTGAGTCCAAGAAGACATAGTGTGTTATTCTCTCTATTAAGTCTGTTGCAAATGTTGTTTAAATTTCCTAAACTGTTGAACAGAACCTTGTATTAATTACCTCTCTACCTAACTAATTGTTACATTTGTAGGTTTTTCTTTTGATTATTACCAACATATATCAAATATGGCAGCAACTCTTTGCTGTGCTTAAATTTGATAGTAGTAATATTTTTAAACAACATGAAAGGTCTTAAAGCAAAAAGATAAACCAAAAGTGAAATTTCAAAAACTACACCTGCTGTATTTATACATTTTGGCAGTTGCTATCAACCATGGGTTGGAATTTAGAAACAGAAAGCAAAACCCAACATGATGATATTCAAAATGCTGTATTACAGGCAGATAAAAATTTAATATGAAATCCATCTGTCACCAACATTAGATATAACACTAATGATATATTACATGAAGAAAAATGCTTAGATTAACCAAATGTTTTTTTTTTAAATTTAGTATTTAAATAAAATCCTTACATTTATCTTGATAAAGTCCATCAGGAGACAAAATGAATTGATAACGAAAAGTTTTCCCTTTGTATTTATTCATACTGTCTTTTTACAGATAAATTTTATTTATATCTGAATTTTCATGCATGCACACACACTCACATATAAATGTACACAGGGAGATGCAAAAGTAGATATAAAGTAATAAAAACAAAATGTATTAATTATACAAACAAATCAATAATAAACATACCAATCCCTCAAATGTTCAAACTGTTTACCCCTATCATTCACACATTCCTCTTTACCTGAAAATGTTCATTATTATTTATTAAAAAATAAAAATATTAAAAAAGATTTTAAGGAATTGCATGATGTTCTATTAAATGAATGCTAGAACCACTAGTATTATAATACTTACTTTATACCTACTTTTGCAGACCCCCATGTATGCATGTGTCTATATATATATATATATATATATATATATATATAAAGTTTGAGTGTGTGTGTGTGTGTGTGTGTGTGTGTGCAAAAATTCAGATATATATAAGGTGTGTGTGTGTGTGTATGTATATATATATATATATATATATGAATAAAGACAAAAGGAAATCTTAGTCAACATATTTTGTCCTCTGAAGGACTTTGACAAGGCAAAGGTAAGTTTTTTTTGCCTTTATTCATATTGTCCTTTTACAGATAGAGTATATCTGAAATATATATATATATATATATATATATATATATATATATATATATATATATATGTGTATATGTGTGTGTGTGTGTGTGTGTGTGTGTAAATGTGTAAATATTCAGATATATATAAAATATATCTGTAAAAATAGAGTTTGAATAAGAAAGTTTTGCATCTTTTTCTACACTGGACAGTTTAGACGAATACTGACCAGTGTAGATAAAGATGCAAAACTTTCTGGTCAGTATTCGTTTACACTGGCCAGTATTTGGAACTCTGACATAAAATCCTTACATTTACCTTTGATAAAGTCCATGATGGGATTAAACACATTGACGAAGAGAATTTTTCCTTTTGCCTTTATATATGAACTTGTATATTAGTTTAATTCCTATAACAAGATAGCAGTCACATTCTTCTTCTAGAATAATGTTCATGGCTATACAGAAACAAAGTTCCAAACTGACCAGTGTAGACAAAGATGCAATGCCAGATAACCTTGCCTATATCTTCTTTGACATCTTCATAACACGATAGTTTGTTTTGTTTTTTTTTAATATAAAAATGCATGTTGAGAATACAGGGACATAGGATGTGACAAAGGAGGACGTTCTCAGGAGAATAGAAACTAGAAACGGCTAACAAATCAGAAAGAGACAGATGAAACCTTTGGTCTATTTCATACAAAAAAACCCTCACTCACTCAGGTCCTGTAGTATAGGGCCTACAGCTCAACACACAAGGCATTGTGACTATGATTTCCAAAGCAAGTAATTTTTTTATGGGCTGGAGTTGCTAGCCTCATGCCCAACTGGAATTGTCCTTCTCCTAGACTAGCTGCCAACCAAAGTTGAAAAGTTCAATCTGCTCAACTATTTAACTGAAAGGGAAGGAGAAATGAATTCATACTTTTCCCCAAGGGTGTTTGTGCAAAAGTGAATGTAACAAATTGACTCAAATTCAAACTCAGTTCGCCAACTTCTCATTCTAAGCTGAAAACCATTGCACCACTTTCACATCCATAAGAAAAGAAGGTTTGGAGAATCTAACATTTACAGGGCACAGGAATATCAAGAGAAACAGCAGGAAGTAACCTACTAAGATTGATCAAGTGGCAGAAGAAACCTATGCCATGACAGCAAGGAAGGTTCTTGAAGGAACAAAAAAATGCAGAGAGCAACAAAAGACAGCAAATGATAGAGAATCATTCTTGTCCACATTCCAAAAGAACATGAATTTCAAAACAACTGAATGATACAAAAGTGTCTCTTCTGAAGAAATTGGGTCTAAAAATGCCAGTCTGTTCACTTTAAACTCTCTTCTAGGCTCAAAATCATCAAGAAAGATTTTGTCCATCTACCTTTTCTTTTGTAGTTTCTTTTTCTTCTCATGATGAGCAGTTGAACTCTGCAGGTCATTGCAGGTGTCTAAATGACTCACAAAGTTAAAAAGCCAGATTCCAATCTTGTGAAAAAAACTCCCCGAAAACAATGGGAGTAAAGAGAAATGTCTAACTTTAAAAGGTGGCTGTGAATTGCTGCCAACTGAACAGGGAAGAAAATCTTTGGAACTTTCTAGAACACAAAGGAATCATGGCTCATAGCAATCTAAAAGAATGACAATTCTCAAAAAAAAAAAAAAAAAGAAGAATGAAAATGTTTTTGCAAAGAAATTCTTTGAGGAATCAGGATCAAAGAATTTGCGAGTTATTTTTATTTTCTATTTATTTTCAAGACATAAGAGACAAGGCCAAAGTGGGTAGAAGAGAGGAAGGAGAAAGACAAAACAAAAAGGAGAAAAAAGAATATAGTGAGAGAGTGAAAAATGAAAGATTGAAGGAAAATAGGGTAGATTGGGAAAAAAAGAGGATGGAAGGAAAAAAAGAAAGTGGGAGAAGTGAATGAAATAGAAGAGAAAGTGAAGAGAAGTGAATGAGTTCTTAAAGAGAAATCAAGAAAGATATGAAGAGGAAAAATAATAGAGAAATAAGATGAAAAATAAAATAGAAAAATAGGGCCATGTTGAAAAAGAATAATGAAAGAAAAAGAGAGTCACACAAGAGAGAGAGAGAGAGAGAGAGAGAGAGAGAGAAATGTTTTTTGTCGAGGAGAAAAAAAGGAAAGAAATGAATATGGAGAAAAAAAAATCAATTTTTCTTTTAAGCTTTTCATTGATTCTTCTGAGAGTAATGGTAATATTAGCCATTTCCCTATAAGGAAACATTTTACATTCACTGACCAAGCAAACTACTACTGTTGGCTGAAATTTATAAAATCTTTCTCTTAAAACAATTTTTCTGGAAAACAAGTTTCTCGAATTCAGTAGTTGTTATTTCTCTTTCTGGTATTAATAGAGTTTTACTTTTGTGTGAAATGTTGGTATCTTGATTATAGTATTATTTTTCTCTTTGAGTTACATGTGCTATCCATTTTAATTGTTGCTGCTGTTGAATGTCCTCCAATGATGTGCTTTCTGGTATTTGATACAGTTCTTTCTTTGTGTAGTACCAATCCACTCCAAATTATATAGTAATACTCTACCTTATGTAGATATATAGTTAATAGTAGTTACCTGCCTTATAATACTTGACCCACATTATCTAGTTTTTCTTTGAGTTACATGAGGTCAGCCCTGGAAATTTGTAAGGTTTACTTAATAATGGTCCCAAGTCTGCTGCTACGAAAATTAGTTTACCAGGCTTTAGTTTGACACAAGGCTACAAGAGCAGTCTATAGTACAGACTGAACAGTAACAACAGTCAACAGAAATATTTTGTTTGTTTGTGCAGAAAATGAGTAATAAGGCAGATGGAGCAGCAGAAAATGAGTAATAAGGCAGATGGAGCAGCAGTAAAGTCAGTGGGTAGCAATAAGAAAAGCTGAAACCTTTGCTTATGTATCATGAATCCTGTAACCCAATAGGGACACCACATGCACAGCAGTGGGTGTGTCTAGTGTAAGCCTAACAGAGTACATTCTTCTTCAGGTTTATTTTGAATTCAAAGTTGTCTTTCCTTTAGATTTGTTGCCCTACCAAAGGTAAAGAGGAGTCCAGTCTACTCTCATACATATTTACCTATATAGAGTGTTCAAGTGAAGTTGGTGTTGTAGGGATGCAAAGGGTAATTATCTCCCTTTGGGTAAAATGAATGCACAAGGTTCACATGACAGGTGTGGAATGAACATCAATAACACCACTGGCCTGGGTTTTTTTTCACTTCGGGGAAATATTACAAGTAAGACCCTCTCGCTTTTCGCCAGTTTCACACTGCTTTAATTTCTCTGTGTGGGACAAATAGTGACAGATTATATATAATTTCTTGTATGACACAGCGGCATAAAAAATCTCTTTGAGAACAATGGATGCCTGTCATTCCTTTCTTTCAGCTATTCTAGTCCTTTCTGTTCATTGTGTGAAGGTGTAAATATGTTACAGGTATGCTACACCTATAATGAGGAAACTGGAAATATTCTCTTTCCAAATACCACCATTAGTGCTAAAACACAGCTGAAGTTTTTTTTTGTCTTGTGCTAAAATTTATAGTGTTACTAAATCAACAAATCCAAAGAAGGGTCTGTAATGTTATCAGTCCTGACCTGGCATCTTAACTTCATTCACTTTCCCACCACCACGATGGTCTTTTCTATAAATATTTTCATGGCAGTTGTTCTAATGAGACCTCCTCCTTGATACTTCAACTCTATGAATTTAAGTGTATTACTAGATTGTTAATTAGGTCTCATCATTTTACTGTTGAATTAGCTAGATGTTACCATAAGTTCTATTCTAACAATTTCTTTTCCCACATTTCTTGCCTGTGTATCACCCTTCTGGCTTCTTGCTTCCCTACCACCTACAATCTTCAAAATTTTAAATACTTTGCAATTGATTTGCAATCTTTTGTCTTCCTGAAGACTGTTCTTTTATTGTTCTTTCTCCTAACTAAAGTCTTATCATTCTCTTTCCCTCTCAGTAACCTCTTGCATCTTAGTGGCATTCTCACCCCAAAAAGTAATCATAAGAGTGAAATTATTAACTTATTTGTTCAATAAATCAGGGGAGGGGGTTACATCAGCAGAATGTTCTGAAGCAGAGCTATTATCTCCCTTGATACATTATTCAAAATTCCAATTATATCTATCAATTTTAGTCTTATTTTATTATTCAAACTTTTCATTGTCCAAGATGCTACCTGCTAATTTGGTCTCATTTAGTCACTCAGTTATAGCAAAATTAGTACATTACACAGTAACTATGATTTATATGGCAAAATTCAATGACTAATTTTATTTGTACGGAGAAAAACTAACAAAATTGTTAGATTTACTAATGGTTCTTAAAATATGATTTATCATAAACTAAACAAATTCGTAATGTACATGTGACACTAATTATGAAGGTCAAACTCCAGTTATTAGCAAACTGCATTCAAAGGTGTGGTTCAGTCATGAAAGAATCAATTGGAGGCTGAGAAATGTCTTATGATATTACAGTTTATGATTAAAGACAAAAGGAATATTATCCTTTACTGACATGTTCTGTCCTCTGATGGACTTTACTAAAGCAAATGTAAAGATTTTATTTTGCACCAAGTATTTAAAAACGGAAGTAAAATATCATTAAGCTTTTTAAATTTAAGAATTCTCATTAATATTCTTCAGGTTAAATGTGAAAGTTAAGGTAAACTATAGCAGATATTAAGTAATGTAATTTAATGCCTAATAAACAAGTGTGTAAATGTTGTTATTGTTTTTCAATTTGTTTTATAATGTATCTTATTTATTGTTTTAGCTTGAGAAATTAAGTTATGTATGTATTTATTTTAAATAATTTTCTTTTAACTTTTTGATATTTCTATGGTTATGTATTTTAACTTGGGAAAAGAGATATTTGAAAATATCCAGGGTACAGATTTACATTTTAGTAATATTCAATGGTGGCGCTCTCAAGAACTTTTCATATAAGTAAGTTGTTTTATCTTTTAATAAGTTTGGCATTCATTAGATTGAAGCTGTGGTAGAACTTATTTCTGTGTATGAATTACAATTTATATGTTCTTTGGTCTTTCTCAGATTTTTTTCTTTTAACTTTGCTTTGTATTTAATTAATTTCAATACCAACAATGGATCTATGTCAAAATTTCTTGCTCATGAAAGGAAAAACAAACAAAAAATACAAAAAAAAAAAAAACAGACAAAAGTACATGTCACAGAATCTGATCTCACTTCTTGTGAATGAGATATTATGTTATTATGGTATTTACAACAACAGAATACCTTATTACTAAGAAATGAGACCAGTTTGCTAATATATTGTTTGTTTGTTTTTTTAATTTTGTTTGTTTCATGTAATTTTCTTTGGGTATTTTCATTGTAAACTATTTTTAAAGCAAAATTTAAATTGCATCACATGAAATGGAACTTTAGATTGTAAAACATAAGATAATACAGTTATTACTAATAATATATATATATATATATATATATATAATCATTACAATACTCTGTAGTCTACATTGAGCTCTCTCTGGGTTTATATCCTCCTTGGAATTATCTCTTCCAGTCACAAACTGGTAAAACGTGTGTGTGTGCGTGTGTGTGTATATATATAAAATTCTATATGTTTCACTCTTCACGCATACATTACACTTTGCCATTATTGTAGATAAATAAGGAAGGAAGGGGAAAGGAAAGGAAGGAAGGGGAAAGGAAGAAAGGGGAAGAAAGGAAGGAAGGAAGGAAGAAAGGTGAAAGGAAAGGAGGAAAGGAAGGGGAAAGGAAAGGAAGGAAGGGGAAAGGAAAGGAAGGAAGGAAGGGGAAAGGAAAGGAAAGGAAGGAAGGAAGGGGAAAGGAATGGAAGGAAGGAAGGGGAAAGGAATGGAAGGAAGGAAGGGGAAAGGAATGGAAGGAAGGAAGGGGAAAGGAATGGAAGGAAGGAAGGGGAAAGGAATGGAAGGAAGAGAGAAAAAACAAATGGAAGGAAGAGAGAAAAAACAAATGGAAGGAAGAGAGAAAAAACAAATGGAAGGAAGAGAGAAAAAACAAATGGAAGGAAGAGAGAAAAAACAAATGGAAGGAAGAGAGAAAAAACAAATGGAAGGAAGAGAGAAAAAACAAATGGAAGGAAGAGAGAAAAAACAAATGGAAGGAAGAGAGAAAAAACAAATGGAAGGAAGAGAGAAAAAACAAATGGAAGGAAGAGAGAAAAAACAAATGGAAGGAAGAGAGAAAAAACAAATGGAAGGAGAAAGGAAAAGATAGAGAAAAAAAAATGAAGAAAATAGAAAAAAAAGAAAGAAAAAGAAAGCAGAAATGATGATGATGCTGTTAAAGATAAAACTTGACATCCTGATTTGTGCCCCACCCCTCATTTGAAACTTTTCCCTTTTGAAATTACTTTTCTCCTTTACTCTCTTCTTATGTTAATCTTTAATAAATAAACGTATGTATAATTTTCCTCCCATAAATTGTGGACCTTCCTTATTCCAATTTGACCACTGTATATTTGGATATATATCAGTGAAATGAAAAACCTTGTCATTTTGGAATCTTTTCATTTGTACCCTCTTACTTCTTTGAATAATGACATGCATTCATAATTGTAAATACAATATTTCATTAAAGTTGTTAAACTCAAATATCTAAGACTGCAAAAGGGGAATTTCCATATTTGATGCTCATGAAAACTGCTGAGAACATATTTAATTCTTGAATTAAGAATTATGATTTATCAGAACATTCAAATAGGAAAAACCATAGTAAACAGAAAATCACACACATATTTTATATAGTGATTTTCCAAGCATAGCTTAGATGTGGCACAAGGCTGAAAGTAGGCGGCACCCAATGAGGATCAAACTCACTATTCAATCATAATTGTTCTAGCAAGACAAACTTGCTAACCATTACACTGCCTCGAAGTGCCCCATATATATATATTTTAAAAAGAACATAAACCGCACGTTTTTGGTTAAAATGTTGATTTTTTTTATTTGAAAATATATATTATACTCTATTTTCCATAATTCTGCTACATGTCTTTTTGGTTTAGTAACCTTCTTCAAGCAAAGAGTAGATATTTCCACATATTTTAAAAATGAATTTTTTGCGTGATTCAAATGTCTTTCTTGGACTGGTGATAAGAGTTTATATATGTATATATTATTTAAAAATTATAACATAAGTATGTTATAACATCACTACAAAAATAGCCATTTTGTTTCAACACTTCTTGTGTCTTGTCAAGTGATGGTGTTTCGAGTAAAATAAAGTTTTTAAAGAGTTCAAAACCAACCACTACCCCTACTGAAGGAAATATTTTTACACAAGATGTAATGGCCAATCAAATTACAAATATATAATAATTCAGATAATGCGACAACAGACCCTTTGTACATATTTTATATATATATATATATATATATATATATATGCAACAATTTGTATGTTACTTACCCAGCAGAAGGAAACTTGATTAGTAAAGTATGGATCAGTGCATGCATGTAAGTATAAAACAATATTAAAAGAATGTATTTTCTCTTTAAATCATTAATTTTATTCTTATTATAAGTGATTTCTAAGTATAGAATTAATTAGCAATATATATTAATGCTCTTAAGAGATAATTAACTGTTAATTTCCAAGTTGAATATACATTTCCTGTTTCGTGTTTGGCAATTTTCTTCCCACATAAACTGCACTCATGATGGGGGTGTTTTCTTCATTGTTTGATACCCCAGTGCATGTGTACGTGCCTACCCGCAAACGCACATATATAGGCATGTACCTAGGGGGTGCTTAAGTTTGCCTATAAACGTGCCTATTAATGCATAAATACTTTGTTATATATGCAGGAGTTTCTTCCATGTTTTCATTTTTGTATATTTTGTTAAGATTTACTTTTACATTTCAAGTACTGAGCTTTTGATCAAGGCTAAATTCCTTAAGCAAGTTTGTTTATATAAGTGGACATTGAAGTCAACACCTAGTGTGGCAATCTGTTTCATGCTAAACACAATCATCAGGCCATCTTATATTTATATATGCTCTATCTCTGATATTGAGCACTTTAACCCATAAATTGGAGGCTGAGAAATATCTTATAATATTACAGGTTATGATTAAAGACAAAAGGAATATTATCCTTTACTGACATGTTCTGTCCTCTGATGGACTTTACTAAAGCAAATGTAAAGATTTTATTTTGCACCAAGTATTTAAAAACGGAAGTAAAATATCATTAAGTTTTTTAAATTTAAGAATTCTCATAAATATTCTTCAGGTTAACTGTGAAAGTTAAGGTAAACTATAGCAGATATTAAGTAATGTAATTTAATGCCTAATAAACAAGTGTGTAAATGTTGTTATTGTTTTTCAATTTGTTTTATAATGTCTCTTATTTATTGTTTTAGCTTGAGAAATTAAGTTATGTATTTATTTTAAATAAATAGGTTTCAGCTTAACCATTTTCTTTTAACTTTTTGATATTTCTATGGTTATGTATTTTAACTTAGGAAAAAGAGTATATCTTTAGGAAAGGAGATATTTGAAAATATCCAGGGTACAGATTTACATTTTGGTAATATTCAATGGTGGCACTCTCAAGAACTTTTCATATAAGTTGTTTTATCTTTTAATAAGTTTGGCATTCATTAGATTGAAGTTGTGGTAGAACTTATTTCTGTGTATGAATTACAATTCATATGTTCTTTGGTCTTTCTCAGATTTTTTTCTTACAACTTTGCTTTGTATTTAATTAATTTCAATACCAACAATGGATCTATGTCAAAATTTCTTGCATATTTCATTGCTCACAAAGCCACATAGATGCTCTTGAACACCATCAAGGCTGGAAAGTGAGAACTCCAACCCAGGGAGTCAGGTAATTTCTGTAGCACTACAAAGAAGCAACGTTTTTAAAAGTATCTTTAGCAATGGTTTATATATATATATATATATATATGTGTGTGTGTGTGTGTGTGCGTTCTATTTGATATTTGTTTTTCTTTCTTTTTTTTCGACTGATTCATTTTCTACAGCTTATCAACTATTTGCAGGTTATTTAAAGGGAGAAAATATTTCTAGATTGTAAGAATTTCTTTTTTTAAATTTTTTTTAGTGATAATGATTTAGTGTTATAAGTTTTACTAATTAACCCATAGCTGGGGTGGAAGAAGCGGTGTATTCATAATTTTACCAATTGTGTGCATATGTGAATATATATCACCGAGTTTACACTCCTCCCTGGTCTTATATTTACATACACTCTATCCCTGGTATATAATCAAAGACAGAAGAAGGAAAGCGTTTCTCAAGCCCAGTAGCTGTTATCACTCTTTCCAGTACTGACAGGAGTTTCCTTCCTAACATTTATTTGAAGTAGTTTTGAAACATCATTATTATAATTATGTCATTTTTTTTCTTTGAGTTACATTTGCTATCCATTTTAGTTGTTTCTGCAGTTGATAGTCTTCAAGTAATATGGTTTATTTTATTTGGCACAGTTATTTGGTTATGATTCTGTAGCACCAGTCCACAATGTTCAAAGCAGGATCATTGTTTTCTATTATTAGATTTGTTTAATGGTACATGGCTGAGTGGTTAGAGCATTCATTTTTAACCATAAAACACAGATTCAAATCTTACTGTGGTTGATTTGTTCATCAAGAAGGAGGCTATCCTGCGTGTAACACTTTTGGAAAGTTCCTGAAAACCAAGCCTCGTCAGTGAAATTGGGTAGATGGAACCATTCAGAAGTTATCGATTATTTTGCTAACACGAAGAATTAATAACCAATTTATTGTAGTTTTTATTA
>OZ038506.1:34262265-34305986 GCA_964036315.1 Acanthosepion esculentum
GAGAGAGAGAGAGAAAGAAAACCAAATGAAACAAGTGAGAGAGAGAGAGAAAGAAAACCAAATGAAACAAGTGAGAGAGAAAGAAAACCAAATGAAACAAGTGAGAGAGAGAGAGAAAGAAAACCAAATGAAACAAGTGAGAGAGAGAGAGAGAAAGAAAACCAAATGAAACAAGTGAGAGAGAGAGAAAGAAAACCAAATGAAACAAGTGAGAGAGAGAGAAAGAAAACCAAATGAAACAAGTGAGAGAGAGAGAGAGAAAGAAAACCAAATGAAACAAGTGAGAGAGAGAGAGAGAGAGAGAAAGAAAACCAAATGAAACAAGTGAGAGAGAGAGAGAGAGAGAGAGAGAGAGAGAGAAAGAAAACCAAATGAAACAAGTGAGAGAGAGAGAAAACCAAATGGAACAAGTGAGAGAGAGAGGACCAAACTAAACATGAGAGGGAGACTGGGAAAGGAAAAGAGAGAAGACTATATGGAAAAAACTGAGTGAGAGAGAGGACCAAACGAAAAAGAGAGAGAGTGAAGAAGAAAAGGAAAAAGAAAAAAGAAGTGTCAAGAATGTAAGAAAAGAAAAAGGTAAAAGAGAGGGTGTAAGGAAACAAAAGAAAAAAAGAAAAGAAAAAAGGCTACAGAGAAAATTAATAAATATAGAATAAACAAAAACTTAAAAAATAAAAAAAATTGAAAGAGAAAAGCAGGGTTCAAATCCATCAAGCAAACTGATTTTGATTGATTCCCTTAATTGAATTATTTCCTTGAACAATATGAAAACAAAGGAGAAGAAAGAAATCGAGTGAGAGAGTAACAAGTGGCAACACTTTTGAAAGATGCAGTAACTGATTGAATCAGGTCAAGATCAGAAGTTTATTCTTGTTTGCTAATCAAGCTCAATCACTTAGTGAACAACTGGATTTGAAGCAGAGAACTCTTGCCATCAGCAAATCAGAAATCTCATTTGTAGGAGTCCAGAAATATTCATTCAACATAATATACAGCTAAAGACAAACTGATACTAATAAAACAAGTTCAATAAGATAATAAAAACACACAATTAAAAGTTAAAGATCAATTGAAATGAGCAGGCAGTTTAAAGAGAAACACTATAGTGGGGGGGGGGCAACAGTTTATACTAGTGATAGAAGATGATAAAAATATGAGAGAGAACTATTTAAATTAACTGGTCCACTAGTACAAAAAAAACCCAAAACAAAAAAAAACAACAACAAAAAAAAACAACAACAAAAAAAAAAAACAACAACAACAAAAAAAACAACAACAAAAAAAAAACAACAACAAAAAAAAACAACAACAAAAAAAAAACAACAACAAAAAAAAAACAACAACAAAAAAAAAACAACAACAAAAAAAAAACAAAAAAACTGGAAGAATTTCTTTTTAACAAATTTTGCACATTAGCATTCATTTAAACTTTTCTCTACCCATGAGATTTGTCAAAATAAAAAATGTTTATTTTTTATCAATTTAGAAGTGGGGCCTTTATAAGCACAAAGTCAAATTTGATTGCTGACTTTTTTAGTTATCTGTACTTTGTTTTTATTTACAAACATCAAGTTTGAAACTAGGCTTACATCATTGATAAATGAGTCAGTCGGTTATGTACCATACGCGATACACACTTAGGCAATCATAAATCTTTCAATACATGACTGACAATGCAGATCCCCGCAGTAGGTTGCCATTTCTTTCTACAGTAGATCAGTTGCCATCCAAGGCTATAGAATCTGGTCTGTCCTGCTGTTTATCCATAGCTGGGGGAGAAGAGGATTCATACCTTTCCCAAGGGTATTAGCATGTAAGTGAATGTAATGGATTGGACTGGAATTCGAACTCGGCTCTTCGATTCCTCAGTTTGAGCTGCTATCCATCACTCCACCATGAGTACTAATACAAATTGAAAAAAAAGGACATTAGGAGTAGTAAATTACCAAAGCACAGACCCTTACTAATGAGCAGTGACATTGATCCTCTTAGAATGTCCAAACTTGTGTCAAACTAAGCTGAGCTAAGTTTAGTAAATACTCCATCTCTCTCTCTCTATGAAGCAATGAGGAGTAAATTGGTCAAGCAGACCTTTACTACTGAGGAGTGACACTGATCCTTGTAGGAGGGGTAAAACTTGTGGCTTGATGTCAAACTAACCTGAGCTAGGTTTTAGTAAATACTCTAACCATCTCTCTATGGACCTTGTGTGAAATTAAGCAGAGATTTGTAAAATAAACTTATTTTTATTTATTAGTTTTTTTTTTTATGTTTAAATTACTATGACCATTCAGGGTTGTTCTTTATTATCTGGGAATTACCATGCATTATTAGGAACGATAGTGGTGTAGTTTCCTCATTGCCTTCTACACATATTCCTTTTCTTTGTTATCTGGCAATTACCATGAATTATTGAGAAACATAGTAGAGTGGATTCCTGTTGTCTTCTCCACAGTTTTGAATTCACACTAGTCTTTCTCCTAGACTGGTTGCCACTCAAGGCTTGAGTGCCCTGTTTGCCTTGCTAATTAAACTACAGCTAAGGAGAAGAATTTCATGCCTTTCCTAAGGGCATTTGTATGAAAGGAAATGTAAAAGATGAAGTGAGAATTTGAACACGTCACAAATTTCCCTTTTCCAAGTCGGTATCCATTAGGCTATGCACATATACTTCTATGTGCCATGTCCCTTCAGGACATAGGCAATCATAGCTCTCCACAATTTCCTGTCCTTTCTAGCTCTTAATAAATTATGCCATTTTGATGCACACATAACCATAACTATAAAGAATAACTAAATGTAAAATATTGTTTTATCAATATGACATTTACAATGAATATTTTTCTTTTATTCAAAAATGAACATTTTTCTCTTGTTCTTTCATAGAATATTTCTTTTAAATCTATTTTGCTTTCAGTCGTTTATTGATAACGAGAGATAAAAAGTAATTCTCTCTTAATGTGTTTATAGATGGTGATAATAAAATGGTTATTAAAAAGTCTTCAGTGCAAAACACTTACAGACATATGTAAATAGATGATAATATGGAAGAGAAGGCTGGTGTAAATAATCTGGTAATGTAGGTAAAACAAAAACGAAGTGAAAGAGGCTGAAGAAGAGAAGCAAAGACAAAATGTCTGTCTGTGTGGGGGGGGGGGAGAAATGAAAGGAAAGAAATGTGAACAGGGAAGATATAAAAAGGATGATAGATAAAAAAAATGGAAATAAGGTTGAATGTGAAAGGAAAAAGTAAATTCTATCAAAGAATGAAAAAAAAGAGAGAAAGAGTTCAATGAAAGACAATTTACAATGGAGTCAGAGATACAAAGTATATATATATATATATATATATATATACACACACACATAAATTTCAGAAGATTGTGTGTGTGATTTTGACTTGATAAAGTCCTGCAGAGGATGAAATGTATTTGCTAAGATAGATTTTCTTTTTTTTTTTTTTTTTCAGTCTTTTTACAAATATATTTATAGTTTATTCTGAAATTTTACCTATGTGTATGTAGATAAAGAGTGTATTCAGAAGTAAAAGAGAGAGAAATGATTTTCATGAGATAGACAGAGACATGTGTGTGTGTATGTATGTGTGTGTGTATTGAAGTCAGATGGCCTGATGATTGCATTTAGCATGAAACAGACTGTTGACTTCAATGTCCACTTTGATATTTACATACACTATCTCTGATATTGAACGTTTTAACCCATAAGTATAGCATACCATAAAACTATATTTTACTATTTTATATATATATATATATATATATATATATATATATATATATATTTATATTACACACACACACACAACTACTAGCACTTCTCAAGTCCTGTAGACACCCTGAGGAGGGTTAGTGGGAGAGCATAACTGTCAGCACACTAGGCATTACTGCTGTGGTTCCAAGTTGTTTTTTATGGGACAGAGTTGCTAACTCCATATCGAACTCATTTTAAATAGTCTTTCTCTTAGACTGGTTGCAGTCCAGTTGGACCCTGCTATTTAACTCCAGAACTGGCAGGGAGAAGAGATAGGGTGTTCACATGTAAGTGAATATAATGAACTTGACTGGAATTTGAACTCAGCTCTCCAATTTCTCTTTCTGAGCCACTATCCATTACACCCCCCCCCGCATCCATATATATATATATATATATATATATATATATATATATATAAGAAGGAAGAATTATTCCAAGCAAGTTCTGTTAAAATTTAACCAACAGTGTTTAATTTTGTTATTGTATTTTTCCATTTTTTTTTTTTAATACAATGTATATCAGAAGCAAAATTGTGGACAAGCTGTTCAAAGTTCAAGCTTTGTTCAAAACAAATATTAGTAGATAATACAAAATAACTATCCAGCACTCACTGCAAAGAGAGACTGAAAATACTAGCAGCATTCCACATTAGATATCTTTCAACATAAAAGATGGTATTTTAAGGTATGTTTGAAATGTTTAATATGTATACAAAATAATAATCATGCATATGATAGT
The DNA here is from genome assembly GCA_964036315.1 of Acanthosepion esculentum. Classification (NCBI taxonomy): domain Eukaryota; kingdom Metazoa; phylum Mollusca; class Cephalopoda; order Sepiida; family Sepiidae; genus Acanthosepion; species Acanthosepion esculentum. Next base: position 34,266,781 of record OZ038506.1, read on the forward strand.
CTTTTCCTGTCGTCATGCTCCATATAACTGTTTTGCATATGATGTCACTTTTGTGATACATGAATGAACATTTGGCTTAACTTAAATTCTCATAATAAAAAACAAAAACCGCAAAAGACTGCCAGAATGTGACCAACAAATTCTTGCTTAACCAGACTTGATAATGACTGAGAAGACAAAGTATTTTAACAAAAACCAAATAAAACATGCACTTCAGACAGGTTATCCACAGTTTTGATTCTGATGTACGTCTTGATTGAAAAATGGAAAAGTACAATAAAAAAAAAATTCTTTAAATAAACTGACAGGTCTTGTTTGGATGAATTTTTGCTGCCGTGTACAGGTTGCGATAGATAAATTATCATCTAAATTAAGCAAAAATAAAAATAACAGACATATCGATCGAACACTATAGAGAAAAGAGTAATTTCAAAACAGTATCTGCCTTTGGTATTAATGCTTCGCTCTTCATTAATGAATTGAGCCCTCTGACTGCTGGTGTTTGTATACATCTGTATACAACACGTTAAAATTTCCCTTTCTCTGCTGTGCATGATAGCTTAGGTGTAGGATCTCTGACTGCTGCCAAATTGGTCGGTCTCGATCCCAGCTTGAAGCAATTGGGTGTCTAACCACACTGATGAGCTGTGATATAGCAAAACAGGCTTGTATGTGGATGACTATATATATATATATATATATGGGATTAATATAAAATTTGTCACTTAGTTGATTGCTATTATATTCAACACCTGGACTCCAAAGTTTCATAGACAAGCCTATTTGTAATCATTCAGTCCACTCATCAGGAGTTGTCGGCAATTGTCTGCTGATTTTCTTGTCATTATTTTTATATCAAGTTAAAAAAAATAATAATTTATGCACTTTTAATCGATGTTAGGTTGATTTTTTTTCTTCTTCATTGTGTGTGCACGCGCACACGCGCATATATGTGCGAATGTGTAGAATGCGGTTATTTCTTCTTTTCATAATTTTCTTGTTTCCTTTTACCCTCTCATTATTCCTTTTCTTTCTTTTTTCAATCTTTCAGCTCTGAGTGTCATAGATAATGTAACAATGTTTATTTCCAGTATCATAAACACAACTTATTTTTAGACTAATTTTTCTTGAATATTCTGGGGTTTTCTTAAGATTTGAAAACATAGGAGCACTCAGTTTTATAACAGAATCGGGTCAGCCCGATAAAAGACTCCGACTTGGTTGTATGTAGTGCGATAGCACCAGGAGTTGTGTCCCCTTCCACAATTGGCTGTTGAGTGAAGACCTTCTACTTGGAGTAGGTGGCACTGATTATTTGCATATGAACGATACTGGGCAGGTATTAACCAATAGTCAGCATGTTTCTGGGACTGGGAAAGCTATATTTACACCAATGTTTTTCTCAGTCGAGAGGAGCGCTATCAATGTGCAGATTTGCAAAAAAACAGGCGAACACAAGTTTTTTTATTTAATTTTTGTTTATGGGTGAAATGCTTAAAAAAAAATAATCAGTCTTTTTTTTTAATTAATGCTTAAATGGCTAAGTAAATATTTATGTTTTCACATACCTATTAATTTGTTTTTCTTATTTAGTAGTTAATATTTTTTTTTTACCTGGCTTGGTAGCATCTTAAGTATTAGGGTATTAATTGTAGATAATAATATTAAAAATAATCTACTCTCAGTCTCCCCTGATCTACCTTAGACCCTCTTTAAAAACCACAATGCATATAAATGTAAAAAGTATTAATAAAGTTTTATGGTCCATCAACTCCTATATACTAGTCATAAAGTGTTATACAATTTTATATCGTTAGTTCTTTTTATATGTTTAATTTTTTTTAATTTAAAAAATAAGCAAAAAAATTTTTTTTTTTTCAATTTTAAAACACGCAAAAATCTATGCTTAAATATAATTAATATTAATTAAGATATTTAAGAGCAAGTGCAATTTAATGCTAGAAGATATATTGAAGTGACGTCAAGCCTGGTTAGTACCTAGATGAGAATACCAGGTGCAGTAAGCATGGATGTGCAGGTGGTGTAATGAATAATGACTTGGGGACTGGAATTGTTAATTGGAGAACAGAGTTTCAAACCCCATTGGATTTGATACATTCACTTACACACATATACCCTAGGGAAAGGTACAAATCACTTCTACACTCCCGGCTAGTAGGGCTTGTATCAGTAAATTATCATCTCGAACAAAAAAAACCAAAAAAAAAACCTGCCCTTATGATGATTGAAGCCGTCAAGGGAATGTTGATGATATATGCTATTTGTCTTTATGCAATCATGTCACTCCAATGATTTCTTTGCTTTATTGCTTGGGAATTACCAGGATTTCTTAGCAAAGATTGAGGAGTAGTTTCCTGTTGTCTTTTCCATGGTTTTGAATTAGTCCTTCTCCTAGAAGCTCTAATCATCCAAGACTAGAGAACCTAGTTTATTTAACCCATAGCTGGAGGGAGAAGAAATGGATTCATATCTTTCCAAAACTGTAATTGGAATGAAAACATCGATGACACATAATCCTGAATCCATCATAAAAATTTAGTATACCAAATCAGTAAATTCTAAACACTTCAGATACCTCGGTGTATGGATCAATTATAACAAATTTTGTATAAGGAATTTGAACATAGAATAGGTTCTACCAGAAGTAGTTTTGCCTAACACTTCAAATTGCTACAAAACCAAAACATCAACTTGAAAATTTGAGATATATATTCTTAAATACCATTGTCAAATTGAGACTTGCATATGGATGGCATGCATGGTGTCAAACCTGTTCAGAAATGTCTAAACTGTCAGTTGTGTACAACCGTTTTCTAAGATCAACAGTTAAAAATGGCTTTGAGTGAGTCAAGTCTGAGAGTCTTGAACAATGTGAACTGGCGCTACAGAATTACAAAGAACTGTACCAAATAAAAGAAACCCCATCTCTTGAGGATTATCAACAGCAGCAACAACTAAAACAATTGCACATATAATTCAAAGAGAAAATGACATAATCAAGATGTTGACATTCCACGAGACTTCAAATAAAAGTTTACAATGGAAATATCCATCAATACTGGAAAGAGTGATAACAGCTATTGGACTTGAGAAACCTATTTTTCTGAAAAATTGTTTTAAGAGAAATATTTTATAAATTTCAATTAGAAGCAGTACTGACTGTTAGGTCAATGAATACGAAATGTTTCCTTGTAGGTAAACAGCTAATATGACCATTAGTCCGAAAGTGAATGTAAAAAAAACTTGACCTGAATTTGAACTCGGATTGTCAATTTCATTTTTTATGTTGATAACCATTATGGCATAATGATTATGCTAACTGTACCCCAAATTGTTACTGTTATCAAAATCAGTTCATTTCAAACACTTTGTTTAAAAAGAATTAAAACATAACTTAAAATCAATAAATTTTCTACTAATTTCTTATAACGGAACATGTTTATGACAATGGATGTAAATTGTTGTAGGTTTTATATCAATTGCTACTGTTATGTAAAAAAAACAAACAAACCCACCCTTTCCTTCTTCTCATCCCAAAGTGATTGCAATAAGTAGCTTAGAAGTTGATAGGTTGGCCACTAAAGAAAGATAAATTGTACATAATCTCTACTTTCTGAGAGTCTCATCTTAGGATGATTTGCCTAGAAATGGCTACCTGTCAAACGATGTTACAACTGACATTTTTGGTTTCATTTTTGTTTTATTTTTCCTGGATATATATTTTTGTTTTATCTTTTAAAATTTTACCCCCTGCCCATCATTTTTAATCCTGACCTATAATTTTCACCATTTCACGCCAATACAAAGTTGTCAAGGTCATATCAGAAACGCATTTGTTTTTCTTCCTTACCTTCTTTCTTTCCTCTCATTTTTCTTTCTTCATTTCTATCTATTTTCTAATTTCTTTCTTCATTTCTTCTCATTTTTCTATCTTCTTCATTTCTTCTCATTTTTCTATCTTCTTCATTTCTTCTCATTTTTCTATCTTCTTCATTTCTTCTCATTTTTCTATCTTCTTCATTTCTTCTCATTTTTCTATCTTCTTCATTTCTTCTCATTTTTCTATCTTCTTCATTTCTTCTCATTTTTCTATCTTCTTCATTTCTTCTCATTTTTCTATCTTCTTCATTTCTTCTCATTTTTCTATCTTCTTCATTTCTTCTCATTTTTCTATCTTCTTCATTTCTTCTCATTTTTCTATCTTCTTCATTTCTTCTCATTTTTCTATCTTCTTCATTTCTCTCTCTTTCTATCTTCTTCATTTCTCTCTCTTTCTATCTTCTTCATTTCTCTCCCATTCTATCTTCTTCATTTCTCTCTCTTTCTATCTTCTTCATTTCTCTCTTTCTATCTTCTTCATTTCTCTCTCTTTCTATCTTCTTCATTTCTCTCTCTTTCTATCTTCTTCATTTCTCTCTCTTTCTATCTTCTTCATTTCTCTCTCTTTCTATCTTCTTCATTTCTCTCTCTTTCTATCTTCTTCATTTCTCTCTCTTTCTATCTTCTTCATTTCTCTCTCTTTCTATCTTCATTTCTCTCTCTTTCTATCTTCTTCATTTCTCTCTCTATCTTCTTCATTTTTCTCTCTTTCTATCTTCTTCATTTCTCTCTCTTTCTATCTTCTTCATTTCTCTCTTTCTATCTTCTTCATTTCTCTCTCTTTCTATCTTCTTCATTTCTCTCTCTTTCTATCTTCTTCATTTCTCTCTCTTTCTATCTTCTTCATTTCTCTCTCTTTCTATCTTCTTCATTTCTCTCTCTTTCTATCTTCTTCATTTCTCTCTCTTTCTATCTTCTTCATTTCTCTCTCTTTCTATCTTCTTCATTTCTCTCTCTTTCTATCTTCTTCATTTCTCTCTCTTTCTATCTTCTTCATTTCTCTCTCTTTCTATCTTCTTCATTTCTCTCTCTTTCTATCTTCTTCATTTCTCTCTCTTTCTATCTTCTTCATTTCTCTCTCTTTCTATCTTCTTCATTTCTCTCTCTTTCTATCTTCTTCATTTCTCTCTCTTTCTATCTTCTTCATTTCTCTCTCTTTCTATCTTCTTCATTTCTCTCTCTTTCTATCTTCTTCATTTCTCTCTCTTTCTATCTTCTTCATTTCTCTCTCTTTCTATCTTCTTCATTTCTCTCTCTTTCTATCTTCTTCATTTCTCTCTCTTTCTATCTTCTTCATTTCTCTCTCTTTCTATCTTCTTCATTTCTCTCTTTCTATCTTCTTCATTTCTCTCTCTTTCTATCTTCTTCATTTCTCTCTCTTTCTATCTTCTTCATTTCTCTCTCTTTCTATCTTCTTCATTTCTCTCTCTTTCTATCTTCTTCATTTCTCTCTCTTTCTATCTTCTTCATTTCTTTCTTTCTTTTCTCTATCTTCTAATCTTCTCTTATCTACATTTTTCTCTGCTTTACTTTATCTGCCTATGTCTATCTTAACTAATCCATCTCTACAAATCTCCCTGCAGTCTCCCCTAATATATCCTCTATAAAATCCACAAAACACATACATATAATTGTAGAAAATATTAATAAAGTTTTATGGTGCATCAACTCCTATATAATAGTCATACAATGTTGCAAAATTCTGTAATAATTAATTAAAATATTTAAGAGTATTTTCATAATAAACTCCAAACATTCTAATATTAAATGTTCACAGCTAATATGACAGAAAAAGACCTTACTTCCATCTGGCTCCATGCACCCACTTCTGGAATACTGTCCAAAAAATACCAGGGTCATAAACCATCTTTTCTGATCAATCAAAAAAATCTCATGAGGTTTTCACATCAGCCGTTTCTGAGCCACTGATGGACTATAAAGCTAACACTGATTTTAACCACAATGACAGATCTACCTAGGCTGGCATTAGTGACAGACCCAATGATACAGGAGACTACATAACTGCCCAGGCCATGAGCAGTGACACCAAACTGCTTCCATCAATAGTAATGTCTTCAGCCAGCAACGAAACCAGCAACAACAGAAACTAACTCTAAACTATTAAAACGCAATAATTTGTGGAATATTTTCTCCCACAAGTCTATCACAATCAACTACATATGCATGCTGATTTTCTCCAGGCGTCTATCTTGACTACTACCTTGTGTTATATCCTGAACAAACTCTCAGTCTCCCACAACCTGGATACCCTGGATCAAAATTTATAACTCATGGAGAAATAGAAGCTCTTTTAATTATTTCAACTGTGTCTTATCTCTATTTGTTGTTTTGTCACTGCCACATTTCTTTTTTTTTTTGTTAAAAGTAAGGCCTTTAATATATTAATTAAACATTTCTTATTAAGGCCTTTAATATATTAATTAAACATTTCTTATTAAGGCCTTTAATATATTAATTAAACATTCTTATTAAGGCCTTTAATATATTAATTAAACATTTCTTATTAAGGCCTTTAATATATTAATTAAACATTTCTTATTAAGGCATTTAATATATTAATATATTTCAGAATATTTTAATTCAAATAATTAAGGACATCTTAGTTTAATATAATGTAACTTCATTACTTCAATTTTTGTTATTATTGTTGGTGGTGATGAAGCTTTAACCTCTGAAACTTAACCCCATGATTGCTGATAGTCTCTCTCTGGACATTTTGGGTAAATTTCCCTATTTCAGATCTACCTAACAGAACGATAAAAAAAATTAGAATCAGTAAAGAACAGTAAATGCTTAGTACATATGAACATCCTTATTCTAAGTTAGTTTCTGTAAATCTTTACACTAATCACAGGCAATACAGTGCAGTCAAAAGCTTAATACGGTGGTTCATAAACATTTTTTTTCTCTTGGCCACATTTTTGGATCAAAATTTTATGTGACAAAAAGTACATTTAAGATTAAAAAAACAGAGGGAGTGTAAAAAGGAGATAACTGTAGATTGGAAGTCAGAACATCACCATTGATAACTCTCCTCCAATTTGCAGATCCTAGATTCTTAATACTTGATATAATGCAATAATATCACAATGATAAAATTGGTCAATAATTATTTGTAACTATACACTGGGACTCATGAATGCAATTACAAGTAATCCAATTATAATATTTAAAATTTTGAAATCGTTTATTTTAGCATATGAATTTTTGGAAACTGTTTCTAAATTTTTGTCTTTCAATCTGCGTTACCTGCTATCCTCTTCTGCCACACCTATGAGTCATTTGGGAACCACTAGGTTAATAGTTGAAAAAAAATGAACACATAAAAATAAAAAGAGGTTAGTTTTGTAATAGACAAAATTTAAGACAATACTCTAAAGGGGTGTTAAAAAGTTTTCAGTTTGACCCATTTCTCAAAATCTGACAAAAGCCTAAACCTTAGAAATATTTTTTTCTTTTTTTGGTTGGGCTAAAAACAGTTCAGCACTTGTTTCTGCATACAAACACACACTTGTGTGTGTGCGTGCGTGCATATATCTGCATGAGGCCATAGAAATATTTTAGCTGGTATGTAGATGTGCAGTTAGCTTACTGGGGATGAGACCTCCCAAGGAAACTCTGATAGAAAACCTGCCTCATGGCCACACTAGTTATCTTGCAACTGCTTGTCTCTGGACAATGTGGTTTTGTGATGAGGGTGGATGCAGTGCTGTGCAAGCTGCATCTGACCTTAAAACCCGCACAGGCATTACTGACAAATTGTTAGCTTGTAGTTCTTTTTTTTTCTCTTTCAATCCATGATGGCAATGCAGTAACATGTGCAGATCTGACAGGCTGGAAGTATGTAGCTGTTGACCTGCACATTTGGTGGGCTCTGGGCAGATGTAAAGTCACTAGCTTATGCCACATATGTGACAAGAAATGCAGATCGATGACTGGCTTTATGAGCCACTGTCGTTCACACAACTGATAGATGCAGTGTTGTGGTGGGGGCGTTTAAGTGAAGGGCTGGACATGTCAGTGATGGTCATACTCACTTTGTGAGTCAACAGCCACCATATATATATATATATACACACACACACACACACACACACACACACACACACACACAAGAATTTCAGATAGAGTATATCTATAAAAGGACAATATGAATATAAAGACAAAAGGGAAAACTTAGCCAATGTGTTTTGTCCTACAAGTATCAAGGCAAATACAAGGATTTAATTTTGTAACAAGTATTTATATACAAGAGCAAAGATGTCATTAGTTTTATAAAGTTTTTAAATTTAAGAATACACATTGTAAGAGTTGATGGTTGTATTCTCGAGAATTTTCCATCTCAGTGAGCTATACCTTCTCTTTTAACCATACTACACTGGAGGCAAAAATTGTCGCCATAGAATTCTCTACTTTTGCTACTCTAGGCGCATTTTTTCACCATCAAATGGTTGCTATGAATAAACAATTATCAACTGTTATTTCCGGTATTTTAAGCTGGAAATCACCTACTACTGCTTTGGAAGGAGGTTAAACTTCTGTTTTTCAATGCCATTTTGAATTCTTCTAGACATAAGGTGTAAACATTGATGAAACCCCACATTAATTTTTTCATGATTTTTTGTAAACAAAAATGGCCACATCAATACCCAACAAAGCCTTTATTCAGGAGTTTTCCTTTGATTAGGACTCCAATGATGATTTTGAAGGATTTACTCGAGTGGATATTGATGGTGAAGTGATCAAAGATGATAACCACACTAGTGATATGGAGGAAAGTGGTGATTGACCACTAGTGGCTACTATCATCCATGCCTGACTAATTTCATGGAAGCAACTGGCGATCATCAATATACCTAATAGCTTTTCTGAAGGTGAATTATTTTGTCTATTTATAAACGATGAAATATTAACTTTATTCGTCAATGAGAACATGTCAATGAGACAAATAAATATGAGTCAGGTGAAAGAAAGAGCAAACAAATGCTAGTGTTTCTCATATGTAAACATGAGGAAACATGTCACTTTTTTGACAAAATGAAAGCCTTTTTAGCAATTTTGCTTCTTATCGCACCCCCAGAAGTCCACAAGGAGTAATAAAAGTTAAAGTACATTGAATTGTTTATGTATTTTTTAATGTATTAGTTTTTTATTTTGTGTTTCAATTGTTTTTGTTTTCAACATCAAAACATGCATGCAACATACATTACATAATGCATTACCTCAAAATATTACTCACTCATTTTTTTATTAGTGTACAAAAATTAAAATATATATGCATAATACAAAGAAAGTTATAACCATTTTAAAACAGTAGGTGTTCATGTTTTTGCACCCTCAAAAAAAAAAAAAAAAAAAATGCAGTGGCAGGGGAAACAATTCTAGAAAGAAATTAGCATGGTAAAGGTATTAACCTTTACCACACTAATTTCTTTCTAGATAGTGTGTCATTCTTTAAATCAAAGTTGTGGTTGAATTTATTTTAGTTAAATCTGAAATTTTACATACACACACACACACACACATACATATACACACACACACTGTTAAATCCCTAACCTCACACATTTTACACTTAGCAAATCATCTCTCTTTCCATCTCATCCACTCATCCTCTCTCTTTCAATCTGTAATAGTAGTTGCTGACTACAAGAACAATTAGGTCTGACAAGCTGATGACCTAGCAACAGGACCAAGCGAGATCTAAAAGTCGCTTCTCACATGCATGAAGAATCATGTGATTAAGTATGAAACATTGAGCAGGAAAATGATGAAAGGAATTGGAACCTGAGTCAAAGAAAATCCTGAAATGAAGAGGAGTTCCAATTCAATCCAACACACTATGCTGCATATATCAAATGCACGGGTGAATTACTAAGCCTGAGAATCACCTAGAACAGACATGTGTGACCCAATTGGATGCAGGCTAAGACTTATATAGTGCTGAATCTTACTATTCGAACGATGAATTCTACATTGCTGAATATGTTAAGAGAGTAAATGATCAACACTTGGGGTCAAAACTTATAACAGTGAAGAAAGAATAATATACCAAAAGATATCACTCACAGGTAAAACGAACAAAAGAGAAATATAAAACAAAAGAGAGAGAAAAGGGAAAACCCTATTTTATTTCAGGCGAATGATTAAAGCTAAGTGGACTTTAACTATTCATATCAGATATATAATGCATACATCTTTCCACACATTATTTTGCATTAATGTTTTCATGTATCATCTTGTTATAATGAAATCTCATTAAATTATATATTGTTTGTTACTATTGATTGTTTTCCCTCATCTGTGTATTTGAACCTGTAAGGGAATCCTACTATGGAGTAGTAAACCTTGGTTATCTCCATTGACAACCAGTTGTTTTTTTTATCTTTTCTTTTTAAATTTTGTACTGCAAAAATTGGTCTATAACAATATATATATAATATGACCAGCTCATTTTTCATGCACAACCGTCTGCCAAGATGGCTAGCCAATCCCTGCTACAGACACTTGCTTAAGCACATTTGTATCTGTTCACTACCCATAAAGCCTACCTGTGGTTTAAACTGCAACTATGCTGAGCAGATTGTAGTTACAGTTTCTGGGAGAAAGTGCATCATAATCTGTTATGATCAGCAGCTTGACCAAACGCCAGCTAGCACAACCATTAACAGACACTCACGCATACATGCATACTTATAAGACAATCATATATATAATTTAATCTTTGAATTTTGGCCAAGAATTGGTTTATGCTATAACACACAGTATAGATCTTTAGCTATTCTGAAATTGGTGTCTGCCAATCAATATTGTAGAGTGATGTCAACCAATGCTGAACCAGTAAGGTTACCAATGAAGAGGTAAAAAAGAGTAAATATTTAGCAATAATATGAGAGCTGGGAAGTTTACTAAAAAAAAAAACCAAAAACAAAACTGGTTCTTTTACAATAAGAGAATTTTTTAAAAACAGTCAAAAAAAAAAAAAAAATTTTAAAACAATCTAAAAATATACAATGAAATGGATTTTACTTACCTTCTGCACAATCAATGCCTGTACCACTTGATTTGCAATCTCATCAAGGCACTTCTCATATTGTACGCGTTGTTGATCATTTTCCAAGAGAAGATGAGAGTTTTTTGATTCTAACATTTTTACCCGTTCCATCAGTGCATGATTTTCCTCTTGTGGTTCCTTTGGCAAACACTGCAATGAAACAAAAAGGCATTGGTCACATGTTCAAAGCTAGTATGAAATTACCCAGAATTCATTGCTAAAGACCCAACGGAAATACTTTTATACAAGGACTGTTCAGAAAGCATTCAACATCAAACAAGTATGAAAATATCTGGTAAGTGTTTTAATAGAGGATGGAAAATGTAATACTGAAATCCGAAGGCACATTGGGATAGTGAAAGATGCCTTCCAAAAGTTAAACAAAGTACTAAGAAACAGTGCAAAAAAAAGGAATGGCTATATATCAATCCTCCTATATGGCAATGAATGATGGACAATTTCCTCACAGTTGAAGAGAAAACTGAAAGCAGTAGAAATGTGGTTCTACAGAAGGATGTTGAGAATTTCATGGATGGAGAAAGTAAGCAATGAGAAACACTTAGAATTAAAATCAGAAAGTGGCAGCTGAAGTTTCTTGGATACAAAATGAGGATGGAGTTCTTGGAGAACTTGCACTCAGTGAGGTCTCCATCTAAATGGTTGCTAAATTATAAAGTTTCTAAATCAGTTCTTGGAATATTCAAAATGGTTGAAAATATTTTGACTTGATCTTGTATATACATAAGTTAGTGGGTTTAATAGCATTTCAAACTATGTTGAATCATTCATTGTTGATAATTTTTTTTTATTGTGCATTATTTTAAACAACACATCTTTTTTGTTTCTATTTTCTCTAAAACTTTCTCATGGCTCACATGTTTGGTCTGTGGTATTGTCAGCACCCTTCTGTAGAACTAGATTTTTGCTGCTTCAAGTCTCTTGCTTCATCTCTGAGAGACTGTCCAACATTCACTACCATATAGGAGGACTGATATTATATAACCATTCAGCATTCTTTTCTTTGTTTCTGTTGCCTCAAGTCTCTGCTTCATCTGTGAGGAGATTGTCCAGCATATAAGAGGGATGATATCACATAACTGTTCAGTACTCTTTTCTTTGTTTACAAATGTAAATTTTTAATGGAGGACAGAGAGTGTGGTGCTGGAATCCAAAAGCGTATTGTGATAATGAAAGTTACCATCCAAAAGTTAAGCAAAGTATTAAGAATACTTTGCTTAACTTTTGGATGGTAACTTTCATTATCACAATGTGAACATTAAAACACTTCCCAGATATTTAAGTTGTTGTACTAGTTTGATTTTTTTATCTCCAATTTGTAATTTGCATGGCTACCCCTTTTGCTAACAAGCATGCATTCTATTTAAGTGTTTTGAGAATATCAGTCCCCTGTGTGTCCCTTACATTGTCGCAGATCACAGCTGACCCAGCAGGTAAAGTAAGAAAGAAAAAAAGACAAAATCTGTCTTTAAAATAGAGAAAAAGGAAAATAGATTTATTTTTTTTCTGTATGTTCCCTAGTTTGGTCATGGTCAGAGCCATTGATCCAACACTGGATCAGATTTTAAATAATTAGCATTAAGACAAAAAAGTTCAATAAAAGGACGCTAATTTTGCAAAACATTTCTTAAGAGTATGTATCGTAACAGGTGTTGTAAGAAATTGGCTTTTTGGCAAAGTCAGCTTTTAAAAAAATACATCACTAGTCAACATTTTATTATATTGTCTGTAAGTTAGAGAACAATCATTATTATTCCAGTATTTAAGCAATTAAACTCATTGTTTCTGGAATTACAAATAACAATAGCCAAGAAGATTAAAGACTTGGTTTGTGAATTTAATGACAGTAATTATGAGTTCAATCCCTGGGCTGGGCAGTACAGACTTAGTGGTCTAGCAATAACTGCATTACTTAAGGAAAAAAAAGAATAAGATGAGACATCTCTATACAAGTAGAGCATAATGAGAATAACTTATCTCATGGATTAAATAAAGGGTTCAGTTCAAAATTCCTTGAAGGTTAGCTTGATCAACAGACACCTGAAGATGGCTGGAGAGAACAGCAGCTAAAATGTGATGACAGCAATTTATTTCCACAACATTACAGATTATTATTTAGTATTCTACAGGTATACTATATGAATGGAAAAAGGATTTCTTTTGCTGGTATATTGCAAAAAACACCCCCAAAACCAACAATGATAGTTTCTTTTTTTTAATGCAGTTCTTTCTTTCTTTTTTTCTTTTTCAAAAACATTTATTTTTTATTAAATTCTCAATTATTGTTCAATTAATTATAAGTATATGTTTAGGTATTGTCCATAATTTTGAGAAGAGACTTTCTCTTTTCAAGGGTTATTAGGTTGGTTGCCTTTTTTTAGCCCTATATCAATCTTCATAAGTTATTTAGTTCATATCAATTTTCACAAGTTTTTTAATGCCAAAATCTAAATATTTTGTATACAATTTTATTTATTTATTTTTTTTTTTTTGGAGATAATAATGGTTTAGTGATACACATTTTAATAATTAACCCATAGATGAGGAGGAAGAGGCAGATTCATATCTTTCCCAAGAGTATTTGCATGTAAGTGAATATAGCAAACCCAATTAATTAACAATTTCAAGTCATTATCCATTACACCACCTGCACATCTAAGCTTACAACAGCTGGTGTTCACAAGTGGTCACCCATGTAGGTACTGACCAGTCTGAACATTACTTAACCAGTTACTGTACCGGAACCGGTGTTTCAATGTGATGTAGCCATAAGCCCAAGAGTTATTTGGAAAATTGAACATGTTTTTTATGTTGTTTATGTTGTTCTCACAATGTTTCAGCCATTCTGTTCCATCTTTTCCAGGTGTTCCATCCATATGAAAAAAGAGAAAGTCACTTTTCTTACTATTGCAAATCAGAAAACAGTAGCAAACAAAACATGCAGGGCAATAATTGTAATTCAGGTTATTTCATTTTCAGCAATATGCACAATTTGGATGTTTTCAATTTTGTTCTTTAGTAAGCAAAGAATTTCATCCTGTTGAACAATGAAAGCTGCATGGGAAGTTGATATACACTGATTCTTTTCATTTTCTCTCTTTCCAAGAGCTTTCTCTATTATTTATTATTTTGGACTCCATTCCAGAGAATATAATGGCTGTACTTCAATCTCAGTCATAATGTTCTGGGGATAATGGGTTAGCTATTTATGACAAGCAAATTAATATTGCAAATCTTAATGGCCAAGCAAAAGTAGTCACAGACACTCAAGTTGTTGGATTATGAGAGAAGCTGTTTTAGAGCAGGACCATTCTACATAGTAGTTAATGTTTATGATACAATTCAACCAAATTACCTTAATATTAATCATGTGTTGAATAGCAATATTTCCACTGTACATCCTAATAGAAACTTTGGCTAGTGTTCTGTTTACCGGACCTGCTGCAAGGTGGTAGTAGGAAAGCAGTAGGATTCAAGAAGGAAAGCGAGTTAATTGGGTAAGGACTTGTTTGTTTAGTGGCATATCAACTCTTTATGGGTCATTTAATACGGAAATTAAACTTTCTTGGGAGCATTAGTAATTTCTTTTATGAAAATCTATTGCTGGCATTTTTACTATAAAAATGTATTTTTATACTTTCATAGTTGTTTTGAACCCAGTTTGGGGGGTTCACTATTTGCCCATAGCTGGAACTCTAACAGGTGCTACCACCCTGGCTCAGGGTGGATCTAGGAACAACAGCAATTAAGAGGTGGTGGGGAAGAAGTAGTTGTCAACTGAGATGAAACCAGATTTTGCAAAAGTGAGTTAAAAAGGTAGAGATGGTTGTTGGATTTTCAAAGTCATAAAAAGAGTAGGTAAGTGGTGTCCCCCTGCCTTCGCCTCCTTAGGATAAATTCAAGTATTTAACAAGCTGACAATAAATAGCTGCTATCTTGAATCCTACTGCTATTTTGCAGTGTGCCCAGTAAATGGAAAACTAGCTCAAAATTCCTTACAGTAAACATAAAGAATTTCACATTAAGCATGTTCATATGTGCTTCTACTTTCAACTTACAAACATTCCAGTATGGTTCCCTGTTCATTATTTTTACCTTATTCCTAACAGAACAGTATTTTCTATGTTCTTTCCCAAAATACTTAATCTTAGAAATTTAAATAGCAGTCCTTGTTCATTTTTTACATTTAGACTACTGTCCTCATCTTTGTTGTTGCTATTACAATGTTTGAGTCGTACCCTCTGGCCTTATTCAGATGTCTTTTGATTCAACCTGAAGAAGGTCAGAGGGTATAATGACCAAAATGTGATGATATTAAAATCATTAGTAATGTAAATAATCTAAGACTTTCTGTCTGAATTCATTATTTGAATTATTTACATTTAGACTAATGTTATTATCTTTGTTGTTATTATCACAATATTTTGGTCGGTGTCTAATTCAGGTGTTTGTTGATCCAGCCTGAAGAAGACTATAGTGCATAATGGCCGAAACATTATGATAATAAGAACAAAGATGAGGACATTAGTTTGAATGTAAAAAATAAGAACTCCTCATTTCAGAAATTCAGATAGGGAGTCTTTGTCCATTAATTACATTCAGACCAATGTCTTCATCTTTGTTGTTATTATAATATTTTGACCATTGTGCTCTCCAGCTTTCTTCAGATGTTTCTTGATCCAGCATGAAGACGACCCTAGGGCACAATGTTCGAAATAGTGATAAGAAAAAAGGATGAGTTCATTAGTCTGAATGTAAATAATGGTAACTTCTCATTCCTAAAGTTCAAAAAAAAAAAAAAAAAAAAAAAAAAGACTGTTCACTTTAAAACACACAAATTTTAAATTTCTGACTGGCTAGCACTTGTTCTGTAGCAGCAGAGATTAACTGACCAAAAGTTTATGAGAAGCGGGTCAACAGGGCTTGGCCTCTCTGCATGCGTTCCTTGTCATTATTTTCCACATCAGCTCTCGGGAATTATTGCACCACAGCTCCCACTTTGGACTGTGCAAAAATGAAGCACAAATTGATGATCTTAGGCTTGCATGCAATGCACACACAAACACTGATGCATTCAGTGCTAGTCAATGCAGCTTGGGGCTGCATCAGTCTGTTACATGGTGCAATTAATCCAACAAAATGCATGACTTTGCAGAGAAATCATTGCTAATCCAACATGACTTAGAAGAATTTAATCTCCAAGAACTTGTCTGAGATTAGTGAACTAGAAAGAGAATTTTCTTTTATAATGAACCCCAAATCCATAAAGATAACACATGTAATGAAAATATGGATGTATGTGTAGCCTAATGGTTATCAGAATGGACAATGAAAGTTCAAATTCTGGTTTAGTCTGCAGCATATACTTTCACACAAATGCCTGTGGGAAAGGTATAAATCCATTTCTTCTTTCTACCATCTAAGGGTCAAAGCGATTGGCAAAATGGGCTATCTAGCTTTGTGTGGCAGCTGGTCTAGGAGAAGGACTACTCTGAATTCAAAACCATGAAGAAGAGAACAGGAAACCACTCCTCTATCTTGGGAAAGATAGAGAAGTGGTTTCCTGTTTCCTTCACGTATAATAATGCAAATTATGATAATGCAAATATAATAAAGAAAATGAATTTATGGTGAGCCATGATTGCCTTATCATGAAGAAACATGATTTGTTTAAAAAAAAAAAAAAAAAATTGAAAATATGGAAGGAAAAAAAGATAATTTCTAAATATAAAGCAACAAAAAATATTTTCATTATTTACATAGGATTATTGTCCTCATCTTTGTTGTTGTTATAAAGTTTTGGCTCTTGTGGCCTCTGACCACCATCAATATGCTTATCTTTCAAGGCAATTTTCAGGGAATTTCAAACTGAACCCTTTATTTAATCAACAGGGGTAGATAGTTCTTGTTTCACTGCCACTGACTAGATTAGGAGATTAAAGCATTGGTTTGAGAATTTGGTGAAAATAATAGTGAGTTCAATCCCTAGGTCAAAAAGTATATACTTGGAAACAGTGCAAGCAATAACCGAGCAGTAGTAAGTAAACAAAAATAGAGGAGGTATTCCTGAACATTGGTAGTGGAACAAAAACAATCTACCACCATGGATTAAATAAAATGTTCAGTTTGAAATTCCCTTGAAGTTACCCAGATTGGCAAGCACATGTTAATGGCTGAAATGTGACAACAAATATGGGGACAATAGTCCACATGTAAATAATAACTACTCATCCCATAAATTTAGACCGAAATAAAAAATATATCAGTTTAAAATCAATATTTTTGCACTACTTGACTGATAGATTGAATCCACAACTTCCTATAATGCTGATCTGCCTCTCTACTGAGCCAATGTAGAATTTTGCACTACCTGACAAAAGAATCAAACTTTCAAGACAGTAGTTCAAATTTACCAGCACTAATTTACAAATGGCAAAATCTGGTGTTTGTCAGTTTCAATTCCTTTTCAATGATGAAATATTTGTATTTTTGTCAAAATCTTCTTTAATCTATACATCAATGTTTTAACCATTTTTTATGTTTTTTACCAAAATCTCTCTTAATGCTTGTCATAACCCATATCCTCCTGGTGTTGGTGTAAGTTGACACCATTCCCCCACCCTGTATATCTAAAGTATAATTATAAAATATAATTTTGAAAAGTGAAAAAGTTTTCACATGAAATCAAGAAAATATGAATTTTCAACAAAATGATCACAATTTATAGAAAACAGTTTGAAGTGATGCCAGGAATATGTGTACTAAACTTTTATTATTAATATTACTAATACAGTTAGGTCTTGAATACAAACAACTTGTTAAATGAACAATTATAAATAATGAATAATTAAATTCACCTAACAAGCTGAAATTTTAACAGCAGCAAGGAGACCAGGCATGTTTATAATGGCTAGTAGCATCTTCAACAATGACTCAGCCTCCATACTGTTTTTTGTGATGTCAACAAGTACTTGTTGCCATTTCATCAATGCCAATGAATACTTGTTGTCACTTTCGTAATGCATGTTGTAGTAGAGAATTTGTAATCGCAGTCATAACTATAGTAACACTGTTGAACGGTACTAGTGTCAGATGCGTTCGAATAACACTCGTACTAATAGTACTTGCTCGATAATACTCGCTCGAAAAGTAACAACCGAATAGTGATCCATATAGTGATCACTTAGACGCCATGCTAATTCCCATATATACATTTGCTTTACCATCACGTGTGATCTATTTATTCAAAATGGGATCACCTGAGTTCACTCTCTGGTGATCTGAGTTCAAACTCTAGTGTCAGCAGCGACACTTTATTCCTATATAACACTGTTCTTCTTTGGTGTTATAAGCTCGGAACTTATGATGTTGCAACAACATAACCATAAATCAAGAGAAGTGGATAAGAAAATCAACAGAAGAATTAAGTAATTTCTCAAGATAAAAGTGGGACAACAATTAGCAAACTTAGTGTGAGGTATAGAATGACAAAATCAACAATCTGTATCATCCTCAAAATCAAGGACATATTACAATAATGTTCAGGCGGCTAAACTTAGTAGATTGTTTGGTATTTTTATAGAAGAGATGAAAGATTTACTTTTGGTGGTGATTAAAGAGAAAGAAATTGCCAGCAATAGTATAAGTGAATTGATCATTTATGCAAAGGCCAAATGTTTGTTTGATGACCTTAGAGCTAATGCTCCCAGGGCAAGGGATACAAAACTGCCAAAATTTTCTGATTCAATTAATAGCTATCTTTATTGATTCTTTATTTATGTGTATATTGATGTATTTTCTATTTGCGTATTTGCCTTTTCTATATGATTTTATGTTGTTTGCATAGGGCTTTGGACAGATTAGCTTTACTTATATGTATTTTGATAACTCACATTGGTCATTGAATGGGGTCCAATACATAATATTATATATATATATATATATATATATATATATATATATATATATATATATATATATAGAGAGAGAGAGAGATATTTAATCAATTCACCTCAAGCAAGGCAACAATGCCACTAAGATACAAAGGGTTACTGTGTGTGAAAGAGAATGAGAAAAATTTAGAAGGAACTGGAAACCTAATCCTGAACACGGAACAACAGATAAACCTCTACTCCTGTTCAAATACATGTATATGTGTGTGGTGTGTGTATATATTTGGGCAGCAATCCCTCTTTCAGTTACAGGTTTCACTGAAGACAAATGCCAAGACACTGCAATTAAGCTTTGCCTTATATTTTTCCTGCATTCATACAGGTGACATCTTTCCTGGACATACAGTGTGTAAAACAACTGTCCAACTGATCTGTAGATCTGAGGGCTTTTGGCTATTCTATTAGCAATTATCAAGGATGTTTTTTTTTAACTGAATATATAGATATTTTTTTATATCAATAAGACTGTTTTCACTTCTGAACAGTCAGCATGTTATCACCATGTTCATAATTGATATTGAGTTGGTTTTTTTCTTGCTTTATGAATGCAAGAAAAATATAATAAAAAGCTTAATCACAGTGTCTTGTCAGTCATAAGTACAGAAGATCTTTAAAAATCCATTTGGTTATAATTTATTTCATGAATATATACAAATATTCATTCCTTCAGACCAAAGTTGTTTTTTTTTTTAATAAATGGAGTCAAAATTTTATAAAAAGTTTTTCCCTTTCCTTTTTTCTTTCTCTCCCTCTTCCTTTTGTCTGGACAAATTGACTCCATTTATTAAAAAAAAACAAAAAAAACTTTGGTCTGAAGAGATGAATATTTGTATATATTCATGAAATAAATTATAACCAAATGGATTTTTAAAGATCATCTGTACTTATTATATTTCTCTGTTTCTTAAACTGAGCTCTCTTTGGACTCATGTCCTCCTTGGAATTATTACTACCAATTATTAATGGATATTATATATATATATATATATATATATATATATAAACCTCACTGTATTATTAATAACAGAATGATTGTAGGGATCAATAGGTAAAGGGAAAAAGAAATCAAAGAAAAATGAAAAGGAGTTGGTAACTGTAGAAAAACACAAAAAGAAAAGGTTAATGCAACCAAGATTATTTAAATCAAAAGGAACATTATAATAAAAGGTCCTTGTATAAAAGATAAAAATCATTAGAATGAAAAGGTCTTTAAAAAGAAAAAAAAAGGATATTTAATAAAAATAAACCAGAAAACAACTAGACAATACATTGATAAGATCACAGTATATATTTTGTAAGGCTAAACTGTATCTATTAAACTATACATCCTTCCTTTTGAAGGTTTATTAAGGATTAACAAATTATTTTATATCAAAAAATCCTTTGGTCTTTCCTCTTAATAATAAAGATTTTGATGATAAAACTGTTTTTTACTAAGTTTTAGACATTTTTTTCATCGTGTATGCTCATTTTTAAAAGAATCTTTGGATATAGATATATATATATATATATATATATATATATATATATATATATATATATATATATATCACACAGTGAGTGCTGGTGGTAATAAAACATTGCTTAATGTAAAATGATGGAGCTAAAATTTAAACTATAATAATATCTATATCTATATATATATATTATAGTTTAAATTTTAACTCCAGCACTGTGAGATATATAT
Source organism: Acanthosepion esculentum (assembly GCA_964036315.1). Classification (NCBI taxonomy): domain Eukaryota; kingdom Metazoa; phylum Mollusca; class Cephalopoda; order Sepiida; family Sepiidae; genus Acanthosepion; species Acanthosepion esculentum. The sequence goes on from OZ038506.1 coordinate 34,287,413, forward strand.
ACATGATTAGAAATCAAATAGGGATGTTTATCAATGTTCAGCCAGAGGGCACAAAGGATGAAACATGTTTTGATTTTATTAAAGCTTCATCAGAGAATGAGATATGGAGAAAAAGAAGAAAGAAATTTGTGTTTCTCCATGTCTCATTCTCTAGTGAAGCTTTAATAAAAGTTAAACATGTTAGATTGATAAACATTTCCTACTTGTTCTTTATATTTCATTCTGTTGCATCTCAATCCATATTTGATCCCAACTCATATATATATATATATATATATATATATATTGCTTCTACAGAACTGTTGCAATGTAGAGTGGACTAATAAATGGATGCTTCTCTGATCACTACAATCATAATCTCTGTGTCAATGGTCAACCTACATATCCTCTTAATATGCAACCTTCACTCCCTCCCTATACACTCTTACAACATCCCTGTTCAGTAACCCTCTACCTTGAGTGGCACTTAGGCCTTATATTGAGTGAAAAATTGTGTATAAAAAAATTAATAAAACACATATACACATATGACTACATAAATGTATTTGAATGTGAACATAGATTTAAACAAAAAGAGAAAAAAGAGCAAATCAAAATATAAAAGAGAGAGCAGGAAAGGAGAAGTTGAAGAGATAAATCTGCAGAAGCTAGGAACAAAGAGGAAGAAACTTTACTCAGATCGTCTCAAATATGATGTAATTCCGTGTACTTCATGTCAGTCCTCTTACACTAGTGGACAGAAAAATCAATAAGCTATGAACAATGCCAAATCTAGACGACTACCATCACCAACCGTAGTAGCAGCCCTTTCTAATAACCTCAAGTTACAACACACTCACCCTAACCTTACTTCAGCCTCCATTCCCCTGACCCACACATTAAAAGCATCTTCTACCATTTCAACCCCACTCAAAAGATTTCTTTCTTTCATTTTGATATGAAAACAGATCCACAATTCAAATTAATTATTTTCCATGTCTCTTTGTCTAAAAATTTTTACACTCAGTGCTTTTAAGAGAACATATATATGTGAATTGGAATCAAATATGGATTAAATCCAACAGAATGATAGAATAAAGGACAAGTAGAAAAACGTTTATAAATTTAACATACTTTTATTTAAGCATCATCAGAAATTTTTGGATAAGAAATTCCACAAATTTCTGACGAAGTTTAAATAAAAGCAAAACGTTAAATTTTAAAAAATTAAAAATTTTATCATTTTTTAGCCAAAAATTTCTGCTGAAGCTTAAATAACAGTTACATGATTTTCCTATTTCCTATCTGAATTTCTGGGATAAGAAGTTATCATTTACACTATTGTTCTCATCTTTGGTGGTGTTCTCATGTTTCAGCCAGAGAGCACAAAGGATGAAACATTGTGATAACAGCAACTAAGATGAGAACAATAGTTCAAATATAAATAGTGTTTTCCCCATTTATTCCTTATTCTATCATATATATATATATATATATATATGAGAACATAAAAAAAATATTAGGTCACTGGAGTTAGACCAATGGACAGATATTTTAAGAGTGGTCAATGCACAATTCAAAAAATTGAATATGCAGAGCAGATATAAATATATATATATATATATATATATCCCCCACTTTAAAACTCGACCTTGTGCCACATCTTGCTGCATAGGGCAGCGGGTAAATAATTATTTATATATATATATATATAAATATATAAATTATGTTTAGACATGGTGAAGTAATGGATAGTAGCCCAAACTGAGGAATCAGTGAGCAGAGTCTGAATTTCACTCAAATCCATTACATTCACTTATGTGCTAATACCCTTGGGAAAGGTATGAATCCTCCTCTTATCCCCCAGTTATAGGTAAATAGCAGGACAGACTGGTTTCTATAGCCTTGGATGGCAACTGGTCTAGGAGAACAAAAATTCCGAATTCAAAACCTGCAGAGGGTCATTTGGGGACCTTTTGGCACATGGTGCACCAGGTCTCTGTATTCAGCTCTTCAAAAAGTGTGGTTGGTTTAGCACAAAGCCTTTATCATTATAATCAAATCATATGTGCAGGTGTCTAGCTGTCAGTTTCTAGGAACTGAGTTGCTTGACCCTCATACATCAAAAAACAATGGGAGTGCCCAGCATATATATAAACCCTGTGCCTGACAAACTGGGAACACCACCCAGTGAAACTATAGTCACACGCCAAAAATGTAGGTATGCGTATATGTACTTTATATATATATATATATATATATATATATATATATATATACATACACACACACACTCCTAGATGTCATAGGAATGTTTACAGAATGTACATGCTGTGATTGTCTCATTCAATGGAAATGCATTTTTATCCTTATTTTTATACTTCCAATAAGCATCATGTTATCAACTAGTGTTCAATTATTACATTCTGTTGGAACGTCTCTGTGATTTTTATGATGGCTGACATATTCAAATAATGTAAATGTATCCAATTTTGCATTTAACTCAACAAATTGGTTAATAAACACCCCAAAATGCTTTCTTGGGCTTTTGGCAAATATTCCTTTAGGTTGAATATAAGTTTTTTTTTCAGTGGCACACATGTTTTGAGGCTGGTTGAATGTCAGTTAAAGTGTGAATATAAAGTGGCAAGTAATATTTCTGTAGGGAGAGATCCATCCATATTTACAGATACAGGGACCCCACAGTCAAATTAGCTTTTTGAGCTTTCAGCATCTTTAAGGTTGTTAAAACACAACTGTTGAAATAAACAAACCTTTGGCTCTTTTCTTCTCTTCTCTTATTTTCTCACCCAAATAAAGTAAGACCTTTCAAGCACAACTGCAAGAGTCTGCATTGTGATTTTTTTTTACATTCTGCAACTAAGATGTAATATTATATGTCCTTGCAAAAATACATTACAGCATATCAATTAGATTTGAATCACAAGCCCATTAAAAATAAATAGATAAAAAAAAACCTCAATTACAATGAAACATAATAGGAAAGGATATTGTTTTCAAATTGCTACAATATAAAACAGATTATAAGCAAATAAAATTAAATATGAGATTTGAACCATAAAATGACAAAAAGTAACTGGCTTATTAAACACAAGTTTTCTAACACATTAATTTTTCAAAATCTCAGAAAGGCAGACCCACAATTAATATATATATATATATATATATATATATATATATATATATATATATATATATATATATTTCATTAAATAATAATTCAGATTATTGCAGATTAGATCACAGGCCTAGGGTTTCTAAAACTCATTTTTTCTTTGTATGGAAAGACAATTATTTGTTTCTTAATTCGAGTTTAATTTTAATTTTCAAGATTAGTAAAAGAATGCCTTCTTAGCTACTCCTTCATTCATTGTATTCTGCTTACAACAAGGGTTCTCAACAGGGGTGAAATTCACCCCCAGGGAGAGAATTTTGGATTTTCAGGGGTGAATTGTGACCATAGTAAGTTTAGCAATTATAGAATTTGGCCTATCTGGCCTGTCACCTTGAAAAAGATGGGCAGGAGATGGCATTCTGACAAATGGTGAAAGGTGTGTATGGGGCAAGCAAAGTCAAGAACCCCTGGCTTACAAAATGAGCTTTTTACAATATCATACACATGTGTTAGAAAATAAATATTTAACTTGGATCAAAGATCTTTAATGGGGAAAAAAAAAGGAACAATAATTTGAAATGTGCTGATAACAGTGTTAAGAATTGTAGCAGGAAGCCTGGGATTCAGTAGCACAGACACTGGAAACACTCGCAATGGATTCTGGTTCAGTATGCTCTTAGGTGACCTGTGTTGAGCCCAAAAGGCTTCTGCCGTCTCAACATTTGCCTTTTTTATATGTTCTTGTCAAGCCAGAGAATTTGCATATTGAGCATGCTGCCAGCCTTGATCTGACTCTTTGACACATGTGCCTTGTCATTCCAGTGTCGATTGGACGGTTGGCCTCGCTAGCAATTCACTCGTCCTATACGCACATTTAGGCTATTTTACTCTAACCTTGTTGGACCTCCGAGGTAATTCTCCACCACAAGAAGCTGTATAGTTTTTGTACAAGAAACTTATGTTAAAAGTGTTATACTCCAGAAATACATTGGATGAGGGTTTTTTTTTTTTAAAAAACATTTTTTTTGTCAAAACATAATCTTTGTTGTTATATACATAATGACAATATGGCAGATACAACAAAACCTTTTAGGGAGTTAGCTGATGAAAAGTGGAAAATCTTGTATATCTGTTACACAAGAGAGCTGCCAAATAATCAAGAGAGTTTGCCACTCACCTGAGCCTCCAGCTTTTTCAAATCATTTAACAGCATCATATTTTCCCGCTCCAGTTCACTCACTTGGACCCGGTACTTCTGCAGGTTCTCCTGAAAACAAGATTAAAAATAAAATTTCAAGATTTTGAAAAGAAAATCTTATTTTGTCAACAACAATGAAAAAAAAAAAAAAAATTATTCAGCCAGCTGTTTATACACACTTACCGAAAACGGTTTAGTACTCTTTTCTTGGTGTATTTTAATTGTATTATAAATATGACAAATGTTGTAAGTGAATGCATAATACTAGTTTATGTCATCTGCAAATGTTTGAATCATACACCTAGACTTAAAGTTATATATATATATATATATATATAAATAAAATGTAATGTGGGATGTATTTATGCCACACACATGCACACACTGTGCGTGTTATATATATATATAGTGTGTGTGTGAATGTATATATATATATATATATATAAATAAATACACACATATGTAATATATATATATATATATAAATACACACACACACTATATATATATAACACGCACAGTGTGTGTGTGTGTGTGTGCATGTGTGTGGCATAAATACATCCCACATCTTAAACTCTCACCTGTGTGGTGCTTGTGAGCTTAGGCAAGTGGCAATGATGTCTTCACCGAGATAATGTGTCTTACCATTTCTTTTCATATAACATGTCTTGGAAGAGTACACACAATGTGTTTGCTGTTGAAACATACTTTTAAGACTGGTGAATCTGTAATTGCAACACAGAGAGCTTTCTAAGTTCATTTCATGTTATGCCGGAATGATGCTGTTCCGGATAGAACATCGATTCTGCTACAGGTTGAAAATTTCAGTGCCACAGGTTCAGCACTTAAAAGACAGACACCTGGAAGTCCTTGAAGCACTGAAACTTCTGGGTAATGGAAAACTTTAGAAATCGTCTACAACAGCATATGGTGAATAGAGTCCACCACTTGGGGTGGGGGGCATTTTTAAAACTAAATGAATAAAAACACTAGCTCTTTGTTTAAGCATCAATGAAATAAATGTTTTAATAGTATTGGTCTTTTTTTCAATCTTTAAAACATGCCACAACTTATATATATATATATTATACACACACAAAAAACAAAAGAAAAAAAGAGTGATATCCAAGATTTAAAATACATTTTAAAAAATAAAGTCTTATTTGAATCTTTTATTTTAGTTTTAATTTCAAGCTAATAGATTAAATTTAATATTTCCAATAAGCAAAATACTTTGCTGTATTTCCAACTGAATTTACATTGATTAGAATGATTTTTTTTCTTTCTGATTATCAGTAAAATCGATAATATCGTCCATATTGGCAAACAACACAACATAATTCTCTTTCTAAAAAACAAAAAAAAAAATAGAATGTTTAAAAGTTCACAAAAGACAATCTACTTGTAAAAACATAAGAAATGTAGATGATGCAGAAAAGAAACTACAAGAATTCCTAAAGAAAGTAGTAAAGGAAAGAAAGGACTAAACATTGATTGCAAGAAAAGAGAGTGCATGGTTGTTAGCAAAAGGAACAGGCCAACATGCATATTACAAATGGGAGATATATCAAAATCAAACAAGTACAACAATTTAAGTAATTGGGAAGTGTTTTAACAGAGAATGGAAAGTGTGACATTGAAATCCAAAGACACATTGGGATACTGAAAGATGCTTTGCAAAAGTTAAGCAAAGTATTGAGAAACAGAAAACTTTGTCAGAAACAGAGAAAAGAGTACTGAAATGTTATACAATATCAGTCTTCCTATATGACAGTGAATGACATCCTCACAGATGAAGAGACTTGAAGCAACAGAAATGTTTTTCTACTGAAGGATGCTGACAATACTATTGGACTGAACATGTGAGCAACAACAAAGTTCTAAAGAAAATGAAAACAAAAAGGACACTTATACTGAACATCAGAAAGAGATAGTTGAAATTTCTAGTGTACATAATGAGGAAAAATTGGAAAATTGGAAAATTTAATACTCACAGGACAATGAAGGCAAATTTGTTCAATTTAACCTATTGTTCTGAAAATTGAGTTTTAAATTCTTTTTTGTGCTTATTAACATATAAAAAACCTGGCATCATACAGGCATTAGATTCTGAGAAATGGATAAAAATATTTAAAATTGATGGGTGTATGAATAATTTCATTGTTGACTGTATATGTACACACACATACGTTATAAAAAGGTATCATAACTGTTGCTATGCTAACAGAGCCAAAGTATGTAAAGTGAAACTACTCGACACAGACTGACATTGAACTCTGTGAAGCATGCACACTAAGTTATAACATTCTTACTCACTTCTGTTGTTTATAGCAGTTCTTGGAAAGAAAGTGTGTAGAGTGCGGTCATCTCACCAGAACAAAAAGGTTCCATCAGTGATCATGGCAAAGAAAACTAAGCAGAGAATCTGCATCAAATTTGACTAAAAACTTGGTGATATCTGTACAGAGACTGATGCAAAGTTGCAGAAAGTGTATGGAGAGGAGTGAATAAGCTGGAGATGAGTACGAGTAGTTCAAATATTACCAAAATGGCAGACAAAATGTTGACAAAGACGCACATTCTGGGAGACCTGCAACCAGGAGAACTAATAAAAACATCACAGATGAATGTGCAGTTGCTTAGAAAGACCATTGAATCACTGTGAGTTGTCAGAGGATGTGAACATTAGTTATGGTTCAGGCCACGCAATTCTCACTGAAGATTTGGGTATGAGATATGTGTCTGCTAAGTTTGTGCCAAAACTGCTTTCAGTTGACCAAAAAGAAAATCGGGTTTCAGCTGCACAGGATCTCCTTGCATATGTCACGGAAGACAAAAACAGTCATAACAGGTGATGAATTGTGGGTCTATGGCTATAACCCTGAAACAAAGGTTCAGTCTTTGCAGTGGAAGACCCCAACCTCTCTGAGACCAAAAAGGCACAAATGAGTCTAAGTAATGTGAAAAAACTTGACAGTTTTCTTTGACTACAAGGGCATTATCATAAGTATTTTCCACCTAGTCAAACAGTAAACAAGGAGTACTGCCATGATGTTTGCGGAATGCTGTTTGTCAGAAAAGAACAGAACTGCATGTGTCTGGTGAGTGGTAACTCCATCATGAAAATGCACCCACCCATTCAGCGCAGTTTTTAGCCAAGAACAATATTTCAAGATGTTGAGGAAATCAAAGAGAGTGCAATGAGGCAGCTGCTCACTATCTCAAAAAAGGAGTTCAAGGAATGTTTCCAGCAACAGAAACAACACTGTGTGTGGCTTCAGAAGGGGACTACTTTGAAGGAGATTAAATGCCAAATTGATATGTATTGTAGTTTCCTTTTTATAGCACCAGTCCTGATACATTTTGATCAGACCTTGTATATGCACACACATGCATATACGCATACAGACACACACAGCATACAGCAGAAATACCTCCCACATAATGGTAAGACATTAGCTAGAAGAAGACACCATTGTCACTAATGTTTTACCATTATGTGGACGGTATATATGAGGGGTATTTCTGCCTCACCCAGTATATATATATATATATATATATATATATATATATATATATATATATATATTGCAAGCCTCTCCCCCCTTTACTAACTGATGATAGTTTTATGCTTGGTATATTCAGTTGTTGAAATATTAATTAAATCTGAACATATTAAAGTGTAGTGATTTAAATATGCCTGTGTTTAAGTGGGGAATAATTGTTAAAATCTTAATTTAATAACAGGATTTGCAAACATTTGGCTTGTTTTTCAAGAGAGAGTTGTATGCAATTAACAGGAACAATCTTATCCACAAACTATCAGAAATGGCTGATTTTTCTTTGATGTGCCATGCTCCATAAAGATGTTGTGATCATGGCTCTCCACAATTTCCTGTCCTTTGTAGCTCTTAGTAAATTTTGCCTTTTTGCTATCTCTCCTAAATCCTGTTCTTTCATCCATTTACACAAGAACATTAGGAAGGTTATGCACTGTTTTCCTCTATCCCTCTTGCCTTCAATAAGTCCTGCGAGTATCAAATTTTCCAAGCCTTCTTTCCTTATTATGTGCCCTAGAAATTTCAACTATCTCTTTCTGGTGTTCAGTATAAAATGTCCTTTTTTGTTTTCATTTTCTCTAAAACTTAGTCACTGCTCACGTTTGTTCTAATAGTATTCTCAGCATCCTTCTGTAGAACCATATTTCTGCTGCTTTAAGTCTCTTCTACATCCACATTCACTGCCATATAGGAGAGTTGATATTACGTAACAGTTCAGCACTCTTTTCTTTGTTTCTAAAAAAAGTTTTTTTGTTTCCCAATACTTTGCTTAGCTTTTGGAAAGCATCTTTCAGTGTCACACTTTCCGTCCTCTGTTAAAACACTTCCCAAATATCTAAATTTTTGTACTTGCTTGATTTTGGTATCTTTAATTTGTAATTTGCATGTTGGGACGTTCCTTTTGCTCACATGCATACAGTCTATCTTCTTGCAACTGATGTTTAGTCCTTTCTTTTCACTTTACTTCACTACCTTCTGATGGAGTTCTTGTAGTTTCCGTTCTATGTCTGCTATCAATCATCTACATATCTTATGTTGTTAAGATTGTAGCCACCAATAATGAATCCTGATAGGACTTGTAATTCTCTCAGAATCACCTCACTGTATAGCTTGAATAAGTTTGGTGAGAAGACTCATCCTTGTCTTACACCCCTTTCTATATTTGTATATTTACTGAATTCATTTTCTATCCATATGTAAGCAGTTTGCTTCTAGTATAAGTTCTGGATTATTCGATTATCCTTCCCAAATAAGTCACGGTTATCTAGCAGTTCCGATGGTTCTTTGTGATGTACTTTATGAAATGCTTTTGAATAATCTATAAAACATAGGTATACATCCTTTTTTCTCTTTGTATTGCTCTTTTAAAATGGTCAGTTGACAAACCTTCTTTTGAGAAGACAATATATATTTTTATATATCAAGAGCAATATTGGGGACATTGTATGACAAAGGGGAGAAAAAAATGAACTAAAATCCCCAGCACCACTCATTCACGTGTATATGTAGTCATACAACAATGACAAATTTAGTCGAAGGAAGTCCTGAAGGACGAAATGTATCACAAGTAAACTTTTTCCACTTTGACATACAATTTCCCCAAACCTTTTATATAAAATTTCATTACATTTTGATATGCGTTAATTTCTTTTAGAGTAGAAAACGTTAGTAATTTCATCCTTTTTTTTTTTTTTTTTTTTTTATAGAAAGGAGAACAACTTCAATATTCTCTGTACCGAATAAAAAAAAAATATATGGATAGTTTGAGAGAGAAATTGATTTTAAGAAAATCCAACTCACCTCATATGTGACAGATAAGTTAAACCTTTCCTGTTTGAGCTGACCAATCTTGGCCTTATACTGGACCATGTTACTGACCAACTCCTCCATTCTGAAAAAAGACAAGAAAATAAGAATCAAATTTACAACCTTTCATCTTTTCTGCATTTTATTTTAATTACTGTAAACGTAGATCAATAAACTGAAGTAAAATTCTTCTGCATTTTCATCATTTGTTATTTCTACTGCAGCTTATAATTGCTACATATAATTATAATATATCAATACTTTGATATATTTTTATTAAATATAATATATAATAATGAGTAACCCACCTAACAAGCTTGAGTGAATTTATGGCAGTGGGATGATAAAGAGTAAAATGCTGCTGAGAGCTACAAGGTACAGGAAATTGTGGAGGGCCATGATCTCTCACATCTTGAAGAGATACAACACATGGAAGAAGGAGACTATATAAGTGTGGGAAAGGAATAGTTCTTGTCCCTGGACACTTCTCAGCATATTACCAAGTGAGGAGATATCATCACAACGCTTTCTTGTTTTACCCCTAGTTGTAGTTGTTATAGTAGTTTGGTTTGTTTTACGGCATATCAACCTCAATGGGTTATTTAATGCCGAAAATTTTTTATTGCTGGTAATATTTTGTTTTGTCAAAAGTCTATTTCTGGTAATATATTTTCCCCAAAAACATTGTTGGTAATATTTTTTTTCCTTCAAAAATTTATTGCTGGTAATAATTTTTTTTACAAAGTATTTCTGGTATTAAATCCTATTTTTGTACATTCATAGTGTTTTTACCCCAGTTTCGGGATTAACTATTTGGCCATAGCTGGGACCCTAACAGGTGCTACCACTCCGGGTAGACCTGGGAACACCAGCAATTGAGAGGTGGTTCCATGCTCCTCAAAACCTCCTGATCAGAGGCCTTGCGACTGGATGTAGTTTATTGTCATACCCAGGATGGTGTTATAGTAGTGTACAAAACAAACAAACACACACACACATTTGACATATGAGGGTCAAGCAGATCAGTTTCTGGGAACCAACATGAGATTTGATTATAATGGTGAAGGTTTTGTGCAGAATCATACACACCTTTTGACGGGCCGAATACAGAGACCTGGTGCACTACATGCTACAAGGTCTCCAAATGACTCTCTGCAGGTTTTGAGTTCAGAGTTGTCCTTCTCCTAGACCAGTTGCCATCCAAGGCTATAGAACCTAGTCTGTCCTGCTATTTACCCATAACTGGAGGGAGAAGAAGAGGATTCATATCTTTCCCAAGGGTATTAGCATGTAAGTGAATGTAATGAATTAGACTGGAATTCGAACTCAGCACTCAGATTCCTCAATCCAAGCCACTATCCATTACTCCAATACTTATCGATTTCCTTTATAATTTTCATAGTTTTTTTCAACCATTAATCTTCAGGATTTTGATAAGAATAAGACTTTGCTATTGAACGTCCTGAAGAGCAAAGTTTGAAAATGAGTTGACATCAATAAATATTGAAACTTGTGTTTCTATAATTATTACTCGAGGCAAATATCAGTCACTTTAATGAAAAAATTACCTTGATATACATTAAATTGTGTGTGTGTGTGTGTATTTGAATGTAAGAGACATTTAAATCAGTTAAGGTCAAGACCTACAAAAGATGTCACACCTAGTGAAGAATTACCAATGGAGGTAATGTATGACTCATTTGAAATACCAGTTCCCATATCTCCACCAGTACCGATGGAAATATCTCCAACCCAGCTAGTGCTGGAAGTATCAGATCCCCGAAAACCACTAATGCCTCAAATCTCACTAGCACAAAAATTGGTGAGACAGAAAAGTACCAGGAAGAGGAAAAAAGTCAAACAGTTATGCCCTGACCACAAAAAGAAGAGCTATTGAGCAAGATTTCATGGAATAATTAGCTCAGGGGAAGGTGTTGTAATGGAATTCCCAGTCTCCCTATCACCTATTGTGGACTGACTATATCAGTAGATATATATAGTGAGCACAGCATATTCCTGTCGAACTTGCTTCAGGAATTACTAGCCTGCTAACCAATTCCCTGTCTTTCAGTAGTGTATTCTCTTTTACAATAAGCCTCTCTTTCTTTCATCTACACCTGTGTTGCTGTTCCTTTCACTCGAGTACCACCTTTGTCTGTTTGTAACCTCTTTAACAATACTATATATATATATATATATATATATATATATATATATATATATATGAAGAAATAGTTTTAAGGTGTGCTATATTTATGGGATAAAGTTCTCAATATCAGAGATAGAGCATGTGTAAATATACAGTGTAACCCTGATATAAGAGATTTTCTCTGGTCCCAAATTAGAGCCATACTTACCTAAACAAAATAGACCAAACCCAGATATAAGAGAAACTCTGATATAAGAGACTTCTTCTCCGGTCCCGACAACTCTCTTATATCCGGGTTACACTGTAGAAGTAAACATTGAAGTCAACATTCAGATTTGCATCTAGCATGAAACAGCCTGTCACCTCTGTTGACTTCAATGTTCACTTGTGTGTGTGTGTGTGTGTGTGTGTGTATATATATATATATATATATAGGAATATTTACTGATGCTTTTTGCTGTCTTTCATCTCTTAGCTGGTCAATATAACTGATTTTGAAATTTGTGATATCACTCTGGCAAAAATATCTCCAGTTATTTCTACCTAGAAGTCAGCTGTATTGGCTGACTAAAAGATGAAAAACAATGCCAAAAAGCATCAGGAAATGTTAGAAAGCATTGTGCTGTTCGCATATTTACTATTTGTGAAAGATGTTTTGTGTACATAATTTTTTTGTTTCCAGGGTCCTTCAGTTACTCCTATGTATACATTTTCTTCATCTGGTGATTTTATCGTGGCTTGGTATATTACGTTGTTTTGTAAAAAATTATCATTTAAGAGACATTCATTCTTTATTCTGCAGTTACACGTACTTTCTAAGTACATCTGGGAAATTAAAATCAAAATGCACATCACACCAAAAATATCTTGGAAAATAAGGAAAAGATCATCAGCCTACAACAACCAATCAAAAACTTGCAAACTTTGCTTGGAGGAAAAAATAGCTATCATTACCTTCCCAGAACAAAATAAATTATTAAATAAAAGATCCGAGCTCATCTCAAAATGCAGACATGAAAACAAATTTTTACTACGTTACTTAAAAATCGAAAAATAAAATAAAATAAACAAAATGACAATAAAATAAGTAAAATAAATTAACCCAAACAAATTACTAAATCACACCCATTAGGATAGATGAAATAAAATAAATAAAAAATAAAATCAAAATCAATGAACCCAAACAATAAAGTAAATAATAAACAAATTAACAAACCATTATGACCAAAATATTAGTTAGATTATAAAAATCGAACCAAAAATCGGACGAAAAACATAGCTATAACTGTTATATAACAATAAATACTATGTTACTTAAAAACCGAAAAGAGTAAATAAAAATATACAGTATAATAAATAAATAATAAAAAAACAAGTAAAATAAATTAATCTAAATTCATCCAAATAAATAAATAAATAAACTAACAAATTATTAAATTAACCGTTAAAAAAAACAAGATAATCAATCCAGATAAATACACAAAGTAAAAAACAAATTAAAAGCTGTTCCCGCCAAAATAATAGTTAGAATAAACTACAACAATCAACCACAAAATTGAATAAATAGCTTTATCTTCCCAAATCAAAACAAAACCATTAAATAAGCAATATAAACAATTTTTTACTATGTTAATAAAAACACTGATTAAAAAAAATAAAAAAATATAAGAAATAAAAATAAATAATGACAGGCAACATAATTTAACCTAATATATATATATATATATATATATATATATATATATATATATATATATATATATATGTGTGTGTGTGTGTGTGTGTGTGTGTGTGTGTGTGTGTGTAGCTAGAATTATTTTATAGATGATGTAGCAATTGATTCAATATAGTCACTCCACTTCATGTCAGTAGAAAATGTGAGCCCAAGACAACAGAGTGTTGCCCTCCTGGAGTCTAGCATCAGCCATCATAATGGCAGACAGAGAAAAGGATCTCTGTGGTGATTAAATGAAAGCAGTTTTATTTTGTAGGCATTACAATTTACAAGCCATTATTATTAATTACTGTCAGACAAATGTCCTCATCTTTGTTGTTAGTATCATATCATTTCAGCCGTTGTACACTCCGGCCTTTTTCTTAAATGTTGTTAGGGGAATTCATGAAAGATTTCAAGAAACACTATGTTTTCTGTTTACATTTCTGGGATGTGAAATTGTCAAATAAAGGAGTTACTTCAAATAAAAGGTTAGGAAGGAAACACTCCTCAATACTGGAAAGAGCAATGGTAAATATATTCTTCCTAGATATTGAAAATATTCCTGTACCAAAGTTGGTTCTATTTGACAAAATATTTACTTTATTTGATAGTATATTAGTTTTGTTTATTGTCATTGAATCTTGTGGACCATTGGGCACCATAACCCTAAAAACACCAATAGACATTTCCAGAAGACTCCTTCTAGTTGTACCAATAGCAGCCTGAGAAACCATTGCCTTGCTATTAACTGTTCTTCACCAGATCTCCTTTGGTTTCACAACTCTTCTGTGGATTCCAGTCAAGTGCTTGCTTTCAGATATTGTCAGCTAGTTATCATAGTGTAGGTTTAGTTCACTCCCCATTTTTACATCCATCCTGAGTATGACGTTAAACTGCATCCGAGTCCTGGGTAAGACGATAAACTACATCCAACAGCAAAGCCTCTGATCAGGAGGTTTTGAGGAGCGTGGAACCACCTCTTAATTGCTGATGTTCCCAGGTCCACCCAGACCTGGGGTGGTAGCACCTGTTAGTGTCCCAGCTATGGGAAAATAGTGAAATCCCAAGGTGTGTCCATGTCCTGGGTATGACGATAAACTACGTCCGCGTCCTGGGTATGACGATAAACTACGTCCAACCAAAAGGCAGTCGATCCGATCAATCGGCTGGTCATGTCATGCCCCATCACATCTAACACATCCCAAAACAACTACAACTTACAATTAACTTTCCCTCCCAAACCCTACACAATTAACTTTCCCTCCCAAACATACTAACACCTTACCCCTAAAATGTGATGGGAAACAATGATGTTGCCAGCTATACGCTTTTTTGAAACGATGATGTTGCCAGCTAAACGCTTTTTTGAAACGATGATCTTGCCAGCTATACGCTTTTTTGAAACGATGATCTTGCCAGCTATACGCTTTTTTGAAACGATGATCTTGCCAGCTATACGCTTTTTTGAAACAATGATGTTGCCAGCTATACGCTTTTTTGAAACAATGATGTTGCCAGCTATACGCTTTTTTGAAACAATGATGTTGCCAGCTATACGCTTTTTTGAAACAATGATGTTGCCAGCTATACGTTTTTTTGAAACAATGATGTTGCAAACTATACGTTTTTGAAACAATGATGTTGCCAGCTATACGTTTTTGAAACAGTTGCCAGCTATACGTTTTTGAAACAATGATGTTGCCAACTATACGTTTTTGAAACAATGATGTTGCCAACTATACGTTTTTGATATATTTAGTAAATACTGGATCTGGCATTAAATAACCCATAGTGGTTGATATGCCATAAAACCCCAAACAAACAAACAAACATTTTTACATCTTTACATCCCAATTAAAGAATTTCTGATTATTTCCCTTCTATAGGATGATGCTGGAGATCTTTCTAGGCCATCTGATATTCAAAATGTGCAAAAAATAAAAAACATCTGTTGGCAAAAGATCTGGAGCTTGTTGGTAATGAGTACTTACTCATGTTTATGACTCAAGTCCATACAGGAGAAAAGCATTTATGTTAATATTGAAAAATTCTGATTTTATTTCATAGAAACAATGTCTTGAAGTTCTAGATATATAGCAGGATGTTGAATGTGTATCTCATCTTGTTGATGGCAAATAAGACCCATTTTTGTTGTTCCTAAAAACTATATCTAAAAGATTATCTGAAGCTAAGGTTGTGCGTCGTCTCATGTTTACTTACCCAGACACCAATATTTGTACCTAGCCTTTTTCCATTAAAGATTTTTTTCTGCTGTCCTAGTTATGTGTTTTGACTGTTTTTTCCTGCTCTATAGCTTCCTATCACAATACCATTAAATGCTTGCTCAGAAGAACACTAAAAACATTTTTTTTTTTAATATTCCATGCCAAATTGTGGCAGAGTGTTTTTTTTTTTATGCCTGTGGGCTTTATATGCCATCAAATATGGTACTCTCAATAACAAGACAAGATTTTTTTTTTAAGTAAATTAATGTTTTTTTTTATCTTTCAAGATTATTTTCATACAAGATACAAAAAATATAAACACAGATGAAATAATTAGCATTGTCTTGAGTTGTTTTCTTACTCTTAAAAAATTTAAGAAATAGTGGATAATGGATTGATTCAACTTTGGCACACAGATATATACATGGGTCACTGAGGAAAAAATGACTAACAATGGCTTGCAAGATGATCTTGGGAGCCACTGCACTAATCAGATAATACATCAAGAAGTTATATTTTCCCAGATTAATTGCAAATCTTTGAGTAAACATTATATTTCAGTGAAAGTAAAAAAAATATATGACAAGTAACAAAAACTATTGACACAGACAATAGAATTGGTGGGCCAAGATCAAATTTCTGCCAGGTCCGTTGCATTCACTTTCACACAAATACCCTTGTAAAAGGGCATGGATCCATCTCTTTTCCTCCCAGTCATGGGTTAAATAGCAGAGTAGACTGGACTCTTCAGCCTTTGAGGACAACCAATCTAAGAGAATGATGGTAATGGATTTGTGTTTTATTGCTTATCAACCTTTCTAAGAGAAAGAAAACTTTGAATTCCAAACCATGGAAAAAGTAACAAGAAATTACTGTAATTCCCAGGAAGTAGTGACAATTCCCAGATAATAAACCACAGAGAGTCATGATGGCCTATGTCCTGAAGGAATATAGCATTTTAAACGAAAATTACAGAATCTTTTTAAATTGACAGTTTTATACAACATATTCAAATATGAGGTCAGGTGAAAAAAATCATTTTTAACCAAAATATATTGTAATTGTTGTTGTAGTAGCATTTGTAATAGTAGTAGTATTTATTGTATGCAGTAGTAGTAGTATTAGTAATTGCAAATATTTCTAATTGTAGTAATATCACATGTATTAGCAGTTGTAGTAGTGACTGCTAGTGACATTTTTTTTTTTTTTTTAGAAAGCATTACGAAACATCTGTTCTTCAGTAAATTAATGACTTAAAATGATTTTTAGCTTTCAAGATTTTTGAAGTTTGTTGATGTATTTTTATTTTTAATTCTGAATGTTCACTACACCCCCACCCGATCCTAACTCCTTACTCTTCACATCCTCAGTTGTTGCACTGTGATCGTAATGCTACAGAAAATGGTGTTGGTGGCTTTTCAGCATTTTTTCCCTCTTTCCTTTGAAAAATGCAGAGAAGCACAAAGAAAAAAAAAAGAAAAAAAGGGAGAGAAAACACTGACCTTGATTGCAAAACTAAGTAGATAGATTTATTCACTTAAGTTAAAATTCTTTTTGCTGAGAAGGAATATGTTTGTGTGTATTTTTGAGCATTCATCTAATTATGCATGTATTGTATGCCAGTCTATGTGTTAAAACATGTGATTGATTGTTTATATATATACATATTATATATATATATACATATATATATATATATATATATACTTACATACATACACACACACACACACACACACACTTGCCTGTGTATCTGTGCACACACAAAAAAATATATGAATGAATCCAACAGTTACAAAGTGATCAACAGTGTGTGTGTGTCTTGCCTCCTGCACCAATATTGCATCAATTGTTTCACTTTCACATTTCAGCAGATGCAAAACAAAATCTTAAAAGGAATAAATGTGTGCTTATGTGTAAATATGTACATTTAAGTGTGTGAGTGTGTGTGTGTATATATATATATATATATATATATAAATACTCAAAAGCAAACTTGGCTAATATATGTATTTGCATTTATGCACAAAGTAACAAACATTTCTGCATGAGTGCACATGTGTATTGGTCTGTGTATGCATAAAAGTATGCACATTTTCAACTAAGTACTGGTGTATTAGTGGAAGTACTTGCGCATCACTGCCCAAAGATAAAATAACAAACCATTCACATAGAATTAAATATCTTTTTCTGGCTCTTGTTTCTAAGACAGAAAGAAACACCATCCATTTGCAGTTTAGGTTAATCTGACATAGAACCAGAGTCAAGGGGCATAGAACAAGGATTGAACTCACTACATTTATAATGGGTTGCAATGACTTACTAGTTCTAAAGCAGGCACCCACATGCATATAACTTCAACATTTACATGGACAGCTGCATGTGTGTGCACTTGAACATTTAAGGCTCATCTGGCTGCCCATTACTACGAAATAGTGAATTTGATCTCAGTTGATATAAGACATACAGTAAAATCACTCAACTTAATTGGTGCATGTGTGTGCACTTATTGGTCGATCAAATAATTTGTATTTTTTATGGCTCATCAACCTTTTGCAGTTTATTTAAACAGTAAACATTTTTAGATTCTAAGAATTATTTTTGGAGATAATCTTTTACTGATAGAAGTTCTACTAATTAACCAATGGCTGGTGGGAGAAGGGGTGGATTAATACCTTTCCCAAGGGTGGAACTCTATCCAATTTCCAATTCTGAACTATTATCTACTAATCCAACCACACATCCCAAGCTTATAGCACCTTGTATTCCCAAGCAGTTACCCATCCAAGTACTGACTAAGCTTG
>OZ038506.1:34306186-34313686 GCA_964036315.1 Acanthosepion esculentum
GAAGGAAAGATAGGAGAAGAAAAGAGTTTGGTTTAGTTTATTTAAAAAAACATTTTTTTTTTAAGCAATTCATCCCAAGCCAGGTGGGAGTGCCACAAGTACACAAGGGGCTGCAGAGAGTGTAAGTAAGGAAAAAGACTGAGGATAAGTAGGGTTGAAGAAAGGATAAAAATAAGAATGGAGGAGGATAAAAAGAAGAAAAGGAGTAGGTGATCAAGGCAACAAAAGATGTTGATCGACATCACATTTAAATTTTTGAAGATCAGGGAAGCAAGTAAGAGGAAGGGAGTTCTACTGTCGGAAAGTGTGATAGAAGCTATTGCAGTAGAAGAGGTGGTTACATTTAACTGTTTCAACAATAAAAGTGTGGGACCAAGACGCCAACCTAGTAGCATTCATGCAGTTGGGGCACAGTGAAAATAGATCATCAGAGTAGATAGCATGAAAATATTTATAGAAAAGACAGAGGGAAGCCACATTATTTCAGTGAGGAAGTGACTGGAGTCAAAACCCCAGGTCAGGAATGATCACATTGAGTATCCGTCTTTGAATTTTGTCAAGAACCTCAAGATGAACAGTGGAGGCACCAAACAGTATTCTATGCAAGGATGAATGGTAGATTTGTAGATGTGAAGGATAGACAAGATAAACCTTCTGGCACGACGCAGAGAACCAACTTTCCTTGCAATAGATGCAGCAATTGATTAGTTGTTCCATCTCAGGTTAGTTGTGAATGTGAAACCAAGAAGGCGCAGTGAGGTGCTCTCATGTAGTTGAGCAACAACCACACTTATAGGAGGCAGGGATGTTTCTCTATGGTGACTAAATGACAGCAGTTTCGTTTTGGATGCATTAAAATTCATAAGCCATTTCCAGCCCAGTCAACCACAGATAAACCTCAGTGGTTATTTAATACTCACAAGATTTTCACAATAGATTTGTATGAACAGAATCTATATTCTTTGTAAGGAAACAGTTTGTAGATCTGGTTTCACTAATATACTTTTGTAAAGGGGGTTGTTGTTGAGAGTTTGTTTTCATTGATATATTCTTTTCAGATACATGGTTTGTAGAGAAATTGATTTTGACATTCTCATTTGGTTCATAATTTTTGGTATAGTTCTACAGTTTTGAAAAATGAAATTATATCATCCACTTTTACTTTCTTGAACAGTTCATACATATTGTTTATATTATAGTATTTTTGTCTTGAAAGAGCAAGATCTGAACACTCGGTTAATATATGTTTAATAGTATATGCTGTTTTACATACTTGTCATGCTGGTTGATCTTTGTTTAGTAAGTATGAATAGGTTATGCAGGCCAGTACCACTTCCTTGTGAGATTTTCTGGGAGCTGACTTACATTCTCCTAGTTTGGGCTGAATTGCGAAGAATTTATTGTGTCGGTTATAATCCCAGTACCGTTGCCATTCATTTTGAATATATTTATTACTAACCTCCTTAAAATCTGTGTATGGAATTTTGGTCCTTGTATTCACATTCTTATCTAAAGTCAACTTGGCTGCTAGGCATGCTTCATTATTACCTTTAACTCTGATGTGGCTAGGAATCCAGTATAGTTTGATGACGTTATTCTTGTTAATAGTGCTTATTTTGCATAATATTTTCATAAGTGGGTTATTGGATTTTTTTTTTCTCCTTCAAACCCAATAGGATGGATAGTGAGTCCAAAAAAAAAAAAAAAAAAAAAAAAAAAAAAATTTTGTTTGCTCTCTGAGAAATTGTTGAGAGCTAGCTTGATTGCATAAGCCTCCACAGTAAAAATAGAACTTCTTTGAGAGGCATCTTTTTTTGGTAATATTTTGGCTCACTGCTTGACTTCCTATCTTGTGCTCACATTTTGACATGTTTGTATAGATGGGTGAATGTTGAGGAAAGTTTGTCAATATGTCCCAAAACTTAGCCTGGAATGTGACTGGGTGTGCTTTTTGTTTTGGGAGATTATGTAATTCTAGCAGAACTTCAGGTTGCTTGAGAGTCCATAGTAGAATACTGGCTGCAGTCATTTCTTGTATATTTGAAAATGTTGTGCCTAACTCTTCAGCAATGGATTTTTTCCCCCCCGAGTCTGTAGGGTTGTATAGTATTATCTTTTTGTTGGAATAGATCACAGCAATTCGGTTCAAGGGTACTGCTGTAAGCTTGATTAGTAGGGTATGATTTTATTTTTTACATAGTATTATAGTGTCAGTTTAGTGCGCCTTAAATTTGAAGGTGTTTCATTAACTTTTGTGTATAAGCTTTCCACTGGGGATGTCCTAAAAGCCCCAAGTATTAGATGATAGGTTATGTTGAATATTTATTTATATATATATATATATATATATATATATATATATATGAAACTAGTGTAATCCAGTTTTGAGCGAAGTAGTGATCTGTATAATCTAATTAATGTTAGTCAATCTGCTCCCCATTCAGTATGGGCCACTACATGCTGAAGTTGTAGGGATTTGTTACATTTTGTTTTCAAATATTTTAGGTGGGGAATGAACAATTTTATATCAAAGATAACGCCTAGAAACTTGTGTTGTTTCATTACTGGGGTTTCTGCTCCATCTAATTTTAAACAGGAGTCATTGTGCAATTTTCTTAATTTTCAGAAATGCAGGCATTTGGTTTTCATTTTGGAAAATGTAAACACATTTCAGTGGCCCATTTGTGTATTTTATTAAGACATTGTTGGATTTGTCTTTCAATGGTACTCATATCATCGAGATCTGTACATGATTAGAAAATTGTTGACATATAGAGAGCATCTCACCCCAGGGCTTAGGGTTTTAACTATGGAGTTCATTTTTACACAAAAAAAGCACCACTGAAAGATTGCTCTCTTGTGGAAACACCTTTTTCTTATCTTGCAGTTCCGATAGTGTACTTCCTATACAGACTTGAAACCTATAGTCTTTCAGGAAATTACCTATGGACTGAATCAGACTTCTTTTTAGACCCAGTTCATGTAGATCTTTCATGATACCAAATTTCCACACTATAATTTATACCTTTTTTACGTCAAAAAATCTGCCATAAGTTGTTCTTTCTTAATGACTGCTTCCCTTACAAAGGTTTTTAGGCATACTAAGTGAGCCATGGTACTTACTTTTTTCCCTAAAAGCACATTGCTAGTCACTGATTAAGCCATTAGTTTCCAGATACTAAGTCAGCCTGTTGTTGACCATTCTCTTCATAGTTTTACATAGGCAGCTTGTTAGTGCTATCGGTCTGTAGTGTTCAGGGTCTGTGTCCTCCTTTCCAGGTTTTGGAATAGGGATGATGAATGACATATCTGGGAAGTTGTTATATAATTTTACTAACAGTCCTAATGATTTGTTGGACAACAGTTTTATGAATCAATAGTGGATATCATCTGTTCCCACAGCTGTATTGTGGGTTTTCTTTAAAGATTCATTTAGTTCCTTAATAGTGAATGGTAGGTTATAGCTCTCAGTATTATTTGATTTTAATTTTTTTTTCTTCTGCTTTTTGTTTGAGCTTCAAAGATTGTCTGCTATCATTCTTGGCAGACAAGTTTTTAGAGATTGTTTTGGTGAATTGATCAGTGATATCCTTTTTGCTGGTTATTTTACAGTTATTTATCAAGGTGTTTTATCATATTAATATGATGTTTACCAGCTATTTTCCTTATCATATCCCATACAGATCTTGTTTTTGTGGCAGAATTAAGTCTACTGTCAGTTTCCCAGCCTTCTTTTTTGCTTTCTTTAATTATTTTCTGTGCTTTTGCTCAAAGTTGCTTAAATTGGAACAAATTAGAGGATGAAGGCTGTTTGTTGAAATCTCTCAAAGCTCTTCTCAGCCTGATACCTTCTTTACACTCATCATTGAATCAAGGTCTGTTATGTTTTTTTTTGGTACTGAACTTTTTTGGAATGCATTCCTTTACTGTAGATATAAGAATTTCCGTAAGCTGTCCTTGATGCATTTACCTTCAGCTAGTTTATCAGAACATTAGTTTTTAAATTTGTCCCAGTTCGCTCTGACTAATTTCCTACGGAAAGGATTTTTATCATTATGTTCTGAATTTTGCAGAACAAGCAAGTGATCACTACTACATGTGCCTGCCAGAATCTTCCAAGAGAAATCCATATAGATCCATGGATCACATATAGATAAATCTCTTGCAGAATAGCTGCTAGATCTTTTTATTCATCCTATATAGGAATTCTGACCAATCGGGATTAAGTTTTCTCCTGACTATTGATGTTCTTTGGCCAATCAGAGAGGTGAATTCTGTTTTGTCCTGAACCTATATGCAATTAATGAATTTTTTTAACCCAACATTATTAGTATAAATATTATCCTTTGTGGGTATACATGTTTGAGTACACATCCCTGTCACTATCTTAAACAACTCAAACAAGTGTACTCACTAAATATAATGTATTATGATAATAATATACTAGAGAAAACCAGTCTCCCCCAATTTTTAGTCCTTCTGGTACATTTTGTATATTTCACTGCAAATAAATAAGATCAAAGTTTAGTATGTGTTCTTAATCTGATTCTCTTTCTCCACTTCTATCTTTTTTATTTCTTTCATTTTTCTCACTGAAACCAAGTAGTGTCTTTTCCCTCTTTCCATGCAATCAAAATGGAATAGTGTATTATTTATGAGGTATTGGCACAGCATAATGCTCATGTCAACAGAGGTGGGGATAATCACAATTGCAAAAGGATAAGGCAAAACAAATATATAAGTGAACATTGAAGTCAACAATTAGAGGCAACAGGCCGTTTCATGCTAGATGCAATCATCAGGCCACAAGTGTTGTCTTTTTTCTCGGCTATTTATATATACTGGTCTGGTGCATTGTGGGTACTCTATTTTGGCGGTTATTTTGTCGTTTATTTCTTTATTTATTTATTTGGGTTAAATTATTTTTATTTCTTATCCACAATGCTCCACTGACCCATATATATAAATAGCCGAGAAAAAAAACCAACACTCATGGTCTGACGATTACGTCTAGCATGAAACAGCCTGTCGCCTCGTAGTGTTGACTTCAATGTTCACTTTTATATTTACACATGCTCTATCTCTGATATTGAGCACTTTATCCCATAAATATAGCACACCTTAAGAGTATATATATTAGGTTGGTGCAAAAATAATGTCGTTTTCTCACATGAAGTTGAACGTCAAAAAACGACATTATTTTTGCACCAACCTAATATATATATATATATATATATATATATATATATATATATATATATATATGAGAGAGAGTGAGCCAGAGATATATATTGAAAGAGAAGGGAAAGACAAAGATGAAAGAAAAACTTAGAGAAGTTTTCTGGATAGATATCAAATGACGAACAGTGGAAGACTGAAAGGCAGTTAAAATTGCAATATATTAAAACTCTTTTATATAGAGATTGTGCAAAAGAAAAATAAGAGAGAAGATTCAGTTGAAAATATTTGTGTCGTCCTTATTCCTTGTTGATATAACATTCAGTTAAAAATGAGCAACAGAGATACAGGAAAAGGGTAAGAGAATGGATAATCATAGCTGTCAACACCAATGGAATTTCCACAGATCCAGATAGTAAATATATATTGACGTCAATTCATCTTAAATACTCTACAGAATTCCCATTCCTCTTTCATAACACTTCCAGCGTCAAAAAACTATTTGTCATTCAAACTAATAGGATAAATAATATTATCTACATAAGTATATGTACACAAACCAAGTTTTCTCCCATTATCAGATTAAGTACAGGCATTAGCAAATGACTACAGGATATTCAAATAACTTCCCAGAAAGTCTGGAACTTTCCCAGATTGTTTATGAATGATATCAGAACATATTTACGTTACTACTTGTTCAGTGAACAAAATAATAAAAGTAACTGTCCTTAGAAATTGTTTGCATTATCAATACTATATTCAGAAGCAATCATGTTAATTCAGATTCACTTTCATTCAGTCTCTATAACAGCAAATATCACAGGAGTAATCTCCCTTGTACCCTGTAACTATAAGATATGTAACTCTTCATGATGCAAAGTGCATGGTACAACATTAGGATAAAATAAAGATTGAAAATATCAGAGATATTTATTATCCATAGTATATATTTGTTATAAATAGATTGTCCTTGTCCATTTATTTTAAGATTTAAGTTTACATACAATGGCTGTTTATTTATGAGTCAAGAAAAAATTCCCGTAAAACAACCATATAAACAATTTTTTCATTCCTTATACAAATTCACAAAAAACATGTTGCATGATAGTCTGGAGGAGCCAACTTGCCTAATAGCCTTTTATGAAAGGAATAGAAAAATTAAAGCAGGAGAGAAAGAGCAGAAAAGAGGAGCAATGAGAGAGCACTAGAAATCAACAGAGAGAGAGAGCACCAGAGATCAATAGAGATAATTGTCAGACTTTGTCCATTTCATAATATATATATATATCAGGTCATCCCATAAGTTCTGTCCAAATTTTGAATAAAGAAAACAAATGACCAAATGTTACATTTAATTACATATTCAATCAACAATGTATTTTCCCTGATTATCTATGACTTCCTTCCATCTATTAAGAAGCTTACTAATTCCATTACTGTAAAATTCTTTTGGCTTTGATTCGAAGAACTCACAAATGTCAGTTTTAACCTCTTCCTGTGTTACAAAAGCTGTTTCTTCCAAATGATTCTGTAAGCTATGAAACAAATGGTAGTCTGAAGGAGCAAGGTCAGGAGAATAAGGTGGATGAGGTATTTTCTCCCAACCAAGTTCTTTGATCTTTTGTGACGTGATTCTTGCTGTGTGTGGTCACGCATTGTCCTGATGAAACATCACCCGTTTTCGATTCACTAGAGCAGGTCTATTTTCCTCAAAGCTTGGTTCAAACGCTCTAATTGCTGACAGTATATTTGAGCATTAATTGTTGCATTAGCTGGTAAGAATTTAAAGTGGATTATTCCTTGGCACTCCCACCAGATTGAAAGAAGAACCTTTTGCCCATGAAGTTCCCTTCTCAGATGTCAACTCGGGATTTGAGGTTGTTTTCAGACAATTCATGAGGCACCTATTTTCCAAGTTTATGAACTTGGAAAAGTTCATAAACTTGGAAAATAGGTGCCTCATGAGTTGTTGAAGATGACGATGAACAGTTGTATGGTTTGAACTGAGAACCACTGCCAATTCCTCAACTGATAAAGCAGGATTTTCTTCAAGGGATGCTTCAAGAAGCTTTTCATCAACCTCAACTGGACGTCCGGTTCGATCTTCATTTTCAAGGGTGAAATCTCCACCTCTGAATTTTGCAAACCATCTTCTGCAAGTTCTTTCATTCACACATTCCTCTCCATAAACTGAGTGAATGTTTCTAGCCGCTTCGGCTGCTGAGTTTCCTTTCTTGAACTCATAAAGCATTATGTGCCTCAAATGATTCTTGGGTACTTCCATGTTAGCAGGGTTTTAATCAAACAAAATTTAATTTTATT
>OZ038506.1:34316186-34353686 GCA_964036315.1 Acanthosepion esculentum
GTATGTTCTGTCTTACCATTTCTTTTCTCTTCTTGTGTATCACTATCTCATGACACATGAACTATAAGTTTCTATCAATTTATCTATTTCATGCTATTAATATGTATCTGAAATATGCTATCACTTCACATTGCTTATCGTTGAGTGTATCGCTTTGCTATCCAACTTCCCATATCAATGAATGCTTCATTCAATATTTAGCTCAGTATTTCAATATGCAATTGTCAGGCCATGACGATTGTGTTTAGCATGAAAATAGACTGTTGCCTCTGGGCCTTGATTTCAATGTCCACTTTTCCATATGCTCTATCCCTGATATCGAGCACTTTAACCCATAAATATAGCATACATTAAAACTATATTGTATTATATATATACATATATCAATCATGTAATAGGCATACCTCATTATTTAATATGCTTAACAATCTATCTCAATGTCATTTTGGGATAGATTGTTAAACATTAAATAATGAGGTATGCCTATTATATATATATATATATATATATATATATATGTGTGTGTGAGTGTGTGTGTGTGTGTGTGTGTGTGTGTGTGTGTGAATTACAATTAATGAGATCCAAATGAATTACCTCATACAGATGATCATTTCGTCCATGGGAATGTAGTTTTCACTGGGCTTATCAATGCAAATACATTTACTAAAATTTACTAAACATTTTCGTAAATGTATTTGCATTGATAAGTCCAGGTAAAAACTACTTTCCGATGGATGAAATGATCATCTGTATGAGGTAATTTGTTTGGATATCATTAATTGTAATTCATTTATATGCACTATAATAAACATTATATTGAGCTCTCTTTTGTGGATCATATATATTTCATATTAATAGGATCTACTTGGATTACTTACACACAGATTTATATTATATATATATATATATATATATATATATATATATATATAGAGAGAGAGAGAGAGAGAGAGGTGTGTGTGTGTGTGTGTGATTAAATATAGTTTTAAGGTATGCTATATTTATAGGTTAAAGTGCTCAATATCAGGGATAGATTGTATGTAAATATAAAAGTAGACATTGAAGTCAAGACCCAGAAGCGACAGTCTGTTTCATGCTAAACACAATCGTCAGGTCATGTGTGTTGTGTTTTTGCTTGACTATTTACATATAAAGGTCAGTGATGCATTCTGTGTAGTCTATTGTATTATTCTAACCATTATTTAGGTGAGTGGTAACAGTTTTGTTCCGAATTAATCTAGGGGTTATTGAGTGGGAATAATTGTGGGTCTGAATGCAGTTTTTTTTAGCTATTTATAATGTTTTATTTTATGATTTTTTTATTATTGATTATTTTATTGTTGGTTGTTATTACTATGTTTTCTTGTTTTTAGCTGTGCATTCATAGTTTATTACTTAACAACTGACCTGAATATATACATAGTCAAGCAAAAACGCAATGCACATGGCCTGATAATTGTGTTTAGCATGAAGCAGACTGTCGTCTCTGGGTGTTGACATGCACATGAAGGAGAGGGGACACTGAAATTTTAAACTTTTAAAAGGATGGAAGGAGTGATAGTCTAGCCAATTTCACTTAGTTTCATTTTTTTTTGTTTATATTCTTATCACTTTTGTTATTAAGTATCCCATGTTGTTTGAATTGAACATCTGTTAAGAAACTTAAAATTTTCTAAGAACCTGTGTGCAAAATTTACTGTGGATGATCTACAGATTGAAGACTTTTGTTTTAGTAAATTTCTCTTTTAATTAAATAGCATTTTTTTTTAAATCAAAATTATAGTCTAACTCATTACAGTGAGCAACATGTAGCTACATCACAGAAAACATTACTTTAGTCTTTTGACATATGAGCGCCCAACAGTTCAGTTTTATGCATACAGCTTGATTACAGTCGTAAAAGCTTGTATAAAACTAGGCACACAAAATCCCGATTAGAAAGAAATGGTATGCACTGTGCCATGAAGGATCAAAACAGCTCTCTTCAGCGTTTTCCTTCTCCTAGACCACTTGATATCTAAGGCAAGAGTCCAATCTGCCATGAACTTAGATTCCTGCTTTTTCCAAGGGTATTAGTATAAAGGGAATGAAATGGAACTGAATGTAATTTAAACTCTGCTCAAAAATTTCACTTTTTTCACCAATAACACACAATAATATATATAACAGCCATTCTTCTTAATTTTAGTTCCATTGTAAAATCATTTACAATATTTTGGTAATAAAATTATTAGTAATGCATTTTACTTTATACATATGGCCATATTCTGTCAGCAATAGCTATATTGGTTCCTACCCACCAACAAACCATTTGTTCATGATTATCAAATTATATATATATATATATATATATATATATATAAATGACAAAATTCAATGTCTAAACATAGATTTTTCCTTTCTCCTATGACCAGAAAAATTTCTTCCATTGGTATAAAGAATGGTTGAGTAATGGTAAAAATCAGTGGACTGTGATATATAAAGCCTTGCCTATATACATTCGATTCAAGTTCAATCAACTCAAAAATAGAATAGGAATTATAGTTTCAATTTTCCCATACTACTACCAGAATTTGATGTTGCTATATATGTATGAAAATGCCACACTTATTAAAAGAGAAAGTAACTTACTTAGATGGAAAATTCTTGAGAATGCCATGATCCAGTCTTACCAAAATATAAATCTGAACCTAATTTTTTTTCAAGTATCTCCTTTCCTGAAAGAAATGCCTCTTTCCCAACACACATGACTATAACAATTTTTTAAAATTAAAAAGAAAACATTTGAATTCAAAACCTATTTTTAATATATATAATACATAAATGAATCTATTATTTAATATATATAATATATAAATTAATCTCAAACTAATATGAATAATAATTATATTATAAAAAAAATTCTACATTTATTCATTTTTGTTTATTAGACATTAAATTTCATCACTTAGTGTCCTCCATAGTTTACCTTGACTTCCAGTCTGATGTATATTTGTGGGTGTTCTTAAATTTAAAAATTCTGAAAAATTAATGACATTTTTACTTTTCTTTATAAATACTTATTGCAAAAAGAAATCCTTACATTTCACTTGATAAAGTCCACCCAAAAACAAAATATATATGTAATAATTTATAAGGAATAAGTTTTGAAATATTTAATGCATTAAAGCTTACTGTAAAATATAGTACAATGTAACCCGGATATAAGAGACCCAGATATAAGAGAAACCCGGATATAAGAGAGATTGTCTCTGGTCCCCAATTAGAGCCCGTGTTAATGTATATATAATAGACCAAACCCGGATATAAGAGAGTTATTCTCCGGTCCTGCCAACTCTCTTATATCCGGGTTGCACTGTATATACAGTGTAACCCGGATATAAGAGACCCGGATATAAGAGAGATTTTATCTGGTCCCAAATTAGAGCCTGTGTTAATGTATATATAATAGACCAAACCCGGATATAAGAGAAACTCGGATATAAGAGACTTCTCCGGTCCCGACAACTCTTATATCTGGGTTACACTGTATAATGAAAACTGAAATAAAAAATCTGATATTTATAGGTTTCTAAGAGAAAAAAAAAAATCACAATTGGTTACAAGTTTCTAAAAATGTATCTGGTATTAATTATAGGATCCTATCTATAATCTGTTAATGCCTATCTTCCCAGAAACTTGACGGTAGCCATTAATAGGTTAATAAATCCTATCTATATCAAAGGTTATATAAACAGCCAGTAAATAAACTATATGTAATGTTGTTTTACAGCAGATCTCTCATCAGTGTAGTCTGCAATGAAGTGCTTATCGATGCATTCTTGCAGTGGTCTTGCCATAGTCCCAGAGCAGAGCCCTCATCAACACAGTCCCATAGTTAAGCCCTCTACAGTAGATCTCTTTATATGAATTTCATGTCTTTTTCATATTTACTGCTTATATATAATCTTTTCACCCCAAGCAAAGTAACAAAGCCACTAACACACAAAGGGCTACTGAGTGTGAAAGAATATAAGAAAAACAAAGGAGCGAGAATAATAAAAGAACAGGAATAAAGGTGACAGAAGATAATGACTGCCAATGCATTTAAATTTTTGAACAAACCTGACAGGAAAGCAAGATGGCGGAAGAGAGTCAAGTATGAAATGCTAGAAAAGAAACTACTAGCATAGAACTTACAGTTGCATCTAGCCATTTAGACTAATATATATTACATAACAGAAATTTTATGTTATGTAATATATTACATAACAGAGAAATCCAAAATTACCTCATGAGTATAGACTATTTCAACTAACGCTGAATGTGCCAGCCTTATTCAACTCAAACGGTGGGCAGTATTCAGTGTTGGAACTAGAGATTTATATGCTCTGTTATAATAAATAAATTGAGCTCTTTTTGTTGATCAGTTTTAATATTTTATATTATTAGGATCCACTTGAATTATATTACAATAGATTTATTGCCTGTACTATATATATATATTTCATAGATTAACTTTTTTTGCAATTATTCAAGCCACCCTTCAGGAGATTTCGTGTGTGTGTGTGTGTGTGTGTGTGTGTGTGTGTGTGTGTATGTATTTAAAGATTCTTGAATCCAAAGAAGAATTTGCAATGTTATCAGTCCTGACTTGGCATCTCAACTTCAGTCACTTTCCCACCCCACCCTCCCATAACATCTTCTCGGTGACTTTTTTTATAAATATTTCCTCATTGGTACCTTGATTTTATGAATTTAAGCATACTACTAGAATGTTGGCAAGGTCTCATTATTCTACTGTTGAAATGGCTAGATGTAACCGTAAGTTCTATGTTAAGAGTTTCTTATCTCGCACTTCTTGCCTGAGAAACTATATTCCAGCTTTCCTGTCAACTTTGGTCATCAAAAATTTAAATGCAATATCAATTGTTATCTCCCGTTTTCTTAATTCCTGTTCTCTTATTGTTCTCTCTCTCTTTTTAATGTTTTCTTTTTCTCATATTCTCTCACACTCAATGACCTCTTGCTTCTTGGTGACTTTATTGCCTTGCATGGGGTGAAATGATTATATAGGAATTAAATAATGATATAGAAAATGAAGATTTTAAAAATATTATTAGAGAGTGGAAACTGTTCATCTGTATCTTCCTGAAATAGATTTTCTGCCATATTGAAAATAAAATTATAATAGATGTTTATCATCTGAAATATGTCAAAAATTTACAAAACCAGAAACAAAAACTAGATAATGACACACACATTTGTTTAAATTTCCTATAAAGGAAAGTATTCGCACTATTAGGGATAGTACATTTAGAAGTATAAACAGTATGGACAAAACAATTAACACTATATGGTGACTGTCAGTTTCAAGCCTCACTATTATCTTCAGACTAAGTGCCACTATTGTATTGCTTTTGCACACAGGTCACTGGGATTAAGATATAAGTGGAGGGAGACGGAAACTGATCTTTCCCAGTTCTTTTGCTTGGAGCTAAAGCTTTATGGTCATGACCTCAAAATTGACCTTATTTATGCTGATTGGATGGTTGGAGGAAGTGTGCATGCAAACAGGTTAGCATTATTTATGGTCATAAGCAAGCTAGAGGTCATAATCATAAATAACTTATTTATGCAAAGAGAAGTGGCACTTGGCCTTAAGAGTGGATTAAGACATGAAACTGACAGTCCCATGTAGAGCTGATTCCTCCACCCAGAGTCTCTCTCTCTCTCTCTATATATATATATATATATATATATATGTGCTAAGTCAGCACTTAGAGGCGACAGTGTTTCATGCTAGTGCAATCGTCAGGCACTAGCATGAAACAGACTGTCGCCTCTAAGTGCTGACTTCCATGTCCACTTTTATATTTACACACGCTCTATCTCTGATATTGAGCACTTTATCCCATAAATATAGCACACTTTAAGACTATATTTCCTCATATATATATTTGATGAGGCCCTATTGTGTTTCCCATGCTATTAAGCACTTTCTAACTTTCTAAGAGGGTATGCTTTTGATTTATTTTTTTGGTTTTTGGGTCCCTCCGCTCAAGTAATGGTAATTAATGTGCAATTGATTAAACTATTAATACAAGTACAGTATAATTGCAGGTCTTAAGTTCTATATGAAAGCTGAAAGCGCTCAGAAGACATATCCACAAGGTTGTCACAAGTCAATCCAGTAGTGAGTGCTACTATTGGAAGGTCGGTAGTTCTTGTGTAAGTCTGAGTCATACTCAACAGTTAGTCTCTGTAGTCTGTTGACTTACAGATACTTATATGTAGTTGCTACCTATAGTGCAGTCACTCATGTGGGTGACAGGTTATTCCATTACATCAATATATAAACAAATATTTAGATACTGTTAGAGAGTGAGAGAGAGAAAGACAAAGAGAGATGAAAGAAAAAAAAAAGATGTTGAAAAAGCAGGCATGGTGAAGTGGAAGTGAGAAAAATCTCAGTAACAATAAGAAGAGGAAAAAGTGAAAACAGGACACAATAATACGGGATTAGACAATGTAATGCAAGGCAAAGCAATTATTGGGTCGACCAAAAAGTTTGATCGATTATAGAAAATTTACTTAATAAATCAAAATTTTTGCCCAACCTAATATAAACCAGTAGCATTCACAAACAAAAGGGATACAGTCAACTAGTTAGAGCCTCCTGACTTCAAGGAAAGAAAGAAAAATGTATGACCAAGAACTGTCAATTTTTATTGGCTCAGAAAAACTCCTAGCATGCATCAGTAGCATTTGTCTATAAATTTGGGGAGGGGTGATTTTTAGTAGTCATTCCCCAGATTGGAACAAACAAAAGTAAAGAATGGAAAAAGATTAATTTGAAGAGAATAAATATCAATAAAAGAATGCCAAAACAAAGAAATGGTAAATAAAACAAATGATGAAATCAAACGTTTTATCGAACAATGTCTATTTGCCTTTAGTCTCTCTTTGTGCTTGTCATTTTTCTGACTTTCTTATTCTTCCTACCACTTTTGCTCAAAGACTTTCTTCGATTGAGCAAAGACCACAAAACAAAACAAAAAAACAGTAACAATAACAACGACACTCATGATAATGTTAATTCTAAAATATCCCCTTGTTTCATAAACAAACCACCATCTGTTTGGCTTAATGTGTGTACCATCAGACAAGGTTTTTAATCCTTCATCTCTTGGATCTAAACATTCAGACCAACCCCTGTCTCTTCTTTATCTGACTTTCACTCACCATTTTCTTTGTTTTCTTAAAACCTCTTCCTAACACACTTATTATCTATTCTTTATTCTCTCCACCAATGTAAAAATCATCATTTTGCCTGGGTCCTTCCATTTTTTTTTTTTTTTTTCACTCAAGAAATAAAGTAGTTTCTGGATTATCAGAAAATCTGTGACATTATGTCTATCTTGGGAGGAAACAAATAGGATCAGCTTTTCAGTTACACATCAAATACTCTGTGTAGTCATTCAGTTTACTACTAGAGCCATAGTTTTGCAGGGGTGGGTCGGTGATTGTTAAGTGGAACTGGTATACTATATTGGTGTTTTTGAGCTTAAATTTGATAGAGGTGTTGTTGCTGGTGATTATCAGATTTGTAGTCATTAATTTTGTATAGTATTTTAGACATTTGTTGGGGTTAATGAGTGAAATGTATTGTTTGATACTGCATCACATGATTAATTATTTTCTTTATTATATTATTGGATATGTAACTGAAGACATTGAAGTCAACACACAGAGGCAAACTGTGTTTCATGCCTGATTGTGTTTAGCATGAAACAGTCTGTTGCCTCTGGGTGTTGACTTCAATGTTCACTTTTATATTTACATACGCTCTTTCTCTGATACTGTGCACTTTAACCCATAAATATAACACTATATATTTTAGCATATATATATATTAACTGGACACTTGTATTCGAGGATACCCATCTACTAGGGCATCTAGCCAATCCCTATTGCAGACGCTTGCTCCAGCACATTTGTGTTTGCTCAACACCAACAGACCCCACCTGTGGTTTATACTGTAACTATGCTGAGCAGACCTTAGTTACAGTTTCTGAAAGAGAGCATGTTATCTAGCGTGATCAACAATTTGAACAAGACCAGCATGCACAAGCCCTTGGCCATATATATATATATATATATATATATATATATATATATATATATATATATATATATGTGTATGTATATATATAAATATATATATATATATATATATATATGCATTTACAGACATACTGTTTTGCTGTATCACAGCTCATCAGTGTGGCTAGATATCCAATTGCCTTAAGCCGGGACCAAAACCCGACTGATTTGGCATCAGTCAGAGATTTTATCCCTGAGCTATCAGCGCCCGGTAGAGAGGAAGGCGATTTTTTATGTACCTATTCTTTGAATAAATATGCCAATGACTGAGAAGAGTTTGCATATATGTTTCCTTATACATGCAATCTTATGATAAATTTTCATTTATAAATTATCCACAATGAGAGATTAACAACAATAATCAATAGTAAAATAGAACACTTATAAAAAAAAAATACAGGAACAAAACTTATAAAAAAAAATACAGGAACAAAACTTATAAAAAAAAAAATAGACGCTAATACAAGATTCTTTCTTACCATTGATCTTATTAGACAAATAAGATCAATGAGAAATAAGAGATCATTAATTTCCGTTACATATGATCTCCAACAGATATAGTAACCACATGTTACTCATATTTCTGTAAATAACAAAGAACTGTTTATAAACATGAAAAGTCCCTTATATTTGATCATGGCAAGTCAGTAGCAAGAAAATATTGAGATAATTGGCCATAAATAGAGCCTTTCTGAAATATATTAAAGTGTCAATAACAGAATTTGAACTCCAATCACTGATTTATCACCCGAAAATCATTATCAGCAGCAGTTTTATATTTATTGTCCATGGAATATTCATATCATCCTCAATATAATGAGAAATTTCTTTCTATTTAAGTTTTCATGGCAGTTATCACAGTTGTGGATTAATTTCTAGCATTTGTGGGTCAGCATTTAAATGCTGACAAGCAAGAGCCTGGTCTCACAGAGATGAGCATCAACCATGCTGGTGAGGGACAGGGACATTTCTCTATGGTGGTTAAATGAGAACACTTTAGTTTTGGAGGCATTAAAATTTACAAGCCATTTCCTGTCTCAGTCAATCACTGACTGGGGGGGGGGTCCTTTTTGAGAGCAGCAGCCAGGTTCACTTTGTTGGTGCTGCCAGGCTTACTAGTGAGACCGGATTAAATGGTAGTATCAGCTGCATAGATGCCTACTTGAGAACTGATGACATCAGAGAGATCATTGATGAAGCTGGAGGGATGGCCCCCTGGGGCCTGAGCTAATATTAATTGCAACTTTCCCATCAGATTAAATTGGAAAAGACAGAAAATAAAGAAAAAGGAGAAATAGTAATATTTTAGAGAAACATTTTTATCAGGTTTTTTATGGCTTATCAACCTTTTACAGGTTATTTAAAGCCAGAAAATAATTTTACATTTCAAGTCTTATTAATTAATCCATAGCTGGCAGGAGAAGAGGTGAATTCATCTTTCCCAAATGTATTTTACTATGGGTGAATATAACGAACCCAACTGGAATTGGAACTCAGCTCTATGATTTCACATTTCCAGCTGTTTTCCATTATGTGACTCACACATCCATGCTTACAGCACCTGGTATTCCAAAGTGGTCACCCATCTAGTCACTGATCAGGCTTGATGTTGCTTAACTACAGTGATTGTATGGGAAGCGGTGTTTCAATGGGATATAAGCCATACCACCTGTACATCGAAGCTTACAGGAAATGGTATTCTAAAGTGGTTACCCATCTAGGTACTGACCAAGCTTGATGTTGCTTAACTTCAGTGATCGTACGAGAACAGTTGTTTCAACATGATATCGCCATAAGGAAGATTTTAAGCATGATTGAAGTGGGGATAAAAAATAAAACACAAAAGTAAACAAAAAAAAAAAATTAAAAAAAGATGTCAGATTGTAAGGTGTTTTAAAAAATAAATAACAACAAAGAAAACAGCAGAAATGCTCTCAAATAAAAGAGCAGATTCTCCACAAAGCCATCACAGCCAAAAGCAAACATTTCGGAATAGCAGCAGCAGAAATGTGCAACACCAGAACTCCACCCCCTACATTCATTATTAATCTGGGAGTAAGGAACAGAAAATGGTAATGCACAAAACGGCAACAAAACACACAAACTGGGTTTAGTACCATTGTCTTCTTTCTAGGATTGGCAAACAATGCCATGGAAGCCATTCACCCACCACCTCATTCTCCCATTCCATACCAACATGGAGATGGAATGGTATGGCAAGTGGCAATGGTAGGGGAAGGCATGTTAATGGATCTCTATTCCATTACTTCACTGGCCAGCTGGATGTGATGTTTATAATGTTTTGGGCTTTTCATCCAGGAAATGCTGCATAAGGATTGGAGAGAATTAAAGAGAAAACATCAGAGAGAGAGAGAAATATATAAAGAGAGGGTGTGTGTGTGTGTGTGTGTGTGTGTGTGTATATATATATAGAAGGGGAGAGAGAGGGAGGGAGAGAGAATATGGGAGAGAGAAGAATCAACAGTTAAATCCACAGAAATAATCTGAACAAAGAAAGAATAGACAACTATAAAGAGGCCAGGACATATCAAATTTTATTATTCAAGTGAACATTTTCACAATAAAATTGGTATTAACCAAAACAGAGTTGGTAATATTTTTCAGGATTTACCTATTTTTATATCATAAATACACCAAAGAATTTAAAATTAAAAGACTGGATTCTATTTGAAAAATTTACAATAATTTCTTGGAGACTCAAAATTTTATGCAACTCAGAAATTGAGTGTGTATATATATATATATATATATATATATATATATATATATATATATATATATATGTGTGTGTGTGTGTAAATTATTTTCAGATAGAGTGTATCTGTAAAGGAACAAACTGAATACAAAGAGGAAAAACTATTCTTAGGCAATCATTGGTTTGTCAGACTTTGAATTATGCCACTTTGTGTCCTCCACAAGTTTCTCACTGACCTTTTAACTACTTCAGTGGTTCTCAACCTTTATTTACCCATGGACTTCCTTTTCCTTTCTTTTTTTTTTCTTGGTGGGCCCCTATAATAACTATTTGACATATGACAACAATATTCTATTTTTCACTAATAAAAATGTTGAGGTTTTAATAATCAAAGAAATATTATATAATTAAAATTTATTTTTAAATAAAAACTAATTTAATGAAAATAAATTATTCTAAAATTATAATAATAATAATAGTCGTAATTTTTATTGACCAATTTCTAGTATTACAATATTATAAGGTTTCTTCCATGGTCAAGCCCATGGGGAGCAGAGCTCTTCAGGCAATTGAATTCACTGCAGCATTTATTTATGCACACTGGTTAAAAATTGTAATAAACCTATTTAAGTGTGTGATTAGAAACAAAAAAGAAAGGCATATTCATTCAATGAGATCCCTGTGGTTGATACTGCTCAGTGAGTTTCTTTATATCTGGTTCCAGTGATGTTAATGATAGTCAAAGATCAAGTCATATCACAATGTCACGTCTCTTGTGAACTTTTGATAACAGTTAAGAAACACAACTAAATCCTGATTCAACAAGATATTGGAAAAGCAACAACGTAGAGCTGTGCTTTATCCCAGAGCAAAGGATATTTTGTAGCAATATCATTGGCTTTCTTCATGGACCACCAAAATATCATTGTGGACCCCCAATTTGTTATATTTTGCTTGTGGACCTCCAGAAATATTACATGGACTCCTAGGGCCCATGTGGTCCCCCAGTTGAGAACTCTGGTCTAAAACAGGTTGACCTTGTTTCATTCTGTTGTCCATTACAGCCTTATGCTCATCAACTTATACATTTGTGATTTTAATAAATATTTCTGATAAAGTTTTTCTGATGAGTTTCAGAAGAAACTTCTCAGGCAACAATAAATAATACAACATAATTCTGTTCTTGAACTTTCTGATACATGGATCATATTGATCCTTAAAGTACAAGACTAACCACAAGGATAAAAGATCCAATTAAAATTTCTTTAAATTAAAGCAGATGAATTTTGTAGACTGCTATTTATGTTATATTGCTGAAGAAGCTGTTTGCTATTGATAATGAAGAAAAACTGTTTTAGTAAACCCAAACCTTCCCTCAGAGGATGTTTCGGGTAGAAATTGGCAGCTCTGATTAACACTGGTAAAATCTTAAAAAGCAAACGAAAAAAACCTTGCTATTAACCATAAATATACATAATAGTATAGTTATTGATGTTTATTTTTGAATTACACACACAGATATATATATATATATATACATATATATATATATATATATTGAGCACTATGGGGAAAAGGGAATTTTTAATGGCTACTGCTGCTTTAATGCATCGCTATTCGTAAGAATTGAGCACTATGGTGGGCAGTATGGCGTTTATATATCACATATATAATGTGTTATAAAATCCGTGCACCAACAGCCTAATCGTTAGATCTCCAATTGGTCAAGTTTGGATCTGGCTTGAAGCAATTGGATGTATAGCCACACTGATGTGCTGTGATACAGCGAAAAAGTCTGTCTGTGGATTACTATATATATATATATGATCCTATCCCCTTGGAATTATTTTTTATACATATATGTATGTGTATATATAATTGCATATGTATGTGTATATTTACCACTAATATTGTCTCTAAGGCACGTCACGCGAAATGACGGTTCCGTATAGGATACAGGTTCGATTACTGTCGAAGAACGAAAATTTTCTATGAAAATTTCTCGGACATTCAGGCCGGTAAATGTTATTTAATACTGTTTATTATAAAATAGAGCATTTGCTTAAATACTTGTATCTATAAAAAGAACGTTAAACATATCATAAAATGTCTTTAAATAAGTTGTCGGACCTTGTCCAATTCAAAAATATATATATATATATATATATATATATATATATATATATATATGGACCATAAGAAAGATAGAAACTTGCAAAAGTTAGCTTTTTTTTTTTCCCCAACCACATGGATGGGAATATTTTATACCAAGGATTGAAAGTTTTTGTGAGTTATTTAACACTGAAACAGTTTGCATTTCAAGAATATAATTTTTTTTTTTGCAAGTCATTAATGCATTAAAAACAATTTTTTTTTGTGAATAAAAATGATTTTTTTTTTTTTCCAGATACAAATCCTATTTAATCCAAAGCTGAGGGAAGGAGATTCATACTTTTTGCATGTAAGTGAATGTAGTAGTCCTGACTAGATTTTGGACTCAGCTCCCAGATTTCTCATTCTGAGCTGCTATCCATTACACCACCATCTTTAATAACAAGGAATATTTTAGTGAAAATCTAGACCCACCCATAATCTTGTTAGGTTTCTTTTAAAAAAACACTTCATGATACAAAATGATGAGGTAAAATATTATCAATTTTATTATTAATTTTATTATTATTTTATTATTATTATTTATTTATTTATTATTATAATTTTATTATTAATTTATTATTAATTTATTATTAATTTATTATTATTATTTATTTATTTATTATTATAATTTTATTATTAATTATACATTTTAAAAGGTTTATTGTTCCACTGGGATTCACAGTTGACATATTGCATAAACATTTTTAGTAATAGCTAGCTATAGGTGTAGTCTTTTTCAAAATAAGTATATTTTTTATTAATTATTAGTTAAATTATAAGTAAAACCTTTTGCCAGCCTGTAACAAATGAAAAGCATCAAAAACACCTTAATAGAATTATATCCTGATTTAAAGTACGAAAAATAAATTATTTTACAATATCAATATGTTTTACTTTACATTAAAAGTGAAATTTCTTCCATAAAACGTATATTGAATACAAAATTAATAATTAATACTAAAGCCTGTAAAAGAAGGTTTAGTGTTCCACTGGGCTTTATAGTTAACGCATTGTGTGAAAATTTGGAGTAATAACTTAAAACAGGTATAGTCTTTTTCAAAATAAAAAGTATATATATTTTTTTTTATTATACATACATATTTCTTCTTTGCATTTATTTCAAAATACATGACAGCAGCAAATTTATTGCATTTATTTATTTACCATGGGGCACATATAGCCTCTTCACCTTTCAAGTAGTTGCTTATAAAAAAAAAAAAAGCAGTTTGAATGTAGTGTAGTAGATAGTATAAATATATGTTGCATTATGCATATTTAAATTTGTTTAATAATGTTGTTATAATGTATTATGAATGTTTATTATTTTTCATGCACAATAATTGGAATATAATATGCAAGTATTTGCTTATATACACAGATTGCAATAAGAATGTGTATCAAAAACAAATACTGAATTTCGCTATTAAAAATTCTTTAAAAACAGAAAACCAGCCCCGGCTGAAGAACCCCTGGGTCTAATTTTTATTGAAATTTGGCACTGCATTCAGCAGGGGGGTTAAGGTACAATATGCTCTTAAATTGGTTGGGCTATCATGTATTTCAGGGACACTTATACATACATACAAGGTTAGAGCTTTAGTATTATACAGATATGACTGTATCCGCACTTAAGGTTCCTAAGTCAATGTGTGACATTATATCGGTGAAATATCTGTCATTGTTTTCTCTCTCTTCATCGGTACCTACAAACTGCTTGTCCAAGTAAGATACAGCAGAACTAGTGTAAATATTGACATTCCCCAAAAGACTGTGTATATTGTTTTTGAGTGGCAATATTTTTAAATGTCAAGATGCTAAGTGTTCTCAAAATCTCGTTTATCATTTATCAGCAGAAATCTCACCAATTTCTGAAAATATGTCAAACTTAAATTTGCTACTGTTGGTTTCATTCCTGTTAGAAATGACTGCAAAAACAGAAAATTTATAGACAAAACATACAGATGCATGCTGGGATTTCTTCCTAGCCAATAAGATAGGCCACTTCTTGGTGCCATAATTCTGTTTTTTTCTTATCTTGAAGAATTGTTATCTTTCCTAAACCTTTCTCCACCATTCATTTACTCAAGCTTGCTAGGTAGGTTATGTATTGTTTACCTCTATCCCATTGCCTTCACTCTGTCCTGGGAGTATCAAATTTTCCAAGCCCACTTTCCTCAATATGTGCATTAGAAATTTCAACTATCTCTTCCTGATGTTAAGTATATGTGTCCTTGTCCCCATTTACTCTCAAACTTTGTTGCCATTCCCATGTTTGGGCAATTGTATTATCGGCATTCTTCTGTAGAACCACATTTCTGTTGTTTCAAGTCTCTTCATCTACGAGGAGATTGTCCAGCATTCACTGCCATATAGAACATTGGTTGCTTTGTTCTTTTTATTTTGCAGCATATCAACACCTCTATGGGTTATTTAATGCTGAAATCTAAATATTTTGTATGCAATTTTATTTTTGTAGATAATATTTTAGCAATACAAGTCTTACTAATTAATCCTTAGCTGGGAGGAGAAGAGAGGAATTCATACTTTTCCCAAGGGTATCTGTGAGTAAGTGAATATAAGTTAACTTCAATGTCCACTTTTATATGTAAATGGCCGAGTTGTCAGGACGTTCGCAATTTGGCCATGAGACCTGCTTGATTTGTCAGGAAGGAGACTTCCTCATGCTATTTGACTGGAGGGGTCAATCCCAGTATGCAACACCTTTGGAAAGTGCCTAAAAACCATACCACGAGTTGACCCAAGCCTTGTGAGTGAAATTGGGTAGATGGAACCCTTGGGGGTGCCATTGATAGCTGTGCTAGCACAAAGCCACAAGTCATTGTGGCCGAGAGCTTGAATGTGCTTGGCCTTGTTCAAATTTTTGATCACACTAGATAACATACTCTTTCCCAGAAAATGTAACTAAGGTCTACTCAGCATAGTTGCAGTATAAACCACAGGTGGGCTGTATTGGTGTTGAATAAACAGAAATGTGCCTAAGCAAGCATCTGCAATAGGGATTGTTTAGCCACCCTAGTAGACTCGAATATGAGTGGCCAGCTATATATATATATATTTAAAGATATTTTTGAAGGTACAAAATTTTATCACAGCAATAAACGCATGAAGCTTGATATTACTAGACATATTAAAAACAGGCAAAGCAACCGGTTTCGCTCACGCTCATCAGGCTTACAACGGGAGATTTAATTTAAATTAAAAACACAGAAAATCTACAATGAAAAGGAAATGTGGAGGAGGAAAAAAAAAAAAAATTATTATGAGCAAAAGGAGCTAGAGGCAAATGACAGCGAGCCCCAACAAACACTCACGTTGTTTGCACAAGGAAGGCTTGCGGGACCCGATGTAAAGTGCCTCCAGCAC
The DNA here is from genome assembly GCA_964036315.1 of Acanthosepion esculentum. Lineage (NCBI taxonomy): Eukaryota > Metazoa > Mollusca > Cephalopoda > Sepiida > Sepiidae > Acanthosepion > Acanthosepion esculentum. The sequence continues at coordinate 34,332,586 of OZ038506.1, forward strand.
CTTAAGGTGAAATAACGAGTGTGACCGGGACAACACGGTGAACCGGTCAACACTAAAATTAGCTACACAAAATCTGCTCTTTAATAGGTGCTCACATATGGCGGACATATGTGTGTGTGTGTGTGTGTGAATGAAAAATAAAAGAGCCATGTTTCTCAGTGGCAAATTGAAAATGAACAAAAGCAATTTATATAAAGTAACTCATGCGTGTTACAAATGCTGGAGTCAAATCATTGAAGTATGAGTCAGAAACGCGAACAACAGTTGCACACAAAATACCAATCAAAAACCTTTCAGAAATTTTTTTTAAACGAAGGAAAATATTTTAACAAAAAAAAAAAAACATAAAAAAAACAAAAACAAAAACAAAAAAACAAACAAAAAAAAAGAAGCAGTCTCTGATTCCTACAAAATATTAAAATCATTTACAGTGATCTTTATGAAATGTGTAAATGAAATTATCATGCTTCATGGATCCCAGTACTTTCTTTTTTTCATGTATGTGTAGCTTAACTCACCATGAATGGTTGAATAAAAGTAGTGAACTTGAAAATATGGAAGTCTTCAAAGGAAATAATTTCACCATAATGACTAATGCTCACAACCTCTTTGTTTCATACAATTGTTCTTTCACTTCCAACGTGGCTGACCAACAATTGCTTATTTTATATTGATCCATAATTTCTGTCTTCCTTTACTCTCATGGCCAATAAACTCTCCCCCCATTGTGTTTCTTTCTTGATCTCACTCACCATTTTTAAACTAATTATTTTTCTTTCCATTTCACTGAATTTCTCTTCAAAACCACACTTCATTATTCTTCAGCTGCCATTTTTATTTTTCACTACAATTTCAAGGCTGTATATCCACCAACTATTAAAGTAAATAGTATGAAGTTATGATTAAAAGAATAGTAATTTTTGTCAAGTTTTGAACTAGCATCTTTTAACTTGATAGCTTTGTTAAGCATTAACCTAAGAACTTGAGTCATGTCATTAGACATCCTTGCCAGATTGAGACATTTATTTCATTCAGAAATTCACTTATCCTGTTCACACTCCTCCACAGCCTTTTGAACCAGAGTAGAGGTTCATCTCTTGTTTCCTGTTTAGGATTGGGTTTCAAGTTCCTTCTAAAGTCTACTTCCATACTATACTTCTAACATCTCTGACTGAGCTTGGAAATGTTTTGCTAATTAAATTTGATCTCTTCAAGTCAAGAGTTATCCGTTATCTTTCCTGCATAGACCCAAGTACTTCACTTCTTGCCCTTTCTTAAGCTCATATGACACCACACAGTAATCCTCTACCTTGAGTGACTTTCGAGTCTTGTATTGGGTGAACATTAGTGTAAAAAAAAAAAAAAAAATGAACTGCCATCTGTATACAGCTGCTTTCATAGATCAACAATTAAAAATGCCTTTCAGTGAATGAAGCATGTAGGTCTTAACAAGGACCAGCCTACTTTGAACCTCACGGACTGGCACAACAGAATCACAAAGAGTATCAAATAACAGAAACTACATGGAATTTTTAAAATCTGATATTTCAAAACTGAGAGAGAGAGAATTTACATTCAAACTATACAGAAACCAGAAAAATGATCTAAACTTTGCTGGCATATATCTTAATACCAGCACGTACTTATATACATGCTGGTATTAAGACTATTGGACTGGATGTGTTTTTTTACATGACAAACATTGAATATGTATTCACTTATATGAGAAAATAATGTTCAGGACTATCACACTAGTTCACACTTGCAAATGTGCACAAGCTGATAGTTATCTGAAATTAGATTATAGAAGATCAATTTCAGATCTTATCAGAAATCAGTTCTGAAGTAGATTATTACAGCTTCCAGTTTTGTTGTGTGTCCACTAATGTTAATAATTCTATGATTCAAATAACTATGGCATTAGTTAGCCTCTGATGAAGATACAACTTATAGAGGAATACCACAATACAGCTGAAAACAAGTTTACAAATATGCTATAATTGTAGTAGTTGTAAGTTTAATAGCAGCAGAAATCATAGGTTATACAGTAGGAATAATAGAATAAAAAATTAACAAAGCAACGACTGCTAACAAAGTAATGAACAAACGACTGCTAACAAAGTAATGAACAAACGACTGCTAACAAAGTAATGAACAAACGACTGCTAACAAAGTAATGAACAAACGACTGCTAACAAAGTAATGAATAAATGACTGCTAACAAAGTAATGAACAAACGGCTGCTAACAAAGTAATGAACAAACGGCTGATAACAAAGTAATGAACAAACGACTGCTAACAAAGTAATGAACAAACGACTGCTAACAAAGTAATGAACAAACGGCTGCTAACAAAGTAATGAACAAACGGCTGCTAACAAAGTAATGAACAAACGGCTGCTAACAAAGTAATGAACAAACGGCTGATAACAAAGTAATGAACAAACGGCTGATAACAAAGTAATGAACAAACGGCTGCTAACAAAGTAATGAACAAACGGCTGCTAACAAAGTAATGAATAAATGACTGCTAACAAACAACAACTACTAACCAATCCAATTTTTGGATTATGATACAATACACTTGAAAAAATTGTAATAAATGGATTAAATGAAATAAGTAAATAATAAAAAAGAAAAATGAATACACAAAATCAGGAAGAATGGGTTCCCCAATCCAACCAATTTGGGGGCATTGGAATTAGAAAATTAAAGGAGAGTAAAATTGTTTTGGGTGCCTACAACAAGTGTAACGTACATTATAAGATTTGTTAGGTTATTGTTGACAAAAACAATTAGATTCTACAACTTGAGCTGGAAAATATGTGTGTTTGTGTGTGTGTGTCCTGAAAAATATGCTAGTGTAAGCAAATAACACTCTTGCAATCATAGTTGAAAGTGAACAAATTTTATTTGTTTAATATACAAGTAAGAAAAATATCTTAACATTTTAAAATCAGTTCAATTAAGTCTTGGCATCTGAGTAAAAAAATACTATATTGTAAAAATTTGGCTTTTGTCAAATCAATAGCAAATGCTACTGATAGCTGGATGCCATGTGTACTGCCTAACTTTAGTCTTTCTCCAAATTTACTCTATATTTCATCTGGAAGCATCATTTTAGTGTGAAAAGAGAATACTGTAAGTTGAATTTTGCAGGTCAGAGCTACAGATTTTTAACAGGTAAATATCTGCTTACAAGTTTCAAGTGTTCATGACAATAGGTATAAATTCACTGAGTCTCCCTAAAGTACTCCAAGATACAATTGAAATAAATATGTTAAACTTAATAAATAAAGATATTTTTAGCGTTATATAGAATATAAAGGCTACAGGCTAAGCAATGTATACCTTAGTACCTGTGTGTGTGTGTGTGTGTGTGTGTAAAAGAGAGAGAGAGCTAAAAGCTAAGACACTAGGAAATGTCGGTGTAGAAGGCAGAGGTATCCATGTAAATAACAAAAATACAAAATAAAATATTCCCACCTTTCTCTCTGCCTGAAATCCAGAGTGACCCAGGTACAGAAAATGCAAACGTGACAGTATTTTCCCAGTGAACATGCAACAATGCAAACACACCTGTTCATCAGGTGGGAAAAGCGGTAAAATTTTGATCTTGGCCACTGGGCTGAAATGCCAAGTTCATATGCTACCTCCCTCTTCTGCAAAATATCCATAAATATTTTCATGAATTTTGGCTATTTTTAAGAAAGAAAAAAAAAGAAAACCTCAAAGATTCCCCTGTTGTTACTGATAACAGATACATCAGCCACTCTACTACTATTGGTTGAATAGGTGATTACAGAAAGTGTACACTTTCCTTGGATTCAATGAACCATTCTCTAAATAAAAGGGCACGATCTTCACAATTTGAATAAGACTGACAAAGGGACTGGGGTAATGGAAGATTAGACTCCTACTTTTCAAAGAGTAATTAATAGAAATTACAACACAAGAAGGCATATTAGTAATATTAAAATTTTAACTTCAGATTCTTCAAATTACTTTTATTTTCCGATTAACATCTCCTGTAAACTAAGCAAGATATTTCTAGAAAAAAGTCATTGTTTTTTCTTGACACAACAAAATATTTCAAGTTTATAAATATTAGTATTCACTTTAGATGCCCCCCCCTCCACTTTTTATGTTTTCATTCATAGGATTTAATTTCTCAAGAGCTCCAAAGAGAAAAACCTGATGTAGAATAAATATTTTCATTTTGAACAAATTTGTATATGTAATTGATACTTGGTTACTTACAAGCATGTCAGCTGAACTTAACTCCATGTTGTGTGTGTGTGTGTGTGTGTGTGTGTGTGTGTGTGTGTGTATATATATATATATATATATATATATATATATATATATATATATATATATATGTATGTATGTATGTGTGTGTGTGTAAACATTTTAGCATTCCAACATATCAGCATTTCCTGTTCGTGCATAATTATAACCAACTCTTGCATTTTTATATCCCCCTCTCCTTCCTACACATATATAATCCCTTCATCAAAAACATTACTTTAGTCCAATGATGTCCTAAAGGACAAAATACACAGATTTTTTCTTGTTGTTATTCATTGACCTAACATTGAGTGTTCTGAGATTATATATATATATATATATATATATATATATATATACGCAAAAAGTAAAAGAAAAGTATTGGTAAAAACAACACAGCCTATCAAGTGACTAAAGAAAATAAAAACCAACAAATCAAAAGTCAAAAATAAAACAGGAAACAAAGAAAAAATATAGACATCTACCTAAACAGTAGAAGACAGTGCTCTATGCCTAAATGAGCAAAACAGATCCAATATGCTAACCAGTTTCACACTACTGTTACGAGACCAGAAAATATATATATATATATACACACACACACAGATTTATATATATATATATATATATATATATATATATATAAGTATATCAACAGACATCTACACACAAATAAGCACATGTGCACATACACAACTACTATTTTAAAATCTGTACACACCCATTTACTGTATATATATATATAAACATATTTACATATAACTATACATGCACATTTATATGAACACAAAAAGATCTTATACATAACAATTTATCAAATGTGTTAGTCATTCATAAAAATAAGTTCAACTATAACTTCAATTTAAAGAATTCCACACTTATTAAAAGAGAGATGGAAAATTCTTAACAGTGCAGTTATTGAAGCTTACAGAAATATAAATCTGTGACCCAAATTTTTTCCAATATCTCCATTCTGGAAAGAATTACTCCTTTCTCAAGCCAATATACATGACTATAAACCATTTACAAAAATTAAAAGATGGTTAAATTCAAAACCTTCTTTTATTTAAAATATGTAATACATAAATTAATTTCTGAATCTAAGAAAATATTAATTACATAAAAGATAATTTCAACAATAACATTACGCACTTTTGTTTATTCAGTCAGTTATGTGCCATGCGTGATACACGCTTAGGCGATCATGTATCTTGATACATGACTGATGAGGCAGATTTTTCCTCCAGTAGGTTGCCATTTCTTTTTATGATAGACCAGTTGCCATCCAAGGCTATAGAACCTAGTCTATCCTGCTATTTACCCATAGCTGAGGGGAGAAGAAGTGGATTCAGCACATAAGTGAATGTAATGGATTCGAACTCTACTCTCTGATTCCTCAATCCAAGCTGCTTATCCATTATTTTCATTTATTAGTGATTAAATTATATCACTGAGCATCAGTTAGCCTTAAGTATATTTATGGATATTCTTAAATTGAAAATTCTGAGAAATTAACATTTTTACTTCTATTTATAAATACTTGTTGCAAAGTAAAATCCTTATGTTTACTTTAATAAAGCCCTCATCAGCTGACAAAACACGTCGGTAAAGAAAGTTTTTTTTTCTTTTTTCATAAGTATATATATATATATATATATATATATATATATGAGTATGCATGAATTTGTCAATGTCTCTAAATATGAAATTTCTGGTGCATTTTTTTCTTTAACACACACACACACAAAGAGGGTACTGAAAAGTTCTTTGACCATCTTGTCTGTTTTATGTCAGTGAATATTGCATTAACAATTTGAGAATGATTCTTCCAAATACAAGTGCTACTATTTAACCCATAGCTCATGCCTTTTCCAAGGGTATTTGTGCATAAGTAAAGGTAATGGATCCAATCAGAATTCAAAGCTCTCCAATTTCTCATTCCAAGATATTATCTAATCACTCACATCTCCACAGACAACAGTAAAACCACTCCACTATCTTTCCTAAGAAATCATGTAAATTCACAGATAATAAAGAAAAGGAATCTGTAGAGAGCCATGATTACCTATGTCCTAAAGGAAAATAGCATATAAAAAAATGACCATTGATATTTATTATTATAATTATAATAATAATCTAATTATTTATAATATCTGGTCTAGTGCTCTCTATTTAAAGATTTTTAATAAAATCTCAAGAATCTGCAATGTTATTCGTCCTGACCTGGTATCTCGGTTTCAGTCACTTTCCCACCACATAATATAGCTTCCCTGCATCTTTTCTATAAATACTTTCATGATTATTGTTCAGATGAACTCTTCACTATGGTACCTAGACATTTTGAATTTAAGTTCAGTACTAGATTGTCAGCAAGGTCTCATCAATTCACAGCCAAACTGGCTAGATGCAACTGTAAGCTCTATGCTAACAGTTTCTTTTCTTGCACTTCTCACTCGATCTCTTTTCCAGCTTCTTGCTTCTTAGTCCACCTTGGTATTCAAAAATGTAAATGCAATTTCAACTGCTATCTTCTGTCTTCTTAATTCTTGATTTTTTATTATTCTCTCTTCTTAATAGCTTTTTTTTTCTCATGCTCTCTAATAGTTATCTTGAATCTTAATAGCTTTGTTGCCTTGCTTGGGGTGAAATTATTTAAAAAAAAAAAAAAACAAACAAACAGCTATTACCAATAACTTTTGCTATAAAGTCAGCATTTACAAACTCCACCCAATAATAAATCCTTCTTTTAACTTTCGACCGAGAAATTATTATTTTTTTTTTTATTACTGTTCTTAATGATGAAACTGGAGAGTTAAAACTGCTGGCAACTGCTAGTGGGCTTACCCCTATGAAATACAGTTACATCTCTTGGGAAAATTTATTTGCTGGGAAAAGTCTTGTGGCAATATGGCCACAGAATTGGCCAAAGATTTCAAAATAAATGAAATTTATAAAGGGAGGAATAAAAATTCCTTGATGGAAGTGAAAAAAAAAAAAAAGAGGAAATATATTGATTTTCCCAAATGTTCTGCATATATTAACCTCAGCAAAAATGGATCAATTTGAAATCTGATAAAACTGCATTCAGCTGTCATGATAGCATAATGCCAACCTGTAAGGCACTGTGAAACTTGCTCAAGGGCCAATCATCAATAAATAGAAAGGGCATGTTTTCTTGCACAACTGGCTGTTGAGAAAGAAAATGTTCAATACTGAATACACTGATTTTCCAAAGTGCACTATTTGGAAAGAAGATGCTAGAAATAACTTTAATGCCTTTGAATAAATAATTCTCCTGGGTGTAACATGGTAACCTTGCTGTCAATAACATTCAGCTGTTATGCGGGGAAGTGTTAGGGGGACCCTCTGAAGGCAAGCGTTGTTTTTGTAGGAGAATTCTGTTTTTAGAAAAGATGAATTAGAAAGGTATTATAGGATTAATATCTACAAAATTTAATATTTTCAAAGAGGAAGAGGATAAGAGAAGAGAAATAGAAGAGATAATAGAAGAGAGGGGAGAAGAAGAAAAGAGAACAGGAAGGAGTAAAAATAAGAAAAAGTGAATAGAAAACAGGAAAAGGAAGAAGGGGAGGAAAAGGGAGGAAAAGGAAGAAAGGGAGGAAAAGGAAGAAGGGGAGGAAAAGGGAGGAAAAGGAAGAAGGGGAGGAAAAGGGAGGAAAAGGAAGAAGGGGAGGAAAAGGGAGGAAAGGAAGGAGGGGAGGAAAAGGGAGGAAAAGGAAGGAGGGGAGGAAAAGGGAGGAAAAGGAAGGAGGGGAGGAAAAGGGAGATAAAGGAAGGAGGGGAGGAAAAGGGAGATAAAGGAAGGAGGGGAGGAAAAGAGAGGAAAAGCGAGAAGGGGAAAAAGAAGAAGGGAAGGAAAAGGAAGAAGGGGAGAAAAAAGAGGAAGAAGGAGAGGGAAAGGAAAGAGGGGAGGAAAGAACAAAAAGTAACTAATCTCCCTAATATGTTTGTGTGCGAATGAATGGCTGAATAAGGAAACCTGCAGCTACCCCTCTCTATCTCTTCTAACACACACACATATATATATATATATATATATTAGAGAGAGAGAGAGAACAGACTGGGGAGAGAGAGAGAGGTAATTATTATACATTTTTATATTAAATATGATCTTACAATACCAAAAAAGCCAAAATTTCATTTTTTCTTTTATTATTGACCCTGCTTAGCCTAGTTTGTCACAAGACCAAAAGTATGAAGTGGACCGAACTCAATACTCAGTCATAATGAACAACCAGCTAGGTCAGTAACCATTATCCCAGGTCAAGGTGTCCAAGATTTCATTTCTTAGAACTCTTCAAGTAATTCTAATAATTACATTCAATATTCTTTATCAATGATATAATTTTTAATCTCAGCTGAATTAGTAATGGATCCATGAGTAATAAGTTTGTATATAACAGAATAGCCAGACAATATAAGAGATATCTGCTCATGTTGCTTGGCATACGTATACAGTACAGTATTTCCCATCCTTATCCAGATGTTTGAAGATCCCCAGCAGATGCCTGAAATTGTGGATAGTACAAAATCATATATGATGGCCACCATGTTTGTGTCAAGTATGGTCATCACAAAAGATCAGTAGTGTTTTGTATGGTTCTACTACTTCTTTATGGATGTAGGCGATCATGGCTTTCCATAACTTCCTATCCCTTGTAAGCGCTTAATAAATTTTGTCTTTGTTATTTCTCCTAAATCCTGTTCTGTCATCCATTTACTCAAACTCACTAAGTATGTTACACATTGTTTTCCTATGTCTCTCTTGCCTTCTGTCCCATGAGTATCAGATTTCCCAAGCCTTCCTTCCTCATTATGTGCACTAGAAATCTCAACTATCTCTTCCTGATAAATATGTTTCCTCTTTGTTCCCATTTTCTCTAAAATTTTGTTTTTCACCTGAAAACAAGGCACTAAAACACTAAATCGTAAATATTGCATAGACCACTGGTGTAAAAAAAAAGATTTTTAACCAAAATTTCGAACATGCTAGAACGGATTAAAAATTTAATAAAACAATAAAAAAATACTTTGATCTTTCCTCTTAATAATAAACATTTTGCTGACAAAACTTTGTTTTTATTAAGTTTGAAGCCTTTTTTCATCATGCTATGTTGTTTTTTCAGCAAAAAAGTTGAGGTACTTAGTAGAGAGTCAAAGCTCTATCCAAGGTTAGAGAATCCTTCAACTATCTCTTCCTGATAAATATGTTTCCTCTTTGTTTCCATTTTCTCTAAAACTTTGTTGTTGCTTACATGCATGCTTCTGTAGAACCACATTTCTGTTGCTTCAAGTCTCTTCTTCATCTTTGGGGAGACTTGAAGCAGCATTTACTGCCATACAGGAGGACAGATATCACATAGCAGTCTTGTAATCTTTTCCTTGTTTCTAGCAAAATTTTTCTTTTTCTCAGTACTCTGCGTAACTTTTGGAAGGCAACTTTGGTTATCCAAATGCGCCTTTGGATTTCAGTGTCGTACTTTCCACCCTCTGCTAAAACGCTTACCAGATATTTTAAACTTCTGCACTTGTCTGATTTTGGTATCTTCAATTAGCAATTCACATTTTGGATTCATCCTTTTGCTAACAACCATTCTGTTTTCTTGAAGTTGATGTTTAATACTTTCTTCTTGCATTCCTTCACTACCTTCTGTAGGAGTTTTGTGGTTTTCTTTCTTTGTTTTGCGATCAACACTGTGTCAGTTGCATATTTTATATTGTTAAAATGTTGAGCGCTAATAATGAATCCTGGTAGGACTATGGCTCTTTAAATCAGACAATTTTTTAAAACGTATGACATATATATGAATTTTGTCAAAATTCAACCAAACATCTCTGCCTATTTCTGTTTAAACTTTTAAAAAAAAAAGTAAAATTAAACAGACATACCTTGTTGGTTGAACTTAACACTTGTTTAAAGTAATTTTTCCTGATTAAAGTCTCATTTTTTAAAACATTTATTTACATTTACAGACAGAGAGAAAGCAATTTATTATAATCACAGATTATTAAAATCCTTCAGTGTGATTTCAGTTGGATAAAGAATTATAACTTTTATTATAAGCCAAGTTAGAGACAAAAGATATATCTTATAATGTAAAGATATTTCTAACAATGAATTTAATAACATAATTAATGTAAACTGTTCTAATTTTATATCTCTTGCCTCATCAGTCATTTATTGTTATCTAAAAGAACCAGTGCTAAAGTGATCACAAATAGCTTCCCCTCTACAATTTTCGTATCTTGTGAAGTTGCTGAGTTGGTTCATTTGAGAAAAATGCTGCATCTCTACAGACCTAACTTTTCCTTCCCTTTACAATGAAGTACATACATACTGAGTCTATCTACCTGAAAGTTCCATCGTTACCCACATACACACACCCACATAGATATTACCTTTAACAATGTCCTCAATCAAAGAACAAAATAACTCATTAAACTTGATGACAATGTATAAAGATTTAATTTCCTGTTATTATAGGCAGAAAAAAAGTATCCATTTTCATTCTTTGACCTTATTCTTTTTTCATTTTTTCCCCTTCATTTTTTTATGCTCACTTACTTTTCTTGTACCATTTCTTACTCCCCCCACCGATTTCTGTCTCCCACCTTCCTTCCTTCCCCCTATCAATTTTGTACCTGCTAATGTTTTTTCTTTCTTCCTTATTTATTCTTTCTTATTTTTGCATAATTCTTTTTGTTTTTTTCTTTTGTCTATCTTATTTTTCTACTATCTTTTTTATTTTATCTTGCTTTTCTTTCTTTTCATCTCTTATTTTTCTTATTTCTTTTGTTTAGCCTCTTATTTTTTTCTTGTTTTCTATTAACTTTTGCTTTTCTTTTTTCTGTTTTATTCTTTCTTTCTTCTATCATCTTTTATTTTTTTCTTAATCTTTTTATTTTTCCTGATATCCTCTTGTTTTTCTTTCTTTTTTGTTATCTTTTTATTTTTCTTCTTTCTTTTCTTCAATCCTCTTTTGTTTGTCTTTCTTTTTTCTATCTTTTTTCTTATCTTCTTTTTTCTATCTTTTTTCTTATCTTCTTTTTTCTATCTTTTTATCTTCTTTTTTCTATCTTTTTATCTTCTTTTTTCTATCTTTTTATCTTCTTTTTTCTATCTTTTCACTTTTTCATCTTTTGTTTTCTCTTCTTACTTTTATCCGATTTTTTTTTTTTTATTTCCATTTTTTTCTTTTCTCCTTTAACTCCTAATATAAACTGATTTTCTGATGGTTTGTATGTGATTATGAACCTTAGGGTTACCTGTGCTGTAGAAATTCAGGCCACTTCCTTTTAGTCATTTTGATACAAATGCATTTAAATTATCAGCACCAAATTTGGTGCTTATTTGCATACATTGGTGTGATTGGCTGAAATAACCTAAGTTCCTACACAAATCACTAAATTGTGCCCAACCAAGAAGGAAGTGTGTTTTTTGTTTCAGCCAGTGGAGCCAAAATGAATCAGACACCAAATCTCTCATGCACGCACACACACATTTTTTATTTTGAATGATATGTCCCTTCAGGATATAGGTAGATCAGTAATGGCTCTCTAGAGACTCAGTTTTTTTTTTAATTATCTGTGAATTGCTGTGACTTCATGAGGAAGTGGTTTCCCATATTGCCTTCTCCATGGTTTGAAATTTAGGATTTTCCTTCTCCTAGACTAGTTGCTATCCAAGGTCTATCCTGCTATTTACCCCATAGATGGGGAAAGAAGAGATAGATCTAGGCTACTTCCAAGAGCAATAGTGTAAAAGTGAATGCAAAAGACAAAGCTGTAATTTAAATCCAGCTCACTGACTACACTTTCTGTGCCAATACCAATTGCACACACACAATTATATATATATATATATATATATATATATATATATATATATATACACACACACTACTTTATTATTAATTATTAAACATAATATTTCTATTATCTTAATTTCAAATGCTTTTTATTCCAATTCCCAGTAAATGTAATACTAGTTATTTCTTTATAAAAAAACATTCAGCATTCAGACTGTGCTACTAGAGTTATGCTTTCCTTCACTCCTTGACCATTGGATTGGAATCAAAGTGTAGTATCTGTTCTTCTTGTCTATAATGATAATGGCTAATATTACATAATTCCATATAAAGAAACATTCATCATTTATTGACCAAGCAACCAGTGCTACCTTTGGTATTTATTGAAATTTATAAAATAATTCTCTTAAAACAATTTTCCAGGAAAATTGGTTTCTCAAGTCCACTGTCATCACTCTTTCCAGTATTGATGGGGTTTTACTAATCTTTTGTTTAAAGTCATGTGGAATGTCAACATCAGTATCAACACGTCATTTTCTTGAGTTACATGTGCTATCCATTTTAGTTGTTGCTGCTATTGAAAGTCTTCAAATAATGTGATTTCTGTTACCTGGTACAAATCTTTGTTTATTATTGTCTAGTGACCATCCACAAGGTTTGAAGAAGAATGGTCCCTACTAAGACCAACAGGGTTCATTCGCTTGAAGCTGTTTTTAACCAGTAACTGAGAAAGCAGTTGTGTACAGTTGACTGATATTACTGAATAGGTTTGTATAGTATAGGGTCAAAGTTCTATCCAAGGTTAGACATTCCTCCATTAGAGTATAAAGTTAAAGCTTCAACCAAAGTTAGAAAATCCTCCATTGGAATTTAGAGTTAAAGCTCTATCCAAGTTTAGAGACTCCTTCATTAGAGTATAGAGTAAATTTTCGATGCCTTTTTAAAAATGAAAAAGCATTCTTAAAGCTTTCTTTTCAGCTTTAATTGAAAGCTAAATGATTAAATTTACTATTTCCAATAAACAAAATACTTTGGTGTACTTCAAATAGAAATTATAATGATTGGAATCTCAACTTTTTGGTTGCTTTCAGAAAATCATTTAAAATCATCCATTTTTGACACATTTGTAAACAAAAGTTAATTCTCTGTTTTAAAAATCATCCAAAAATAAAATATACTTTTCTGAAACTTTATTTGAGGAATATTAGCTGATTTAAAGTATAATGAATCTGATTTGAAAAAAAAAAATCATTTACTTTAAGTAATTTTAAATAACAGAAATGGATTTTTAAAACAAACAGTAGCAGTGATTATATGCTTGTCACTCATCAATCACATAACAAGTGCTGATAAAATGTGTCAACAGCTTTATTATTGTTCTACAGAGACTTTATCTGTTAAAACATAATTTAAGAAAATGACTGGTGAGTGCCTTTTTTATATAATTTTTAAGTACTCAGTAATCTTAAAAATTAAGGAAAATATTCTCTGTAATCTAATTTTAGGAATGTTGACTTTAAATTTACTATAGTCATCGCTATTATTTTCTGGTAATGTTATGTATAGCCAACCATACTTTCAAACAGGGGTATGTTATGTAATATTTTATATACATAAAAAAAAAAATAAATTTTAAAAATCTTGAAGCAAAATACTTCACATTAAGCTTTTCGATTTTTGATTAGTAAATATAGTTTTCACTTAATATCTAACCAGATTAAAGTAATGCAGAATTTTAAATGATTTAAAATATTATAAATTATTATAATTAAAATTAAAAAAAATAATGAAAACAATTCTTGTAAAAATTCATTATTCATTGAAAAAATTTTTTTTCTTAAGACAATAGTGTCCTTAATAAATTTTATTTATAAAAGCAATTAAAAGTTTTTCTAATTAAATGATGTCATACTTTTATTGCATTTTTTTATTTTTACGGTTTGGAGCAGATTTTGGGGAAATGAGTAGTATTTTGAAAAAAAAAAAAATTGATTTACATTCTCCAAGGAGTCCTGCTTTTAACTAATAAAAAAAATTTTGTGATTAAAATTTCTTGAAATTACATGAAATTAAGTGTGTGTGTGGGGGGGGGGGGGGGGGTGAGTAACATGTAAAAAAAGAAAAAACATTTTTACTAAGATTTTCTAAAAAACAAATGTTTTTAAATAATTTCATTCATTTGTGAATAAATCCTGAAAGTTTCATTAAAATTCAACAATTATTTAATTTTTCCAAGAATTTCCATATCAATGTGTTTTTCACCTGAAAACAAGGCACTAAAACACTAAATCGTAAATATTGCATAGACCACTGGTGTAAAAAAAAAGATTTTTAACCAAAATTTCGAACATGCTAGAAAGGATTAAAAATTTAATAAAACAATAAAAAAAATACTTTGATCTTTCCTCTTAATAATAACAAACATTTTGATGACAAAACTTTGTTTTTATTAAGTTTGAAGCCTTTTTTCATCATGCTATGTTGTTTTTTCAGCAAAAAAGTTGAGGTACTTAGTAGACAGTCAAAGCTCTATCCAAGGTTAGAGAATCCTTCATTGGAGTATAGAGTCAAAGCTTGAGCTAAGGTTAGAAACTCTTCTGTTGGAGCACAAAGTCAAATAGAGGCTGTTGCTGTTGTTTTCCATGGCAAGTAGGTTTTTCAAGGATAGAATTAGTAAGCTACATAAAATGGAAATGAATAAACTATCAGCAAGGTAAACTCACTGTTAACTTTAATGCTCCTTCAATTAGTACATTCAAAGAACTGATTGTTAATGACTGTCTTCTCATTTAAAGCCAAGGACTGACCACAGTTTTGATTGATAGAATCTATTAAAACTCTTACTGTTACTGATCCAGAGTCCGTGTTTCATGTCTGTAGAGTAACTGAAAACTACTGATCGTTTCCTTTGACAAACCATGTTAAATAAAGACACGTCTGACACTGAGTAGCATTCATTTATTTGATAGATTTCCTTTTCCATCGTATATAAATTTGTCACATCATTAATAGTATGTTCACTCATTAGTGAGTAGTACAAAAACAATCTATTATCTCTTCCTCTATCTACTCTTCAGGATGTAGTCAATTATAGGTCTCCACAACTTTTTTTTTTTTTTGCTTTCAGCAATACTTGCTCCTTTACAACCACTCTTTGCATCTCTGGTATTGTTCCTCTATCTATTTGCTCAAACTTGTAAAGTTAATTACCCACTGCTTTTTTTTTTTTTTTTTTTTTTACTTTTGATGTTAAGTTCTTCAAACCATTTTCTCATGTGTCCCCAAAATATCAGCCATGTTTATGATTGTTAACAACAGTTTCTTTGCAGTTTTTTTTCTCTTGAAAACTTCCTCATTTGTCATATGTTTTGCCAATTATATTCTCAACATACATAGAATCACATCTTAATTGCTTCAAATGTTTTTCATTGTTTCATATAAGGTAAGATATTGTATAGCAACCCAACACTCATCTCTTTGTTTCTAATGTTTGTTTTTTGATCTTTTAATACAAAGATACAACTCCATCCAATCACATTAATTTTAAAGCCAACAAGGTTTTAAAAACTAGGTTACAATGGGTGTCCATCAAGCTGTGAGAAATACCAGAAATATCCCTCCCAGACATTGTGATCACATCTTCTGGTGGATAATGGAGCAGCATAAATTTGCATAGTAGTTTACTGATCTTCCCATATATTTGCATGCACACACAAAATATATATGCATATGCACACAAATACACATACATTTGCAAATATGTACACATAGGCTCAAAAATTATCCCAGTACCTGATTTGATAAATTATCACATATCCAGATAAATACAGATTAAGAGTTCCTGTTTGATATATCAATGATTCTCAAATGGGAGGCATTTGGCTCCCAGCCAGGAATTTTAGCCAGAGGAGATATTTCAAAGGGGAAAAAATTACTAGATGTGAATTCAAAATAAGGGCGAAATTGGAGGAAAATCAGGGCTTACAAAGAGAGAAATATGACATGAAACTGAGAAACATTGCTTTAAGTTTTCACAAAAGAGATATTTAAAAGAAAGATACTACAGATGAATAGGCTGCTGCTAAATCTAATGCCATGAAGAGGTTGAGCTTACAATAGCTACCTTGCTTCTCCAGCTCACATGGTCTTGGTAGAGTGTTGGAATATCCTCTATCAACAGACTAACCTGTTAGAGGTCCTGGAGGACACCGAGGAAGCAGTTGCATACTACATCAATGAGGTGGTCAATGCTGCAGTCAAATATATTCAATGGTGGCAGCACAACCCTGGCAGACACTGGCAACAATTGGGAACCAGTCAGAGATCTTTCCATTGATCTGCATGCAAATATCAGTGCTGGATAGTCAGATCTCAATCAAGAAATTATGAAGACCTAATTACTAAGAAGTACCTATAAAATTTCACTTAGAATTAGGAATAAAGGTAACTAATTTTACAAAAATATAATAAATAGAACTTACGCATGGAACTTTTCCTGCAGCGACTGCAGCCGTTGATGGCAATTTTCACTTTTGATTGCCATGTTCTGTATTTTTCTTTTACTATCTGCCTCTGGACAGTTGTCCTCGTCTACTTCTACGTCTTTCATCACACACACGTTTCTGAAATAAAATAAGTTAACACTTAGAAGCATGAGAGAGTCAGTGATCACTTCACATTTCAATTCACATTTAAGAAATTTTAATTTAAAAGTTAAAATATAAAATTACTATCTATAGCTGATGGGTAAATAAAAGAATATATACCATATACGCTGGTGTATAAGCTGATTTTATGTATAGTGTAACCCCTGAAATTTTTTTGCATGAATTTGAAAGGCTCCATAAAAAATATTTACCTATGTATAGGGCAAACAGTCAGCAATAAAATGCATGATTTTAACCCCCTTCAAAAATAATACCAGTGTATAATGTGACTCCATTTTTTATGTACAAATCTGATCATAAAAACTATACCCTTGTGTGTGTGTGTGTGTGTGTATATATATATATATATATATATATATATATATATATATATATATATATATATCACACTACAAAATTCAACCTTTAACTAAAATATTTGTTAAAAAGAATTGCTTAATTAAAAAGTGCTCAATAGAATTTTTAAAAAACGAAGGAAAATGTATGTCAGTTTAAGATATAGACTTACTGCCTGATGATACTGCTCTGGTAGAAACTCTGTGTGTGTGTGTGTATATATATATATATATATATATATATATATATAAAATATTCAAATTATCTGTGGATTTGAGTACTTTTGGCTAATCTTTAAAGCCATTATCAAAGAAATTTTTTTTGTTTGCCTGGATATCATTTGGACAATTCTTACACACACTGTTCAAAAAAGAAATTACTTGTATAAATGCAAAATAATATAATAAAAAGATTAATCACAGTGCTTTGTCAGTTGTCTTCAATGAAACTTGTATAAAAGAAGGATTGCTGACCAAACACACATATATATATATATATATAAAATCCAATTTATAAATTAAGCATAATACCTAATAACAATTATAAGATAGTCAAATAAATATGATGAATAGAAGATTCATAATTTGTAACGGGAGTTTCCTAATCATTTCTCTATAGCAGATGTCCAGATATTCAGATTACTAGTTTTGATAGAATATTTTTTTTTTAATATTTCAGCAAGAAATATTAAAAAAAAAAAAAAAACATTTTAGTATACTTATAGATTGTTGCTATATGATATCAATCCTCTTTGTATGGCAGTAAATGCTGTAAAATTATCCAACTGACAAAGAGGAAACTGGAGACAACAGAAATGTGGTTCTACAGAAGGATACTGAAAATTTCATGGGCAGAGCGAGTAAACAACAAGGAAGTCTTAAAGAAAATGGCAACAAAAAGAACACTTCTACTCAATCTGAAAGACACCTGTAATTTCTTGGACATATAATGAGGAAGGAGGGATTGGAAAATTTTATTCACATGGGCATATTGAGGGCAAGAGAGGTAGGTGAAGGCAGCATACAACCTCTCTTACAAGCTTGTGTAAATGAATAGCAAAACAGTGGGTGTGCAGGAATTTTGACAGAGGGAGAAACGCTGCTATCAATGAGGTGTAAAAATCAATTCCTGACTTTCTTTTTGAAAGAACATTTTTTATTTACAGATGTCAAGTTTGAAACTATGCTTACATCATTGATATTTACATTTGAAAACAGACATTTATTAATGTTTTGAAATTTTAAAAAAATTATTTGTTGTAACCTAGAAACAGTTACTGAATGAGGAATAACCAAAACAGAGGTTGGAAATGAAATGGTAATCTTGATAACATCAACAAAAATACTCACCAGCAGCATGAAGTAGGTAAACCACTGCTAGCGGCGGACTACTTAGACAACATATTACCCCACTTACAATACAGTCCAACGTATTTATGAGAATTGGGACATACCCATTAGTGTTCATAGTTACGGTATATAACATTACAAAAAGATTCCATTCAACATTCAAAGAGATACAGACATTTAATTAAAGTATTTTAAAAATGCAGGTATCAATGATGTAAGCACAATGTCAAACTTAATATTTGTAAATGACAAATTCAATCAGGTTTGTTTTGTTTAATAGCATATCAACTCCTTATGCTCCACTTAATACCAAAATTTAATTTTCTTGGGAGCTTTAAAGTAATAAAAATATGTTATTCTGCATTCACAATTGAATACATGGTAGATGATACTCAGCTTTTGTGCATATACATTGTTTGTGTGGACATAATTTATTAGGAAGTGGTGATGTGCGTGTTTTATGTTGTTTTCTTGAAGTTATATTTTGAGATACAGTTTGATTTCTTTGGGAAATTGTAGGATATTATATGGATTAATGTCATGAAAAAGTTCTTTCATGTTGGGTGTTTTAGTGATTTTGTTTAGTGGCATATCAACCTTTATGGGTGATTTAATACTGAAATCTAAATATTTTGTATGAAACTTTATGGCTTCAACTACAGATAAAATGTATTGCTGGTCATTTTGCTCTAAAAATGTATTGCTGGTATTTTTGTGACAAAAATGTATTCCTACACTTTCATAGTGTTTTGTTTTTGTTCGGAGGTTCGCTATTTACCTATAGCTGGGACACTAACAGGTGCTACTGACCTGGGTCAGGATGGACTCAAAAATCAATGTTTATTATTATTATTATTATTATTATTATTATTCTGATGCATCATGTGGCTTGAGAGAGTTCTAATGCAGAGTGGTGGTGGTGGTGGGGGGGATTTCAGGGTTTAAGGAGGAATCTTTTTACTTTTTCCTGTAATTTCTTGGAAAAGGGGGGAGGTGACATCCTGACATATGGTGAAAAAACATGGAGAACCCCTATTCTAATGAATGCTAATCTACAAAGATTATTCCTTGGAAAAAGCCCCCCCCCCGTTTCATTTTATAAGTGGACCAGTGTATTTAAGTAGTGTCCATTTCACCATATCACATCATCAGGTAAGACAGTTGTGTCAGTGTGTAATGATCAAAGATACTTGGGCTTGTTAGTGGGTGGCACAAAACTCAAATCTTATTACAGATTATTTCACATAGCATTGTTGATCAGACCCCGAAGTACCACTAGTCATGATGAATGACCCCTCAGAGAGGCACCCTGCTTTAAGAAACTATTGAGCCTTAAACTCACACCTGACCACAAGTGGAACTCATACATATGAGTCATCGCTAACGAAGCAGGTAAAATGCTCAGCTTCCTGTACCACTTTAATAAGTACCTGACTCCTCATGCTAATCTTCACTTTTACAAGAGTCAGATCAGACCAAAAATGGAGTATATATTGTCATATTTAGGTAGGAGCTGCCCAGATCACAGGTTCTAGCCTCAATAGAGTTCAAAAGCATCACAGAATTCTTGTGGGTGACGACTTATTCACCACTCTCCAACCCCTCTCTCACAAGTGGAATGTGGCAAACCTCTCACTGCTCTATTGCTACATCCATGGAGTGTGCTCAGATGAACTACATTCCTTGGTTCTACCAGGTCTAGCCTTACACGGTTAGGACCCGCCCTGCCTCTTATATAGTAGCAAACCACTCACATTACTTCCATATTCCACTGGCGTGAAATAAGTTCCACTCAAACAGCTTCTTTCTGTGAACCACTGCTCTGTGGAACCAACTCCCAAGAGGATGTTTTCCCAATTACTACAATCTTAACCTGTTCGAGTCTAGGGTTAATTGCTACCTATCCACACAAACTGCCACCTAATTTAACCTTCTACCTCAAGTGGCCCCTGGGCTTTGTACAGGGTGAAACTTACTGTAAAAACAAAAACATGATCAATGAGTTCAAGATGTGAACATACAATGAGGAGGGTGGGTGCTCTCTGTCTTTTACTGACTGGACAAATCAATCCCCACAATGTTTTTCACCTCACATGGAACAATAGTATTATTAGGTTGGTGCAAAAATAATGTCGTTTTCTCACATGAATTTGAACATCAAAAAACAACATTATTTTTGCACCAACCTAATATAGTCACAAGAAATGAAGAGAGAAATTGGTTCTCAATAATTTGGTGTTAATTTCAGTGAGGTCCCCTGGTCAGATCTAGTATTCTTTCTGGTAGTAGATAGGTGACAGATAAATAAGTCCCTTCCACTCTTCTTCATACTTCTGCCTTTCTTGCATACAGTTTTTCCTGTCAGTGTAAATCTTTCACACAATTCAAGGCTGTTTTTAGAAATTTTAAATTAAAATTAATAACAATATCATTTTGTGTGTATATATAATTATAAAATAGTTATTGCTCAGAGTTGAATTAGACCAGGAAACAGTTGTATTAAAAAGTGCTCAATACACGTATAAAGAAAATAAAAATTTAACATGAAGAACTTTTAAATTTCAAAAATTAGATCAGCCAATGATGCTACCCTGGTTTCAACCTTTTATATATATATATATATATATATAT